>KN819376.1:172234-183022 GCA_000827475.1 Paxillus involutus ATCC 200175
ACTGCCCGCTCTGCCCATGCCCTCGTCCGGCCGGTAAGTAGTATACCCTCTCTCTCCTCTCTCTCTCTCTCCCTCTCTTTCCTTCCTTTGTACTTAGTGTTTCACCCGATACCGCCCATATATATCAGATCACGTGCCCCTCAACGGGCATAGTTACGATTACCTAAGCTGCCCACCTGTCAGACAGTCTCGGGCATACCCAGACTATAAAGTCCTGTACGTAGGCACCACGGTGCATCATCTTCTGGCATCTTAGACTCCCAATTTATTGTTATCAACAATCCCTCGATTCCCATCGCGCAAGACTCCACTTCAGACATCCGCTTCTAAGTACACTTGGTCTACCTACATTCACTCAGACACCGCCCAGCTAAGGTTAGACCCTCTCGCCTCCGGGTTCAGCACCTCACCACCTGGATTCGACCCGCTGTGTGCGACCAAGATGCCCGGACAGGGCTACAGGATCAGACGTGTGCGAGGGGTGCAATGTGTTCGTTGCTCAAACCACAAGGGGTGTCCCTGGTGTGAGGAATGGGAAACCTGGCCGGAAGGGCAAGGATGCGCACTGGATGGGCAAGGATGGCCATGGATGTGCACAGATGGGCAAGGATGCGCACAGATGGGCAAGGATGCACACAGATGGGCAAGGATGCGCATGGAATGGGCAACAATGGCCACGGATGGGCACTGAATGGGTGACGATGGGCACTGATGGGCACAGAATGGGCGATGATGGCCATGGATGGGCACGGAATGGGCGAGGAATGGGTGAGGAATAGCAAGAAGTGTTGTGACGGATGTTGCTGGGTCGTGATATAGGCTTCCCCACGCTAGGGGATGCTGGCCTATGATGGGTGCGTCGGATACGCTAACGATACTTAGGGAACGCTGGGTGTGCGGCTGTCGCACAGAGAAGGAAACTAATGGGCAGATCAACAGCAGGTTGATTGGGTGATGAAGGATTCATACAGGACAAAATGATTCATACAGGAAAAAGGCTCGCTACGTCCTTATATAGTCTTGGAATCTCCCCAAGACATGACAGAACCATAATGGACACATACCAAATAAGGCTCGGGTGGACAGGACTGGTGGACACATGGGATGACCATGGGCTCGGGCAAGATGCAAGATGGTCCGGATATGCACTGGGTAGCATGGGAAAACCGGCTGAGGTCTCGCGCAGTCATGCGCAGAATGTTCGGTCAATGCACATGGGATCTGATGGCGATAATGCTAGTCGGGGTGAAATGCAACTGCGCAGGGTGGGATGATGCTGCCCATGGCTTGGGCGAGGGTAGGATGGTGTAATATGTACCGGGTGAGCACCGGATAGCATGGGAAAACTGGCCGAGGTCTCGCGCAGTCCTGCGCATGATGCTCAGCCAATGCACATGAGATCGATGGTGATATATAGCTGGAAACCTGTATGGATGACATCTGTGGCAGTAGGGAACTGCAGTTCCCTACACCACACACGTCTTGTAGCCTTAGGATCTCCTGTTCTGCCTCTCTCCTCCTTTGGTCTTGATTTCCTCCCTTCGCTCTTCACTTTCACCCAATTAACCATCGAGCCCCCTTATTGTTCACTCAAGAGGAAGGGGAGACATATCCTCCGGCCTTTGTGCTCACTGCTTCCCTCAAGGGTCAAACCATTCGCCCTACCCCCTCATTCTCTGTCCTAGTCTTCCTCTTAGACTAGCTTAGCTGACTACACCGGTAGTGGGGTCTTTCATAGGGGTTATGGCAGGCACGTTGGGATGGTCACTCTGGAGGGGCCTAGGACCAGGGCTGGGGCTAGCTGACCACCTGACTTGCACCTAGCAAATGGTGGAACACTAAGATTCACTGACTGACTAAGCACAAAGTGACTGACTAACTACAACAGACTCCTGGGCAGGCCAGACCCCTGGCACCTCTGCCCCTATCTCTCTCTGGCCTGGCTCAAGCCCTCCAGGCTCACCACTACACTGTGGTGTGAACTAACATGAGAGACCGACCATTCCTCCAGCTTCCCTAAGTCCGAAATCTGCGGGAGCTGGCAACCTGGGAATCTGTGGTTGTCATTCGGTTTGTGAATACGCAGTAGGTTAGCATGAAAGGCGGGATGGATACCTTGCTGTTTGAGCTCTGCTGGGAGGTCAAGTAGATACAAGTTATTCCTATAGTCTTCGAGGATCTGAAATGGTTCAATATATTTTGGGGCCAGCTTGTGAGCTCAGCCCTTAGGAATGCTGAGATTTGCAGTGGATAAACACACAAGATCACCCTTGATAAATGGGGCATCCTTACACTTTTGATTCACGAGCATCATGCTCTTCATCCTGGCTGCTAGGATTGCATTGTGTGCGCTCATAATGGCATCCTTCATTCACTGTGCAAACACTCATACACCAGGGAATTCCATCTGAGTGTTCCAAATCATGGAAGGTGGTAAGCGACCATAGTTCAGAAAAATGGAGCATACCCTGTCAACTCTGACCAAGCAGAGTTGATTGTGAACTCTATCACAGGGAGTTTTGAGACCCAGTCTCGTTGGTGTGGGGCTATACACTGTCAAAGCATTTGCGTAATAGTACAGTTCATGCGTTCAGTCAACCCATCCGACTGAGGATGGAAGGAGGTTGACAAGTGTAGTTCAGTTCCAGTGAGTTTGTGGAGTCAAGACCAGAACATACTGGTGAACAGGGTGTCACGATTGCTTACAATGTGAGTGGGCATCCCATGAAGCTTGTAGACCCGATCAAACATTACTTCGGCAATGTCTCAGGCATGGTAGGTCTGTTTCGTAGGTACTAAGTGTACCATACAGGTTAGATGATCAATTATAACTAAGATCATGTCAAACGAACCATTGAGGTTCCGTGATTCAGGCAGCAGTCCTATGAAGTCCATCCCAACCATCTTCCAAGGACGGGAAGGAACTTCAAGTGTTTCTAGGAATCCGTACAGGTGCTGGTTTGAAGGTTTACTTGTCTGACACACCGGGCATGTCTCGCAGAACACCTGGACATCAGAGTTGAGGCCCTTCCACCAGACATTCTCACATAAGTAGGTAATAATCTTAGAGGGGCCTAAGTGAGCAAGGATGGAGTGAGCATGAGAGATGATGACCTTGCGGATACACTGAATGAAACTACATAAGTCCTTCCCAGGTGTTAGGTGGTTAGGACAGAGGAAAGAATAGTAAAGAAGGGTGTGATAAGCTTGACCCTAAAGGGATTCACGGGGAGTGGAACCCTGGAAGGGTGAGTCTGTTGGTCTGAATGATGGTGGGTTGAGAGATAGAAGCAACCCGAACCCGTTCCGTGGTGAACAAGCGGATAGTGAGTGGTGAATGGGGAGGCAGGTTGCATTGTAGCAGGTTTGTTGTTGTTGTTGTTACTTATACTTGGACCTTAAGTGTGTGGTGACAGAAGATGAGATTCAAGGAGACTAAGTACAGACTTTCATAGTCCGGGCATACCCACGACTGCGTCAAACAAAGTCAAAACATAAAGGGTAACTGCCCATACGGGGTGGATAACAGTATAAGGTCCATAGTGGACGAAGAAAGTACATACATGGATAAAGGGGCTCGCAGGCAAGACTTACCAATGTATTGGGACGGACAGGGATGGATCCAGATGGTCGTAGGGCAGGGATTGTGTATGAATGGATGGGTTCTGCTGCTAGTGGGACGCAGGTGAGAGCGGGTTCAATGGATAATGTATTGGACAGTAAGGCTGGTGGCTGGAAAGTTGAGGGGACTGGCGGTGGTGGCTTTGAGAGGTGTTGTTAGGACATCAGATCTGCGGGTGAAGGACGCTTGCAGCCATAGGGGATGTGAGTTCCCTACAACACTGTTCACCAAATTCCATGTCAGGGATACAGAGGACATGGTGTGAATTATCCTTCAAAAAGATAAGGTCATTGCTAACTTCGAAGTTGTGGTAGGATTTCGGATTCTTGAGTATTGGTGCGAAAAACTTGTCTTGACTGTAGTTTCCACAAACAATATCCTGGATATCCATTGATGGGTCCCCAAGGGTGATTACTTCAGTGAGACAGATGGGGTCATCGAGTGTTGGAGACCCACTGATTGTGGTTGGTTCAGGTGTTATCGTATTTGGGCGGTTGACGTCAATTGCACCTGTCACGTGAGCAGAAGCATCAGACGGTGTTTCGATTGCACTCATTGTTCTGTTCGCCTCACGCTCTCCTTGCGGCTCACCAACTGGCATTACCGTATCTGTTTTCGACTCAGGTAAGTCCTCTTCCATGCTGTTCTTAGTTCTGACTTCCTCTTTACTCTGCAGTTCTTCAGTTTTAGAGGTACTTCCGCCCTCCAGTGGTTTCAGGCCGGTTAGCTTCAAAACCACTCTCTGAGCATTTGGGAAGGCCTCATGAGCTCTGCTCTTGACTGACTTACAGGGCGGATGGTTGCCACGTGTTGCCTGCAGCTCACTAACATTAGGCTCAGATGCGCCCAAGAACAGTGGGGATCCGGTGTACAGCGGTGCGCTTACCAGGTTCAGCAGCAGCATTGACAGTGCCTTTTCTTCCTCGACACCAACATATTCGCTTGCCGCCCTCACAGTACCGGCAGGTTTGTCACTGTAGATGCACGACAGCACATCAGCAAGTGCATTCTCACTGCCCGGTAAGTACACTATCTTGAAGTCAAACTCGCTGATTACTTCCAGCCAGCAAGCCTGACACAGCATCAGCCGCTTCTGCATCATCAACCACTCAAGGCCTTTGTGGTCCATGAAGATTCAGAACAGAATCCCGACAAGTAAGTGACGAAAATGTTTCAACAACTCTACTATTGCTAACAACTCCTGTTCATGTACAGCATAATTCTGCTGTGCAGAGTTGAATTTACCCAACCAGAAAGCAACTATCTGAGCATTCTTTAGGTCTTGTCCCTGCGACAGGACACTGCTACTCCCAGAGAGGCATGCATCTGTGTGCAGGTTAGCGGGCGCATCGCCCAATAAGGCTGCAGGTATGTCCAACGGTCTCCGTCTCAGGTCACGGTGATGCTCAGCGCATTCCTTTACTAGGTTGAATGCACACTGTTCGGTGGGCGTCCATTCTCACTTTGTCATCTTTGCCGCAACCTTCAACAACCTTTGCAAGTGGATACAGATGTCCACACACCCAGGTGCAATATATCCAACAGTACCGATGAACGATGCTAGTAAGTCCTTATTCATGGGTGTCTTCCAGTTCACGATATGATCAACCTTATCAGGGTTAATCTTAATACCTTGGTCATCAATAACATGCCCCAGGATGGTGAGTTCATGCATAAAAAACTGGAGTTTATGCGAGCTCAGAAAGAACTTATTATTCCGCAGTGTATCAATCACGGTCTTTACATGATGTATGTGATCATTGACTGAGTCCAAGTACACGACAATGTTGTCGAGGTACACATCCATGAAGACACCAATGTAAGGGCTGAAAATATGGTTCATCAAGGCTTGGTAAGTCGCCCCAGCGTTGCAATCACCAATTTGCATTACCCAACTGACCATTGTCCTGTCAGGCATTGCGAAAAGGGTCCTCAGGACGTGCTCCAGCACAACACGAATTTGCTCATAGGCATCCTTTCCGTCAAGGAGGGACCAGTACGGGTGACTGGCAACATTGCATAGGATTGTTTCTATATCAGGTAAAGGTGAGGTGAGCTTTCAACAGTTCTTGTTGCGCTGATGGGTGTCCAACACTGTCTGAATTCCCAGCTCACCATCTTTCAAGGGCTTTGGCATCATCAGCATTGGTATGGCATTCGTGCCACTGAAGAACTCCCATCGACTGGTGCAAATATAGTCATCATGCTTTGCCCTCCAAAGTGGTCAGAGTGCTTCAGGGCGCTTAGATTGTTGCCAGGAGTAAACCTGGTTCTCGTCAATCAAGGTATGATGTGGTTGATTTCTCGCAATGGAGGTAGAGGAGTCTCGATGGCTTCTTTACAGATATCCTTGGCATACTTACGAAGCTCCCATCTGTAGGCCTTGAGCTCGTCATCACGCAATTCTGTTGCATGTGCCTCGAGGGCCAGGGTCTGCGCTCCTCAGATAGGTAAAGGGTCAATACTCCGTATTTTCACCTCCAAAGGGTTGAACCCCCAGTAGGACTTGATTCTGAAACAAGAACGGCATCCCTAGGATCACATCATATAAGTTGATGTTGGCAATATCAAAGGTGCACTCACAAGCAATGTTTTGATACTTAAACTGAATGCATGTCGTGGCTTTTACTCCGGGAACCTGAAATGGCCAACTGCAATGGTAAGGGTCTCTCAAGCACCGAATACTTGAGTTTTAATCGGTCAACTACAGTAGTAGACACAAAGTCCGACAAGGATCCTGAGTCCAATAAAGCTTGACAAGGCTTTTCATTCAGGTAAATGAGAACTATGGATGGCTTAGGCAAAAGATGGCCTGCATGCTTAGGCCATGCAGCAGTGTGTTCAAGGAAGTGGGTATCTGGAGTTTCTACACTTTTTCTATGTCCTACCGCTCCTAGTCCTAGGCTTGAGATGGACTCATAGGAGTGCCATCCCTCAGGGATTCCTTCA
Source organism: Paxillus involutus ATCC 200175 (assembly GCA_000827475.1). Lineage (NCBI taxonomy): Eukaryota > Fungi > Basidiomycota > Agaricomycetes > Boletales > Paxillaceae > Paxillus > Paxillus involutus. The sequence continues at coordinate 178,806 of KN819376.1, forward strand.
ATGATGTCAGCCTGGTACTGGAATAGGGTGAGTTCTCTATCAGGACTTGGCATGGAATGCTCACAAATATCGCAACTCGTAGCCAGATGAGTCTGAGCTGAGCTCATCTGGCTCAAGGATGTCAGATCTGGTCAAGGCACAAGCAGAATCAAACAGCAATTGATTGAAGTTGTCAGGGCCAGCAGAGGAACATGGAATATGTATCTCAGGTACATTCCTATTTCTGCGAAGTAGCTGATCAAATATTTTGGACTTCTTCCAGTGCAACCAGTCGACAATATCAAAGTCGGGATCACACAACTGCTGGTAGTACACAACATGACAGTCGCATGTATGGCGATCGAGTAGGAGGTAGGTATCCGACCTGCCATACTCCTGAAACTCAAAGCAACCATCCATATAGGGATCGCGCTCTGGGTAGTGAAGCTCATCAAAAGTATGTGGTATGGCACTATACAAGGAGGTCAGGGCATTGTCTAGTACTGTCGCCTGTGAGATGAAATCTTCGCAAGTCATACAAGGGTCATAGAACCCAATGCTGTATAGTCCAGACTTACTGTATGGCCCTCTTCGAGTGCTGCTAACCTAACTTCTGCAGGACTCCTGATATTGATTGCATTGACTCACAAGCCACCTGGGGGTTTCAATAGGTGTCGCTCTGGACAGTCCTTTGTGAGGTGACCTGGTTTCTCATATTTGAAGCAGAGGCTGCTATCTCACAACTTTTGTAGGTGATCTGTGCTCTTCTTCGGTTTATTGGGCTGACTAGATGGCCCTTTAGAGTCCTGTTTACGGTCATGTTGATTACCCATACTCCCATTTGGTCAAGATGAATTCAAGGTCCCTCTGTTTGGGTTACTGGTGCGGTAGTCACAGTTGCTAGGCTGGGTATGGGGACATGTGTTATCGGTGACAGGCTTAGATGACTTGTCAGACCAGAAGGTGCGTCTAGAGTCATCTTCATTGATATGATGAGCTTGCTCAATCTTGACAGCCCTCGCCTCTAACACGTCAATCTGGATCTCGGTTGGCTCATAACCCTCCTCAGTCAACTTCACACAAATGTATTGGTGACACCTCCGCCAAAATGCAAGAACGATCTCATGATCATCAATGTCACCAATTGTATTGGCTAAGTTCTTCAGCTTGCAGAGGAAGTCCCGAACTGACCCCTTCTCCTGTGAGCAGGAGTTGAATTTGTCTCATTGTTGCATATGGAAGTCGGGTGGGAAGAGGTAATCAAACATGCTTTCAAAGTATTCTGATAGTGTGTAGCGCTTTTTGAGGTCAAGAATGTCCCACTCAAAGAAGTTGTAGGCCGAATGTGCAAGGTATTTGCCTGAGAGCTTAATACCCTGCTGCGTGGTGAGTCGACCACGTTTGATCCACTCTCGCACTTCTCTGACCCATTTTTCAAACAGGCCAGCTTGACATTCCCCCTTATATATGAAGGGGGGTTCGTGTTTCAAGAAACCTTGCTGATACTTCAACTGGGTTAATTTAGCATGATACTTCCTTCGCACTAGCCGCTTGGCACGCTTCGTGCCTTCTGAGTCACTATCATGGTCGGATTCAGGTTCGGCACCAAAGTCAGAGTCAGAGTCCTCTGACAAAGATGAAGAACTATCAGGGGGGTCCCACTGACCTCTAGCCATCCTCTTGTCTGGCTTACTATGCTTTTTTCTCTAGGATGCTCGTCACCCTTGTCCGACTCACTGGAGGACAAATCCGGGTCACCCAGGTCATCCCCTTGCATTGCCTGCCTTAACGCACTCATATGGGGTAAAGCGGCCGAGGCCAAGTGGTAACTTCCCCGAGGCGCTTTCTTAACCTCAGCCAGTGCTTCTCTAGCAAGCTGAGTTGCTTTATCCTTTTTATCTGGGATGCCTGAAGCCTTGGGAGCCTCAACTGTGAGGGGTTTCAGGGAGTCAGAATTAGGCATGTTCTGCGGTGTGTGTTCCTGACGACGCTTTTCGCAGGCCTCCTTTGCCTCATCCTGAGCCTTTTTCCAAAAGGCTTCCTTCAAGCACAGTTCTTCGACTTGTCCCTGTAGGTCTCCAATCTCCTCATTCAATTGCTGGGCATACACAGAATAACTCTGATGAATACCGTGTAAGTAAGCGTTTTGCAGTTGTAGTGATAGGCATGGATTTTCGTTATCCCACATGGCATCCAAGGTAGGAGACTCTCCCTCGCCACGAGGGAGCATGCTTAACATGTGCTAGTTGTGCTCAGACCATTTAAAAGGTATGTGTTTAGCAATGCGGTCTTCTAGTGGTCCCTGCTTCTTACCCTTTCCCTTAGCACTCCACGGGATTCGCGGTGGTGATGAGGCATGGGCGGGCTCCGAAGTCGGTTCAACCTTACTCCCCTGGGCATTGCCTTGCCTCCCAAGGTGCTTTTGACGCATGCCATTGATAGGGGAAAATATTGGGACATCTCCCAAGTCCAAGTCACCGGGAAGATCAGACCAACGGGCTGACCTAGTGGAACTCAATGACATTAATGAGTCTGATTGGGTGCTTATCAAGCTATTATTGTCAAACATTTTAGAGAAGTTTTCAGGTTCTTCTAACATTTTATGATCTATTACTCTAACTTCAGAGTGGCCAGGCTCTGGGTGTATTATGGCGGCGGGCTCGCAAGTTCCCTCATTGCTGCTTTTCTTGTTTCCGCTGAGGTCCAACCCCATGGTACTAGAACGAACAGGGATGTCTTCTACGCCTGCATGTGGCCCATTCAGCATTTCACCACAAGCTCGCTTTCGGCCATAAACAAAAGCAGTTCGACCAGTGAGCTTCTTGGTCCAGATGCTGTAATGATGACCGAGTCACCATAGGCCCAAGCTCCAGGAACCCCACATCCCTGAGAGCCCTGTCACTTCCAACCTCACTCGGCGGCAGTGGAGTCAAGGTGGACAGGGCTGTCGAGTTACTGGTAATGTTTAGAAACATAAGCAGATAGGATAACAAGTAGTCAGGGTGTGGGGTGATCAGACCTTTGCCAGCGACAAGTGGAATTAAAGAGACTTAGAAATCACATTCAAAAATATGTGGCATCCAATAGACGTTCACACGGAAAGAGTCGTGCTTAGACTTAGGGTCAGCTTGAGAGAACAGCTTGAACTAAGTAGATTAAAATGGGGGGGAAAGATTGACTAGAGTACCTTTTTACAGGATGAGCGCTTATAAGAAAAAAGAGAGATTAAGTAAGATGGAAACATATCAAATACTACAAATACGAGTCAGAGCCAACATAACAGGAAACGAACCCACTCCAGGGGGGTTGAGAAGCGAAAGGGAAGACCAAATGGACTGAACCATAACAGTTAAAGAACAAATAGATATGTGTAGAATGTGTTCAACAGTTGCAAATAGCACAATTATAGATAGGAGGTGGTGTCAACACAACTCAGTAAGGACTGATCCTGATGCCCTGTGCTTTTTATATGTTTATAATATATTATTAATAAGGTTTGGAATCAATTTTGGAGGGCACATCATCAGGCAGTTGGATCTAGATGATTAAAGGTTGATATATAGGGGGTTCTGGCTGATGTACCTGATTTGGGCGCTCCAGGGGCTTGAGTGGCAGCCAGAATAGATCCATATATATTGTAAATGATGTTTGGAACCCTCCTGGACAAACCCCTATCAATATATCAAAAGTGCGGACACTTCTTTTGATTTTCTACCCTTAAATACTGCTCTAGAGAGCTGGTTTGCACAAAATAAGATCATTCAAGCGGCCAGATATGTTCTATTACATACTAGTACACTAAACTACAACATTGGATGTCACCAGCAGCAAGAGAGCAAGGGTGGTGAAGCAGAAAAGGCCAGAGAATCAATTCTGAGGGGGTGCTATTGTGGATCTGCCTTAAATGGTAATCAAGTGGGAGTAGTGGCCGCTTTGTTGATTATATAATCAACCAAAAAAAATTTCACTCACCAGTTGAACAGGATGATTGCACCTCATTTCACAATAAAAACACATATATAAAAAAGTAGTTTGGGGTCTCATACATGTACATACACCAAACTACTACTTTGAAAAAAGAACCAATCAAATGTGGTGTAGCAATGTGCTGCTACATCTTTAAAAATGCGTGGGAAAGTGGGAAAGTTGTGTAGTGACCATTTTAGGCCATGTTTTTGAGTGTTGTTGTATGCTTTCCCACACTCAAATGTCAAAAATGCGGTCTGAGAACATTCTAA
>KN819376.1:189275-205285 GCA_000827475.1 Paxillus involutus ATCC 200175
GGGGGGGGGAGGAGGAGGAGGAGGTACTGCTGTTGCCCAAGGTGATCCAGACAAAGGAGAAAGCGCGGACAGCCCCATCAAAGGTGCGAGCATTCGGTCATGAGATGGAGGAAAGAGCCACTGCCCTTGCTAAGAAATTTGGCAAGAAGACACAGTCCATCTTCACGGCTGCCTCCCTCAGCATGTCGGCGTTGAGGAAGGAATCAGTATGGAACATGCATCAGTCCTGGTTCTTCACCACCCAAGGACAAAATGATGGTAGGTTCTAGCTCATTCCATGCCCATTTGGAGTGGATTGACAATGACTTCACAAACAGAGGATGTAGATCGACTAAGGACCCGCCAGAAAGAACACTATGAAGTGTTGTGTGACTCTGAGGAAGGGGAGGAGAAGTGGGACATCATGTGTCAGTACTATATTGAGATGGCAGCTGGGGTAGAGAGTGGGCCAAAGAGTTCAGTGGGACCCGTGATGGCTGCGTGGGATGCATTTGCGAAAAGTGTATGTCATGCTCATATTTTTTTGGTGTCTGGTATCTTATGGGTATTACCTACTGGCCCTTAGGCGGCCATGTTCTGCCGTTCCAAAATCTGCACATCTTTGGGTTTGTCATTCATACCGGGGTGGAGGAAGACTCTCACCAGGCATCTGGGATGTGGGCAGGTTCCCCGTTGGTCAGAAAGATCATTGACGAGAATCACATGGACTTGAAGAGGATGATCGATTGGTGGACCATGGTCATAAGTAGGTTCCTCTTGGTTTTACTCTACAACTCCAGTTCACTCATCACTCTCAGGTTCACACACATTCAGGACTCTGAAGAGGGGCCTAGCATGCCTGCCGTTGGCTTTGGACGTGCGGTGAATCTGATTGAGTACCTGTGTAGGGCTGGCGAACCTGTGCACGACCGCAATCGACGCGTGCTAAAGGCCATGGTGCTCGAGTTGTTGAGTAGGTGCATTAGCTTTGCTGAGGGGGACTGCATTGACGCCAGCTAGTACCACACAGTTACGTCAAGCGGAGTGTCTTGTGGAAGAGGTTGTGCCACGAAGCAGAAAATCTACACTTCACTATCCTCAACTGGCCTGAAGAAGTCCCCGTCCCAGACACGCAGTTTGATTTTCACAAGCTAGATGCTAATGAGGTGCTCAAGCTATTGGCCAATTTCTTAATCAACTGATTGGGGCCCATGTGCAAGCCAGAAGGAGAGGACAACGGAGAGAACAGCAAGGGGAAGGGGAAGGCTGTTGAGGAGCCCTATGTGCCACAGGATGGGGATGACTTGGCATTCATGGCATGGCCTAGAGGTATGTCCCCCGCTTGTCCCCATGCCAGTAACTTTCGATGTTCTGACGCAACATGCTAGATGTTATCAACATTTATAGGCAGGGTGGGCCATTGGCAGAGGCCATCCCCCTTGTCGAATCTTGAACCTGTCCTGACAAAGCCAGTAAGATTCTGCTCACCATCAGTGGCCTCCATGGAAAGAAACTGCTTGCTAGTATTGTGGATGAGCACGATGAAGATGTGATAGATGAAGAACGGCCAGGCTTGGCCATAAAGGACACTGGATTCAGAAATGCTGACAACTCAGACAGTGCATGAAATGCAGCGCATCAAGCAAATCATCTTCCCCCCTCCACATCTGACTGTGATGGTCGCTCCATTGAATGGCCACGCTCCCCTTCACATCACCATGTGCTTGACCACCCTTGCTCCCCTCAGCATCGTCATTCACTTGACCACCCTCACTCCCCTCATTGTCATCATTCACCTCCACCTCATTCACCTCCACCTGAACGCCGTCACTCCCCACATCGGCCTCCTGATTGCCTGGCCCCTGCATCCAGACAGAAGTGGGGTCGCATCAATGATAATGTTGATAGCAACCAATTTGAAGCAGTAGTCAACACACACAAATGGGTGCCAGTGGTGAAGTAGGCACAAGTTCTGCCCGAGAAAGCCGGATTACATAGCGCCGATGATGACTATCACTAGCAAGAAGATGGGCATTGTAGTCGAAAGGAGCAACACAGGGAATACACTCACAGGTAGCTTGTACTTGTGCACTTGTCAAAACATTCTGATGCTGCCACATTCTTGTAGAGTTCATTCCCCTGGGAACGCTACCTGATTCCTTTAGTGCTAATGTAGGCTTACTTGGATATCATGTACAGTTAGCCGTGTTACTCTGCAGTGCTTAGGACTGAGAAGACTTATGTGTAATCTTGCTTCACTTCAGTCAACCCCTTTCTGAGGCCTATTAGGTGTAAGATATTCTTATAGTCAATTCACCTAAGAGGTATGTATCAGAAGGGAATTCCCTTAATATCAAGGGATATCCCCCCTTCACCATAGATTATCTGGCATTTTCCCCATGATATGATGTGGGCTAGCCCCAAAGCCTGCTGTTGTCCCAGCCAGCTGGGGCTATCCCCAGCACAATACTGCCTGTCCCTGGGATAGAATGGGTGACAGGGGTCCTTTGTTGCATTTTTCTCCAAAATAGCTCCACCAAATGCTCTATTGGCACTGCTGTGCCAATGTGCTCCATATGTATGGACCTCTAGCCAACACCACCCACAATCATTCACTCATAATTTTTCTTTTAGATATTTCAAAATCTGCAATCAGTAGCTTACCTTGTATATTGCAATGCAGGAACACCGCAAAAGACCTGCTTTCTCAAAATCTCTGAGTTGACCAAGCACAAAAAACTAAAACACAGCAGTGCAAGCAGCATAATACAGACCTGTATAAATTTGTTTCTACATATACTAGTGGCCCCTGATGCATATACATTGACCAGACAACAAGGGATATCCCTCACATGATATTGCTCTGCACAGGGATATCCCCTACAGTTAATCACATTATTGGGGATATCCCTCATTTGCTATTGTTCTGTTTGGGGATATCCCCCATGACTCATTTGTGTCACTTGGGATAAAGTGGTGTCATTAGGGATATCCCTCACTTGCTATTGCTCTGCACAAGGACAGTCAATCATGTTATTGGGGATATCCCTTCCATGTTGCGTTCTGGAGTGGCACTGCCGAGCTGACCATGCAGCCTTCCACATTTATTGATCGCTGCACTGAGCCAGATTCCCCAGTGTCCAGGACACCATTAGTGGGGCTCAACACTAAGGATCAGGTGAACTGATCTTCTCCAGAGCTAAAGGCTCTTAGCAGCACCATCTACAAGGAAATTTGGAACTGTTGAGCTGTTCTGGGATATCCCTCACTTTGTTATTGAGCTGTACAACATAGATGTAGCAGCACTGGAGGCACTACATTCCCCAAGAACACCAGACAGCATATATAACACACTAAATATTTTCCTGCATAGACACAACTGCAACCAGGCAAACAAGCAACAGAGCAAGGTGAATAACAACATCTAGTACCTGTCCCCATTGACCCAGCCCCCATGCCCATGGTCTTCATTACCTCGTCCCTTATGACCTGCATCACGGTCACTCAAGGTCACCTGACGAGCAGGCCCAGCCGAAGGCGAGCAATAGTGACGACATATGTTGTTTCCATGAGAGGGGTCCTGCTGAGAAGGACCAGCAGAGGGGGAGTGATGGTGATGATGTACAGTGTGCCCATGTGAAGTCTCCTGCCGAAAAGGAGGGGAGTGAGGGCGATGGGTCTTGTCACGTTGAGCAGGCCTGTGGGAGGTATCACGGTTGTGAATCTCAACATCAGATGAGCAGTTGAGCAATCACTAAGCCAGTTAAGGAAGGAAGCCAGTAAGCAACCTTTACTTTGCGTTGGGACACAAGTGACTACCCGAACGGGACTCGGCCATTGCCGCTCACGGACTCAAAATCAAGAGCCCCCTGACAGGGTCAACTCTGCACACCATGCCCCAATCACTGCTTGACAACGCAAATTCTTCATCATCGCTCCTTGCCGCTTCCACCTCCCTTTCGACGCCCATTCAACCCTGTTGATGCACCCCCATCGATGATGTTTTCCTCGCACAGGTCCAATCGCTGGAGAGTGCACAGGGAGGGAGTTGGAGTGATGTGGCCTATTCGGCTAGTGAGTCACATCCTGGCGTACATTTACTGCCCTCTAACCTGGGCAGTTTTCCCTCAGGAATATTCTATGGTGAGTCAATGTATTGGCTCCATTCACCTCACCCACTGCTCGGCACCTCCTGTCGTGTCCCATGAAAAAAAAAAGATCTGTTCTTTCATGGGACATGCATTTTTTGGCAGAGCATTCCCTTTGTCTCATGTCCCATGAATCAAACCTGCTCTGCAGCTTCATGGGACACGCATTCAAGTGAGGTAAGTGTTCCTGGCCTATTAAAAGACTGCTTCCGCTGACAAGAATGAAACAGATTGACAGAGGCAGTTGATGACTGCCTCTGTCGTCTCTTTTCACCCACCCACCCTTCCCCCTCCTTCCTCCAACAGCTACACTGTTGCTGCTAACACGCCAGCAACCCCCACACCTACCACTGTGTACCCTACCCATACACCTGAGGCTGCCTGGTTAACCCCTTCAGTGCCACTTTGTCAACATTGCCAGCCACCCGCCCAGGCTTGTTGCCCACCCGTTTGGAGTTGTGGTGACTTTGTACGGTAAGTGTCCAGTCCACCCATGCTCACCCACTCCTCACACTATGGAGTGGGTATTTTGTCAACACCACCAGCCACCGTGTAGGCTTGTCATCCGCCCATCTGGGGTCATGGTGACATCATATGGTAAGTGTCCAGTTCACTCACCCCCACGCTTACCTACCCCTCATGCTATGGAGTGTGTACCACCACCACACCTTTGCTGCCACTCTGTCAACATCACCAGCCACCCGCCCAGGCTTGTCACCCACCTGTCTGGAGTCATGGTGACTCCATATGGTAAGTGTTGTGGCAAGTCCATATGGTAAACATCCAGTTCACTTACCCCCCATGCTTACCCACTTGCACCACCCATATCAGCTACCTACCCATGCTCACTGCCTGCTGTGGCCATGTTGACTCAGTAAGGTAAGTGTCTGGTTCACCTACTCTGCACCCAACTCACTCCTGCAACTGTAGATTGTGTGTGGGTGTAGTTGGGCATTGTCCCACCTCAAGTCTGCAGCCAGTGGGTAGTAGTAAACATGTTGGTGGACATTAGGTCCACCTTTTGATAGTACTTGTCATAGCAGGAGACTGTATGTAGTCGGAGACTGTATATACCTCGTGACAATCATGACCAAACAACTGACACTTGAGAGCCACCCTCCAACTTGAATACCACATTCTGCATCCAGACCACCACCACCCTCACTACATCCAGCTCCAACCATGGTCAACAAGTCTTCAGCCTTGGGTCTGTCAATGCCAGTGTCAGAAGAGGAAGTGAGTGCTGTGAGTGCTTGTTGGGCTGACCTCCTGTCTAAACCAGGCCATGCATCACCTCAGATAACAGGGGAGATGATCAAGCTGGACCTTCTTGAGGATGCTGATAATGAGGCCATGCTGGATATCCTCATCAGCAACTGCATGGAGGACTATCCGGATGTTGATCAATCAGAGATGGCTCAATATGCAGCCAGGATTGCAAGGGTGAGCATCACTGATCAGACACGAGATAAGCATGTCAGGTGTGTGGTACTCTGCATGCCAGCATACTCCAAGCAGAGGCCTGAAGGTGTCTGTAGGATCATCAAAGCATTCCTCACCTTCCATCTCAAGTGCACACCTGGATGGGATCCAAAGGTTGTCACCAGACAAACTCTGTATGACATCCAGCTCTTCATCACCCACAAGTGTGGTCCAAAGTCAGATGGATATGAGGGGTGGAAATACTCCACCGCCATCTTCACCCATGCTGCTCTCACTCTGTGGTTCTGCACCCTTCACCCACAGGAAAGGGTGGATGAGTGGGTCATTGATGAAGCCACAGGCCAGTGGTAAGTGGTGTGCCATTACCAGTTGTGCTCTCCTCTGTTCCTCACCAGCTCTGCTCAGCTCATGTCTCCCGACCTGTGCCTGCATCATCTCAGAGTTCATGCTTGACCTCGAGAAGATGAAGGCCAAGTCAGGTGAGGTCTCTCAGTCTGCACATGCACTGATGCTTGACGACATCTACCGGCTCTATCACCACTGTGTTGGCGGAGACATGCCTGAGGCTGAGAGACACTGGGGGATTGTGCGCTATGTGAGGGTGGTCCTATGGCCTTGACAAACTGAGCCCCTGACCTGTACTTTTGCAAACTGTGTATTTGTTCGCATGGATGATGGTCCTGCACATTGACAAGGCTCTCAGTCTTGCATTTGAAAACATTGATGCAATTCCTGGAGAGAGTATGTCTGCCCTCCTGACGCCCTCTTTCTGTCTTGCTGACACTTGCTGACTTTGGTGTCACTATGGATACTAGGAAGAATGCACAGACTGGCATCGCTCACTTTTGGTGCCTGTGGGCCAATGACCTGGATCCAAGGATCTGTCCCAAGTGCACACTGATCTGCCTTGCCCGAGTTTATGGTAGGACCCTTCCCAAAACTGGACCCCTGTTCCTACAGGTGAACAACTATGGTGCAGTCATGGGAAAAGTCATCATGAATCTGCCTTGATGTCATCCATGATAAACTGCTGCTGACTCAGGGTTACATCATGATCGGTTTGGGACCAGACAACCCCCATGATGACTCGCTCCCTGGCTGCTGACCTGCAAGGCCTTGGCTACAAGTCCTGGTCCATGTACAGCACTCACTCCTTCCGCCGAGGTGGGTGCCAACACCACCTTCGTGACCAGCACTGGACTCCAGGTATGCTTGCTGCATGGGGTGGCTGGTCTCAGCTAGAGGCAGTCACAATGTTCCATTACTTCTACTCTCCCAATGACAACCATGAGCACATGGTGGACTATGATCACAATGATGGCAAACGGTTCTGCTTCTAGTGGTTGGTGGTCACACTTCTAGTAGTTGGTAGTGCCCCTATATAGGCAGACATGTCTTTGCTTACAACCTGTCCCTCCTTTGAAACAACAGTGTTTTTACTCACCAGACTTGAATGCAGACAAAATTGCAATCTCATCAGGAAATTGGGGAGGTGCTGATATGACCAGATGAATCTTACACAAATAAGTATCAACCTGATATGAAAGGATAAATACCTATATAATATTGTCTTTCACTTGCCAGATTACCATCAGAAAAGTGCTTGACTGATCTTTTGATATCAGAAAGACAACTCACTGATAAGGCTATATAATCGCCACTAGACATTTTGAAAGTTTATCAATTATTATCATCTGATACTCAGTCTAGCATTCATCATTATCATATATTTATCATAATGTTGTGGCTCTGAAAAAGGAATATCTAAAGTTGTCATAATGTCATGATGTTGTAATTCTATTACACTTGCTGGCCAAGCATACATCACAATGATATGCAATGATATTCCATGATATTGGGCTGATCAAACTACTTCACTCTGATGCTCAACTACTTACCTTTGTCATGAATATCATGGAATATTCTTGAAACCAGCCAAAAGCATGGGAAATAATTTGTAAGTGCTATATAGTACATGGTATATAAATTCATCCTCTGCTGCTTTTCAAGTTTCTTTACTCTTGTCCTCTGATTTCTTCCTCAGAGGCAGAGTCACTATTCAAGGTGAGTCCATCACTGGTAAGTTCAATAACTTGTGTGAATGAGATTGTAAGTGCTTTTTCTCCCTAATTTTCGCTTTTTTGGTGTTTTTCTTTTCTTTTTTAAGTACACTGGTAGTATACAATGGTAGTATACAGTGGCAGTCTAGTCTCTGCTTGAGGAATGAAAATATTATTCACTTGTAAATATTCAATATGAACTGAACATGAGTAAAGTTGAAGTTTTGATATGTTTTTTTTTTGGAATATATCATTAAAAAGATATTTCCTGATAGAAGTGATGATCTCAATAATGAATGTCAGTATGTGAGAATTGACCAGGCATGAAAACACAGTCAGGGTGTTTCCCATTGCAGTGATGACAGCCATGATCTTTAATTACCATACTGGTTTATATGAACTCCTCAATATGACTGATAGTTTTTGATCTATGCTAAAATGTCTACTGGCAATTGAATAGCATTCCCGGAGTGTGCATCATTCTGATGCTTAAGTATGTACTTTATATAATAGGAATAGGTAATGTTATATATGGGTATATCATTTCTTCATTGATTTCCTGATGGCCTGAGGTGATGGAGAAACAATGTATTAAGTCCAAGTTACTACTAGTCAATTCTCTCCATACCCATGGCCCTCCAGACCTCCCAGCTGTTCATCAACCCCCAATGATCCTGCCACTTCACCTCAGAGAAGTCCCCTTCATCATCTCTGTACACATCTCTCAACCTCTCTCCCCTCAGGTCCTTGTCCCACCTTGGAATGGCCTCGACCACCTTGTGCAAAGCAAAGAGGGACTCACCGCTCACCTTATGCTTGCCCTTTGATAAGCCAGACTCATCCTGTGGCTGGCGGGTGAAGAAATCAAAGAAACAGACTTTATCACCAGCAAACTCATGCATGAGCTGTGCATACAGCCACTCCCGCCAATTGACAGTGACCTTGACATTCTCCCAGAGTGGGTGAGGTCAACAACCCTTGCGGGGACCATATCTGTCCCTGATCTGCTGGACGTGGCCTTCCTCCACTTGCTCAATGACCTCACGCAGCGAGCTTGCACGGGAGAGGGCGTCAAACTCTGCCTGGCATGCCTGCAGGATGGCCTGTCCTCCAACACCAGCTGGGTGGGAGCAGTCACCAATGGGAGGGTGGTGGGCATAGTTGATGGTGTCATAGTTGCTGGGGTGGTAGTGATGGTGCGAGCAGATGGTGACCAGCTGGTTGCGGTGGTGGTGGTGGTTGAATCAGACAGCAAGCCCTCAGGGACAAGCATGTGGTAGAGGTGCTTGAGTGAGGCACAGGCATCACAATCACCAGCATGGGCTGTGACTCACAGTGCCTGGATGGTGTCATTGGTGGGGATAGGGGCAAGGGTGCTGGGGGCAAATGCCACCGGAGTCAGAAAGGGGCTTGGAGCAATGTCGAGCAAGGTAACGGCCTCCTCCAACAAGCAGAGGCTGTCACTCTGGGCTACAGGACAACAACCAACAGCGGTTTCATCAGTGTCAGCAGCATCATGCAACATGCAGGGTGCTCACACTCACCTGAGGATGGCTGGCAGAGCAAGAAGGGCCTGCCTATGGTGGCACACTTGTCCCACTCGTTGCCAAGGTCGCAGAGGTAGTCCCACTGGTGATTTTGGATGTTGAGAGTCGACGCTGGACCGATGGCAGTGGGAACGTTCAAGATGACGGGCATTGAGAGGTCGAGGCCGTAGTGGGCAGCAAGTTTGCACCTGAGGTCATCGACCCTGCCCACTTTTGTGAGCACCTTCCTACCAGTGGCCGCATTCACTTTGTCAATCCAGAACTTGAGCTGGGTGGCCATTGCAGTGCTGACGGCGGCAGTGTCAAAGCCAGGTGGGTGGTTCGCCGTCGAAATGATGGGCATCGGTTTGGGTGAGTGGTTGGGAGCACAGTGCTCTGTGACACGGGCATGGAAATCAGCAATGGGTTGATGCAGCATGCCGTGCCAGCGTGCGAAACATACCTGGGACACCCCCTGACACCTCCGCACTCGATCCCACTGCCGTTCATGCCGTTCGTGCCCCCATTGACCACTCTGTTGCCATTGTCACTGGACGGGTGTGTTTGGACGGACGGCCTGCGCTTCTGGGCTTGTGCATGGCATTCTCGGGTGTTTTGGGGCGGTGCACACACATGGGGTGGTGCTCCGGGCATGTAAGGTGGACAGGAGGAGGTGGGTGCTGGCAATTGGCTCACCCTGTCAGTGTACTAGTAGCTCAGTGAGCTTGTTACCTAGTGAATAAAATAATAAGTCAGTACATCAGCAAGTTGACAACTTTTCTGGAAGTACTTAGGCCACTTAACTGTCTGAGTGTCTGGAATTGTCTGGAATCAGACATAAGTTCTGGAATCAGACAATCAGACAATCAGACAGTTAGTTGGCTAGTTCTTTCAGTCATTCCAGACACTTTCAGACAGTCAGCTATCCAGTCCATCACCTCTACAGTAGCCTCAGTGTGTTCAGACACTTCAAGTCAGTCAGCTTATCAGCTCACCAGCTCAATAAGACTTTCCAGAAATGTCAGACACCCAGCTCCCTAGTAGGTTGTAACTAGCAGTCACTAAGGTGCAATAAGACCTTCAGACAATCAGGTCATTAGTCCTGTAGTTGTTGCAGTCACCAAGTCACTCAGAAAATCAGAAAATAAATACCATCAGAACAATCCAGCTTATTCAACACTCCAGATCATCAGATATTCTGATTGTAAGCATCTTCAGACTGCCAGTTGCCCAGACCTATAAGACACTCATAAAAGTCTGTTCTTTCAGACTTCCCAGCCTTCTAGAACTTTATGTTTTTAGACTGCCAGAAATCCAGAAGTCATGAACCACCACCATGACAGCACATCGACACAGACACCTCACCAGTCACCACCACACATTGACACTGGCACAGACACCTCGCCAGTCAGTACATACACAGTCCACAGCAGATTACAGATAGAACCACCCCCACCGTGTGTTGATGCCACCCACGTACACACAAAACTCTTATGCCAGCAGTGCATGCCAGACAGATGCCCCCGAGTCACCACAGCACATCCACACTGGCACAGACACCTCATCAGCCAGCATGTACACTGTCCATGGTGCATCATGAATGGACCCCACTCCCACAGTGTGTTGACGCCAAGGCGGACACCTCCAAGTCACCACAGCACATCAACACCAGCACGGACACCTTGTCAGCCAGCATGGACACCATGACTGTCCACAGTGGATCATGGATGGACCCACTCCCACAGCATGTTGATGCCATCCACATACCACACAACACCAGGCGTTGACCACTGGGCGTGTACCACTATGGCGGACACCCCAGCACATTGACATGTAGCATGCATGAGCAAGGGGACGAGGAGGGGGCGAGGGGACAGGGAAATGAGGGGGTGAGGGAATGAGAGGGCGAGGGAAGAAGCACAAAGGGAGGAGGTAAGTACCTGGGGTATACCCCCTACCTGTGAGACCCCCACAGTTACCCACTACCCATCTGGTACCCCCAGCATTACCCCTTACCCCATGGTACCCTTGGGTATAGGGGTACTACGGGTATTTGGAGGGTATGGGTATGGGTCAGTGTTGGGATACCTGGGGGTTTACTCCTGCTGATCCCTACTAGACACTAAATTATTGTCAACTACAATTGGTAGATAGTATGTAGCAAAAATGTGTAGTAAAACACTAATAATACAACAGTTAAACTAAGTAAAATGTCCAGTACAAAAGTGTAGTGAGAAGCCTAATAAAGTGTAGCAAAACTTTCCTAATTGGTTTGGACTTGTCAAAATTTCGTGTTTGCGAAGTCACGTGACACTGACAATGAACGTGACACTGCGTGTTCAACGTTCAACACTTCCCCACCAATCCAACCCGGCAGGTAAGTGCCTACTCCCCCACTACTAAAATAACCCACCAGAACTCCAATTCCAAAAATGACCCACAAACACCCCCATCTGCAAGTGCCCCACATACGACCAAACACCGCAACCGTGGTCCACACAGCCCAAACGACCCACTGACGGCCCAACAACTTGCCTGCACCCCAAGCCACCTCATCCGTAGCCTCGACGCGCAGCACAAGTGTATGGCGAGATGAAGAGGTGAGGAAGTGAAAAGGTAAGGAGGTGGAGCAAACCGAGGGAGAAGGGAAGATGAGGGAGAGACGAAGCATCGATGAGCAGCAGACGATGAGACAATGGAGGGCAGACGACGTGCCCACCACATCCACACCCTTCGCATCCACAAGACCCCAGCCCAGCCCCACAACCACGCCAAACGCCGTGCATCGACGCAAGGCGTCGACAGCCAGGCATGCACTGCAAGCATGGCCACCCCAGCAGTATCAACACGCAGCACAAACAAACGGAAGACAAGGAGACAAGGGAGGGGGAGAAAGGTAAGGGAGACAAAGACAAACAAGGAAGACAAGGGAAGACAAGGGAGACAAAGCACCGACGAGCGGCAGACGACAAGACAACGGGGGGCAGATGACCTGCCCATCCCATCCACGAGACGCCAGCACACCAAACACCGTACGTCGACACCAGGTGTCGACAGCCGGTGTGCACTGCGAGTGCAGCCACCCCAGCAATTGATGCGCAGCACCAATGCACGGAGAGACAAAGAGGCGAGGAGGGGAGGGAAAGGTAAGGGAGACAAAGATAAACGAGGCAGAGAAGGGAAGACGAGGCAGAGACAAAGTGGCAGATGACAGACGACGAGACGACGGGGGGCAGACAACATGCCCACCACATCCACGGGACATCAACACACCAAACACCATACGTCAACACCAGGCATCGACGGCCGGATATGCACCACGAGTGCAGCCACCCCAGCAATTGACGCGCAGCACGAACGCACAGAGAGACGAAGAGAAATGAGGGAAGGGAAGACAAAGGAAGACAAGATGAGCAAGGCAGAACAGAAGGGACAGGGAAGGATAGATGAAAGGTGGAAAAAGAACAAACATAGGTGAGACGACTGGGACGAGAGATCAAGGGGGAGACTGACAAAAGTGCTGATGGGTGATAAACACCAGACGACGAAACAGCATGATCCCCATCATGTATCCTAGTTTTGTATTTATGTAGAAATAAAATCAATATATTTCCTGCACATATGATGGACTGAAAACCTGAGTACTAAGTACCTACTAATTAGGTATGGGTGATGACCAGCTGTGTAGCTGGTTTCATGTTAGGCTATGTAACTGTTAGTTTAGTTTTCTGGAGTGAGTTAAGTGTCTAACTGGCTGGTGGCTAGCTCATCTGGCTCATCTGGACTTGCCTGGACAGTTGGATGCCTGGAGGACTGGAGGACTGAACTCACTAAGTGACTGACTAGCTGGTGCTAACTCATCTGGCTTGTCCGAACTTGCCTGGGGGGCTGGATGCCTGGAGGGCTGGTGGACTGGACTCCCTGGAAGTCTGGATATCTGACTGTCTGATTCCAGACACACTCTGGGCTGATGGTCTGACTTGGTCTGACTGGCTTATCTCACTTAAGTGTCTGAAATGTCTGATTTCAGACATTCCAGATGCAGTAAGTCAGTTCAGAAAAATTGTCAACTTGCTGATGTAGTGGCAGGGCCAGACAGCCGAAATATAGGTCAGTCGAGGATGTCATCAATGTCCATAACAAAGACGGACACCACCCCTTACCGATCGCTCCAATGCCTTTCGTGATGTTTCGTCCTTTCCTTGCTGTTTGCGGTGGCGTCTGGGGTCTATGTCACCCACGTGACACTGCCAACAAGCCATCGTGTTGCAGGACATGCACTTACCTAAGCCCCCCCACCCAATGCTCGTGTCCCACGACGGGAAAGCCTTGACAGTCTAGGGGGTACCTTTTCCTTGTCAGCTTAGTCATCCAAGTACTATCCCATCAATCACTGTTACTAGACTCAACAATAGAGATTGGCAGAAACCCAAATCCCCCTTGCTACAAACAATGTGTTACCAGCCTTTCAAAACTGAGGATACTCTCGCATACAAAACACTGACCCTGAACTGTGTTTGAGAGATTTTTGTTGGTTTGCTTCTCCGTATTTCTAGGAGTGTATTCCATATCTCCACCACAGAAGAAGACACTGGTTGTTGCTTCAAGTTTGTGCACTCAGGTTGCTCCTGCAGGTAACAATTTCCATTAATTGTTTCAATTAGTTCTCTGACATTAAATCCACCTCTAGGTACACTGGGTGGGACTCCAGGCCATGCAACTATGAGGTTTGACTTCTCCAAGTACATGTCAAAGAGACATCATATTGAGGAGACCACCTGAATAGTCTACATGTATAGAATAGTCTTCTGTTCACTGTGTTCAGTACTATTTCTTAAAATTTGTGTTCTCACACCTCATCTTGAGTGGCATAGCCATGGGAATTTGCTAGTAGGAATTAAATATAAAACATTGAAGATAATAATGAATAGAATGACAGGGTGATAGGTAGACCACTGCTGGGGTCCTGCCTGGGGACATGTTGGGTGGCTGAGGAACAAGGCCATGGCAACATGTTCACAGCAGTGGTCCATCCATCACCCTGCAGTGTACAGAATGGAATTTGAATAACAATTAGGATGACATGACCATGGCTGGACCACTACTGGGGCATGTTGGCTGGGCGAGGAATGAGGCCATGGAAACATGTCCCCAGCAGTGGTCCAGCCATGGTCCTGCAGCATACAGAGGGGGATTGGGGGCAAAGCCCCCAACAAGTTAATAGACTTGTATGTATGTTTCCATGCCATGATATGCAACACTTCCCACTACCAAACTTATACCCTACAATGCACTCTGTACATGGGTCACATGACTGTGCATTGACCCATACTGACTGACCCCATCAAACAGGTCTGACCTTTACTGACCTTTGACCCATTGACCCAGGGTCAAATTTATTGCTGCATCACTGACAATATTAACCAGGTCAACATCATGTGATATGCCAGCTATGCATTGGGAAGAAATAAGAGTTCTCCGAAGTTCCAGTTCTGTTTGCTTAGGTATGGTGTGATGCAGTCTGTAGAATGAGAATTGATGTTGTGAGGACTGAGTAAATGCAAGTGATGTGGTGGGAGGGGGATAAAGTGGAATAGCCGAGGGTGATACAAAAAAGAGCTAGTTAACATGCAGACAACGTGAGTTCCATCATAGTGTACACAAGTTGCCTTCTGTCGGTAGACTCGGTTCATTAACACAAGACTGGCCCACCAACCAACAGGGTTGCTCTACGAGGCAAGGAGGCAAGTATGCACTGCTACTGTCAGGGTTGGATGTCCATTGCTCTTTGTCAATTGCCTGTCAAGGCTACCGCGAACCATCCGAAGATAGCCATCAGGAAACGAACCATCCATGCGGGATCAGCACCGATGCCAAGACCAGGGCGCAGCTGCATCGCGAGGGCGATGTCAAATTCGGGGACAGCCGAACGATAGGCGCGACGGCGGGGATGGATGAGATGTCGCGAGGCAGCATCGATGGCAGCATCAGAGGAGGATATACCAAGCAGGGGGCAGTCAATTGCGCGAACTGACCACGGAGGGCGAAAGGCGGCGGAAGAGCACGATTCGCGCATTGCGGGAGTGCTGTGTTCTGGTGTCAGGCGTGGTTGTTGATCAGACGGGTTGTCCTGCGAGGATCGCAGCAGTGTATCCATGAAACAGGACTGGTCAGGATGCACGATTCCATCGGGCGGAAGGCAATTGATGGGAGGAAGTGGCGTCATATCGACTGCGTCTTGGTATTTCTCCTCGACATCATCCCAGTCTGAATCTATATCCGATATGACATCAGGATAGACGAGTTTCCCCTCGGCAAGCAAGCCACACTTCTCCGTGGTCCCTTCTGCGGTATCGAAGAAGGGCTGTTGCTCGACATCTGTCTGCAATAGAAAACTGTTTCCGCTGTGAAGTGGCTTCGGGCTGGAGGCCGTGATGTACCTGGACGATTTCGGACGCTTCCAGACACGCGGCAGTATCTCCCAAGCCTTATTTGACGCAAGCACTTGGAAGCTCAGGTATTTGGCGACATAAAGCGCCAACGCCATACAGGCTAGGACTAAAAAGGCTACTGTGCAAGATAGCAACAGGACTAGGAACGGAGCGCTCGAGGTTTCGTCGCTTTCCGATGACGAAGCTTCGGCCTGTTCGTAGACAGACTGGCTTGAAGCCGACTCTAAAAGACAACGGTCCACGAGCAAGCATGTCGTTGCTGGCCCAATCCTCCTCGTCAACCAGGTCGCTCAGAAGGGTCTCTTCCGCCGGGGGTTTTCGTCCGGGGTCAAGTCCAAGTGATACCATGGGCCTCGACGGACTCTTCACCGGGTTGGGGAGAGATATCCGCTCTGCTGTTCT
>KN819377.1:11998-38621 GCA_000827475.1 Paxillus involutus ATCC 200175
AGCGACGGACGCCAACGGTCAGCATGCTACGAACGACGCGGATGACTCACCCAGAACACCACCAGAACCCCCACCCACACCTCTGCACCCATCTCCACCATCTCCCAACCACTACGAAAGATGAGATGACAACGACGATGCGGAGACGAGCAAAACGCCCGCACGACGACGTGCAGACACCTTGCACGACCCAGGTGGCGAGACAAAGGAGTCCCCGAGCGTATGGCTCAAGGGGGAGAGGGATATGCAGACGAGCCGGGACGTTGAGACGAACGACATCAACACTGAGGAAGACAAAGACGACCACCAACCGTCAAGAAACCCTGTGGGCACGATGGACGGCGACGAGCCCACAGAGCCCCCTGATAAGAAGGAGGGGGAGCAAGGGGCGCACTCAATTTTCAAGCTTTGGAGAATTTAGGAAAGGGGAAGAAAGGCAGAAGGTGAAGAGAAGGAGGGGGGAGGAGGAGAGTGTAGTGTAGATTGATCTATAGTTCATAATGGTTTAGAATAGCAAAAATTCTTTTTTTCTTTTTTTCTGGTTTAAATGACTTTTATTGCAAGAGACAGCTATTATTGCAAATATAGCAAAGCTGGAATTGAGTTTGGAACCTTGATATATGTGCTAATAATTGCATGGTTGTGCTATAAATGACTTTTAATGGATATTTTGGATATATTGTAGCTTCAATTGTTGGGGACTTTCCCATAGACACCATAGACACCATTTGGATATATTAGCTATTATGGTACAATTATTGCTAATATGACAAATACATGTTTTCCTGATGTTTTGATTACAATTGTCCAGAAGTTTCATATAATTCTTCCACCTATTGCAAAAAAAGTCAGACTCTAAACTAGGGATTAACTGCTTACTTACTTTGGTCTATACACTCCATCTGAGAACTTGACAGTGCTCCCTTTACCTACACTAGATAGGACACACTTAATCTAAGAAACCAAATGATGTTCAAGTGATGCATGGGAATGAGTAAATAACATGCACCACACACAGGCACACAGCCATCAAAGCTGCTGGATTAGACAGGTAAGGATTGGAACTGTGCTCAACATATCTTCTGCCCTCTCCTTTGGGTCCCCACCACTGGGATTTGATGAGTGCTTTGATCAAGGGATGACAGAAGGGGGAGTTGTCAGTGATGGTCTCATTCTGGTAGTTTGAGTTGTGTTGCATATTAGCTTAGCTACATATATTGAAGGAAATGAAATGGCTCACTGTGATATCAATGTCCTCTCCACTATTGGTGAAATTATCATTTTCCACCAGCCAAGTCACTGCCCTATCCAAGTCCACCATGTTTGGGTTGCCTGGTAGACCATATAGACCTGGGATAGTGATCCTGGCTTTGGATACCAGCTCCCCTCTAACCTGAGTGACAGCTTTCCAGATCTAGATATAGTTATACGCCATTAGTTCTATGTTCAGCATTAGAAACAACACTTACATAGTCTATGGGTTGGCCTTTGATGTCCCCATCTTTCTGAATTTCTTCCTTCATTTTTCTCCAGAGGATAGGATCATTCTTCGACGCCTTTACCAGCATCTCCCAGCATAATGAGTCACATTCCTTGGGGTTAGGAAAACCTTGTTTCATAGCAGTATGGATTCTCATTTGTTGGTGGCCACCTTTGGCAATGTGTTTGATCCGTGGACTCTTCATATCACCTAGTTTGGGCACCCTGGAGGAGGCAGACCTTTGAGAAGTAGGTATTAAAGCCTTCACTATGACCTGAAAAAAAACATTAGTATGTTCTCATTGCAAGCGTTTACACTCACCTTTTCCCCTTCAAAGAGATCCCCCTTGCCTATCTCCTGGTCTTCTTCTTCAGAAGTGCCAATCTCCAGCTCTTCCATCACCCCTTCAGCTTCGTCATCTTCTCCACCTGCTTTGGGATCTTCCACATCAGACTTGAGGTTCACATCAAGCACATTGTTGACCAGATTGAACTGGTCTTCTTCTTCTGAGGAGTTGTCTAACACCACCCTGCGCTTCTTCACCAGTGCCAGCACTTCATTCTCTTTCTCAAAACCTTCTTCTTCTTCAGATTCTCTCGCTAACAACTCTGCAGCACACTTTCTGGATTCTGGTGAAAGGTGAGTAACTCAGAGGGACTATTGATGATCACTTACCTTTCTTTTCTGCAGAAAGTGTAGCAGCTGCCGTTGCCTTCTTCTTCTTCTCCAGCTCTTTGAGCAATTTCTCCTCTTCTGTAGTCAAGGTGGGAACAGGTCTGTCCATTTTCTTTTTTGAAGCTGGAGTGGCAGTCTTGGAGCATGGACCTTTGCTTCTTGCCATAGGAGCAGGTGAAGTGGAGGTGGAGATGGACTTAGCTCCTCCTCTATTAGATCTAGTCTTCACCATATCGAGCAACACAAGAAGGGTGAGAAGGAAGGGAGGTACCTGTAGGTGGTGAAGAGTGAGCCAAGTTTGGGCAGGGTCCTGGTGGAATAGTTAATGACCTCGCTTCAGGGTTTCATTTCCTGAGCGCATTTAATGAAATCTCATTCAACAAACTATTTAACTTATTATCAAAGATTAAAGATACAACGAAATCAACTATTGAAAAGAGGGATGTGAGTGCCATCCATTTCTTCCTTCCTCCCACTTGTCCATTGCTCTGTCAGTGTGAAGCACGAACAATGCCCAACTCCCCTCATAATCAAGATTAAAGTGCGTGGTTTCGGCCAATCTGAAAACCACAAAGTCGCCATTGGCCAGATCAAGCACCAGTCCTTGCTGCTTCAACACCAGGCTACCACCCTTGAAATTTCTGATGGGAAGGACCAGACAAAGGTCCTTGTCCTTGGCGTCCCGATGGGCTTCAGAACAAATGTTCAGGTTGATGATGAGGGACAGGAATGGTGAGGTGAGAGAAGTTGCTTTGGACGGTAACACTCGCACAAGTCGAACCAGCACTTCATACTCGCTTGGTAGGTAGTTTCTGGTCTGAATATGAACTTCAAGTCAGGCAGACATACTTGGGTCATTGGACCACTTACCATCATTTCAAGCCACTCAAATAGCTTGCTATACACCTCCTCCAAGTTACAATAAAGTGGCTCATGCTTGAAAGTCTCAGCAGATAAGTAAGGGATTGTCTGACCGTCGTTGGTGCGGCCTTTCCTGAGATAGACTGGGTGGGTTAATGTTGGAGCATTTGCACCCTTAGAATCCCTCAATGTCAGATGGTAGTCAATCATAAATATGTAAGGCCCGGGGCTTACCGAGGTAGTGTAACGGTTGTACCATGAAAAATGTAAGCAGTTGAATCCTTGATGCAATTTTTTGTCCCGCTGCCCTCCTTGGTCTTGAAAGATGAGCTTGCCATCAAAACAAGCTACTAGTTTGTCAGCAAGAGTGTTTCACATGTTACTTGGCATTGCTGTTGAAACAAAGGCCATTAGGCTACCATCCGAATTACGTAGTTCAAGGTTATTGCTGGGTGGATCGGTCAGCGGGATAGTGCTCCCATGGAGAAACACTCACTTTGGCATGGTGCTTCTTGGAATGTGTATGTACAAGTCTTCTTGCTTACACCCGTCTGTATAGAAAGTCTTGAGCTGCTCCATTCCAATTTGTCTTTAGATCTGATCCAACCCTGCAGGAAAAAAAGAAACCCACCGCTGAAGACAACTCATTGAGACTCCTAACTACCCTTCCTTGCTCTGCTATATGTCACTCCTTATCAGTCCATACTCAATTTAGCCTGCAGTCTCTACTTGCAGGATAACACCTATTCTTGTTGTGGGTTCAGTCAAAGGTCATATGTATAGTAGTGGCAGGGCAAGGCAAGACCAATCACCGTGTTCAAGCTTCCATGGGGGAGGGGATGGTGTGGCATTGGGTGTGAGTCAAGGCGCAGGGGTGGGTGTCCAATTGGAAACGGGCATTGTAGAACCTTCTCTTAGAGCCACATCAATGATGTACCTCTCTGGTGAGAGGGGCACTACAACTCTGCCATGTGTCCCCTTTACGAGGGCAAAGACTATGGTTTCTGTAAAAATCTGTTGAGAAGGGTCAATAGATATTAAGAAGAGGAAGCTTACTCTTGCAGGATGGCATCAAATAGATAGTCGGATTGCAAAAAGTTGGTACAGTCAATGGAAGGGGAGAGATTGTGGACCTGGGTGAACTTCTTGCAAAATAAGTCGATAAGAACAATACGGAAGAGTGCTCGAAGGCATGCAATGGTGGGAATGATGCAATCGGTGATGAGCTTTGGAGTCGCTGCAATTGCCAACATCATTAGCCATAATGGGGGCTATGAATGAAACTGTGGTGCATACTGCTCAGGTTGGGATCCCTCAACATCAGCCCTATCATATGAGGTACTTCTCCAATCAACTTTGATGCGGCCCACCGCAAATCCAAGTCAGCAATGAGGATAAGAGCGTAGATAGATCCACCGGCAGCTATGTTGATGAATTTGACACCCATGGTGTTCCATGCTTGAAATGTCCACAGAGACAGCCTGGTATATGCTCCACATTGTTCTTCCATAGTATTTGTAAACTATCCACCCTGCTGGTGCAATCTATGTAGCTGCAAGTGTGTCCAACATGGACAGTCAGTGGATGAATGCCCAAGTGAAAAACCCTTAGTACCACTTACATTTGGCACTTCACTGCAAGCTGCATATAGCTGAGCATGGTCAAGAAACTGTGACCAACACTCCTGGTGGAAAATGGCTTGCACCGACGGATGGTGTCAAATATCATATCATCACCAAGTGCTTCTTCATGATTGGAGGCAAAGGCTTCCTTGATGGATTGTACCCAAGGGCAGGGTCGACATCTGTTTCTGCTAGAGTCACAAGGAAAGAATGTGTAGAGAAGTTGGGAAGCTTGCTATGCTGGGTGACACCCCAGGAAGCATGAACGGGTCTGCCCCCACGCTGGCAGAGTGGGCGGTGGCGGCAACAATGAAGATGGAGGGCTGGTTATATGAGGTCGGCTATATCTTCATTGAGGTTGTTGTTATTGTTGTCTTCTGTGTTGCCATCTTCAATTTTGTCAATGAGCTTGGAAATCTCAAAGTTGATGTTGTCGATGTCCTGACAGGCTGCATCATCATTATCCTCTTCCCGGGTCCTCTTCCTACCCCTACCAGTCTACGTGTCCTCCTGCCCCTTGTGCAATCCATTTGCGTCAAACATCCCTGCCAATAACCCGAGGACATTGAATGGTGGCAGGGGGGATGGTGGTGAAGATGAAGATCTGGCAGATGTTGACTGCTGTGAGGTGTAGGTGTGAAATTGTTGCCTCAGGGACAAAACATTTGGATGGGGTGGCAGCAGTAGCAGTGCTTCTTGGATTAGATGAACCTGTTTGGAGGATAGGAGAAAG
Organism: Paxillus involutus ATCC 200175; assembly: GCA_000827475.1. Classification (NCBI taxonomy): domain Eukaryota; kingdom Fungi; phylum Basidiomycota; class Agaricomycetes; order Boletales; family Paxillaceae; genus Paxillus; species Paxillus involutus. Next base: position 17,370 of record KN819377.1, read on the forward strand.
CAGAGAGAAGGGGTGTGGTCTGACATCCATCAACTGGAGATGTGGAAGTCCAAATTGAGTGTAGATCAATGCATGTGAGGTGGCTGCTCACTGGTCAAGCTCACTGGCCAAGGACCCCGGCCACACCTTACCTTAGTCTTACCTAGCTCTGCCTTTCTCACATCATTTTCATACTGGCAGCTGCTTCTCCACAGCCCCAGCTAGGCAAGTTCCGTGGATCACTAATCCCTTGTTGTGATCTGGGTTGCAGTTGTCAACATCCACTACTAAAGCCACCAGAAATCTCCAACCAACAATGGTGAGTTCATATATTGGCACCCCCACACCTCCGACACCGCTGACTCTAAGATCTAATCTCTCACGCACTCCAGGACCAGTCAAAGGTTTATCCAGCCCAGGTTGGGATTCAACAATGTGTATATCATCAGGGCAAGGCAAGTGTGCTATGTACTGTTTTTTTTTTTAGTTTTCTGAATTTTTGTGTTAGATTGGGCAGACTGTGCTCAATGAGGCAGAGAGCATGGCAGTTGACCATCTCAGCTCATTCTTAGACTATGAGTTTCCCTGTACCCCCATCAGCTTTGGTTGTCATCTATTCTGCTCCAATCAATCAAACCAATTTAGTGGAGTGCATACTGCAAGCACTTGTCGTTGACAAAGTGTTTGTACCCAATGACTTAGCCCACTTCCAACCCAAAGACCAAGCCAGCCATACTGGCAAGTGGAACAGCGTAAACCTTCATTGGAGTCAGCCTCCCCAACCCATAGATGGCTATGAAAAATCCATCATCAGTCTCTTTAACTGCATACTCTGTTGCACCTATTTGCTCAGCTCTTCAGAAAAATCAAATGAAGGCAGCTTTCTCACGAAGGATGACCCTCACATCTTTTCTAACACTTTGACGACCGTGCTCTCAGGGTCGCGGAAACCCAATGGCTGTTTCGTACCAATGTTATGCCCTACCTCCTTGGCCAACTTCAGGCAGGTGCTCTCCCTGCTGCAAATCAAGTACAGGATACACACTGATTAGGGCAACAGCCCCTGTACGGCCCTTACACTGTGAGCATGAAGGCAGAAGGACAGGTTTCCTCTTCCTTACGAGTGGAACAGAAAAGGGCTTGATGGGTAATTGAACAAAGGTGAAGAATGAAGGGAGAAAATGATGGCTGTGGGGAGAGGAGAGTAGAGGGAATGTTCCTGAAGCTGGTAGAACATGTCCAGGTCAAGTCTGGGCAGTAGACTAGGTAGACTGAAGTGTATAAGCCGGATAGTGTTTGGGCAAATGTGGACGGACAAGATATGCTCAAGGGCGAACATTGAGGGAAGTCTCATGCAATGGGACGAGGGAAAATAATGATATTGAATTGATGGGAGCATAAAATGGGCAGATAGATAGATAGGTCAATAGTTGAATGATGCACACTTGTGCCTACATACAGGGCTTTATAGTCTGGGAATGTCTGAGACTGTCTGACAGGTGGGCTGCTTAAGTAATCGTAACTATGCCCGTTGAGGGGCACGTGATCTGGTACATGGGCTATATCGGGTGGGACACTACACATGAAGGAAAGAGAGAGAGAGAGAAGTGGTATACTACTTACCAGCCAAATGAGGGCATGGGCAGGGCAGACAGTGCAAGGATGGACGTGGAGATCTGTAAAACAAAAGGGGACCTCCGGGCAAGTGGGGGTATGGGTGTGGCTGAAGGATAATCTCATGGGCAAGTCACCAGATGTATGTGGGCATGATAGGATGGGCTGTCATGCAATTCTGCATGTGTAGGGAACTCTGGTTCCCTACACCACTTTTCATGGGGCTTCTCTTTCATAGTCCTGTCGGCTTGGTAGCTCGCCCAGGCTTTAACAAAGTAGGGCTGGAAGTCAGGATCAGTAGAATACAGATGATGAGACTGTTCAGGGTCGTCCACCATGCTAAGGAACATGGATGGCCCTATCTTGAGCTCAACTTCCCCTTCAGGGCATGCTATGGTCAAGATACCTGCAGTCATATGAGGAGGAGGGTCCCTTGTACTGTAAATGCATTAGCCCCTGTGGCTGGTGAGGCTGTTAGATGGTCAATAGACTCTTTCATGCAGTTGCATCCAGCATGCAGAGGCGACCATTCTGGGCCCAGATGATCTTGCCAGCCTGCAGGTATGCAATGACATGCTCACATTCACTAATATAGTGCATCAGATCGCGGCAGAAAGTGCAGCCTGGCTGTCTAGGTGCAACCTGTTGGGTCTGCAAGGAATACTCCTATTTCACCACCGCCCCTGCAGGCTGGCAAGATGCAGATGATGAACCCTGCTGCTGGGGACAATCACATCCTTCTTGCGGGCTAGCTAGGAGTCCGCGAAGAGTGGCATCTGTCAAAAGAAACTTTGCAGCATTCATGACATCCTCCATTGGGTAGGCATTGTTGGGGTGCAAGTCAGCTCGGATGATGGAAAGACGGTGGCATACCAGTCGGCTATCACTCTGGGGAATCTGTCCAAGAAGAATGCATCCCACTCAGTGTCAGCAAGTTTTTTGTTGGAAATGAGGGGCGCAGATATCTTCACGAACTTCCTGTGGTACTCCCCTAGTTCATCTCAACTGTGCATGGGCTTTGCACAATAGTCCTGTACTAAATATTGAAGGTCAGCCTGACAGTAATGGTCAGCTCCTTCACATCCAGGGTACAAATCCTTGACAGCGACGACAAATGCATCCCAGTCCTCACCGGACGCAGCAGTGAGGGTCTGCCATACTTCCACTTCATTGAGGTCAGCATATCTGATAGTGGCTTTGATCTGGGTGGCTTTGTCAATCCCAGCAGCTTCTCCAAGGATCTCTATATCCTCAAAGAATTGTGGCAGATGCACAGGTGACTTCCCATCAAATTTTGACATGTCTCTTGATCCATGCAACAGCATGGGTACTGGATTGGTGGCCATGTTACGTATCTGTGGGGGATTAGTGTTCAATGGTGATATATGAGGAAAGGTGATGTTGGGTTGTGGCTGTGTTGATCCCAGTAACAGATTGGAATGTGCAAAAGAATCAAGTGGACAGATGAGAGCGGTCAGGGAAGGTAAGGGAGAGGATGCAGCAGAAGATGGGAGGGGAGTAAGTGGTGAAGAAAATGGAGAGGGAGCAGTTGTTTTATCAAGGATACATTGCAGAGTAGAATGTGCAAAGGCATCAGGAACAGTGGGAGAAAACAGGTCCAAAAACCCAGGAGCAGAATCTAAAGGCATTCTAAAAATACCTTCGGCTGAAGGTGATGCAGGCTGAGAGTTAAGCAGATAAGCCATATGAGGATTGATGGCGACAAAGAATTGTGAATCCTCAGAGATGCTGAGGTTACGAAGCTGGGAGAGTAAATTTTCAAAATCTATCTGATGGGGGTTAGGCCTAAGGGTCCTCCCTGTTGACTGAATGGAATCCCTTGCTGAGGTGGGCTCCAGTTGAAAGAAACTATGTCCTTCCCAGGTGTTAAGTGGTTGGGACAAAGGAATGAAAGATATAAGAAGGGTGCAATGGGTTCAACCCTAAAGGAATTCCTGGTGAGAGGAACTCTGGGAGGGTGAGTCCATTGGTCTGGGTGATGATGAGTGGGTTGTTGGAAGCAATCTGGGTCTGTTCCATTGTGAACGAGCGGATAGAGATGAGCAGGGTGAGGAGCAGATAATGTTAGAGCGGGTTCATTGCTGCAGTTGTTACTTGTGTTCAGACCTTAAGTGTGTGTCACAGAAGATAAGATTCAGAAAGACTAAGTACAGACTTTTATAGTCCGGGCATACCCGTGACTGTGTCAAACAAAGTCAAAACATAAGGGATAACTGTCTCTGAAGGACAGATAACAATATAAGGTCCGTAGCGGATGAGAAAAGTACATACACAGATAAGGGAGGCTTGAGGGGAAGACTTACCAACATATTGGGATGGACATAGAGCGATGAGCCTGTAAGGGGAGACAGATCCACAGTGAGCAGGGCATGGGTAAGAGTGGGTCAGCACCAGGTTGGGCAGATAAGACAAATCGTGGGCAGGGAACTGAGGGAACAGATAATGACCTTGAAGGGAAGTAGTATAATGTTGAATGCACAGATGAGGGCCATTTGCAGGTGTAGGGAACATCAGTTCCCCACACTGGGCTTCTCAGAAAATTTCAGGGTGCTATAAAGTCAAAATAATTGCACTTTATTGACAACTAGGAAGCCAAGTTGAGTCTAAAGATATTGTACAATTTTGAACTTAGGTTCCCCATGAGATCAACATGTCACAAATGAGGAAAAACACCTCACTAATGTGCTCTAATTAGAAACTGGGCAAGAATTAGTCTGATTTTTCAATGACAATGGAGTGCACTTATGTCCACCATCCCATCATGCTACTTTATGGTTTTGACCTGATGTTTGCCACATGTCACAAAATTGACAAAGACAGATCCCTCAGGATTTTGTAAAATCAGCAAACCTAAGACTGAATTTCTACAGTATTTGTAAAACTTGTGGGCATCAACAATGCCACACATGAGCTCTCTGGTCACCACTGGGCTACCACTCCTGCCATGGAATCACCTACAGTGTTTGCCACACCAAGGTCAGGCACAAAGTGTGTCACAAATAATGTGGTACTGACTATGAATTTTGTGAGAGCAGGCCCAGGCCAAGCCAGGCCAAGCCCAGGCCCAACATTCAGGCCTAGTGTTGCCTCAGCTTGGCTAGCTGAGAGCCAGCTTCAGCTTATGTCAGCTTGATACCCAATTTGGCTTACACACACAAGCCAAGCTGGTTAAAAGCCACAGCTTTAGCTTTATGTAACTTGGCTTTGACTCAAATCACAGCAGAGCTACCTGACAGCTCGAGCCAGCTCGAACCAGCTCAGACTGGCATTAACCTGTGACAATACATGCCACAAATGATACAACAAAGATATGTACGGTAGTACCCTATGCCTACACATACAACCGGGGAAACAAAGAACTTGAGGGATGAAACGACATCGGCTGAAAGTCGGTGCAGCTCACTGTCGCTGCGTCGCACGAAAATTGCAACATGGCTATGAATCATGTGCTCAATGCCTGCAGTCCCTGGCACCACGTCTGGCAAGTTTTCAACTATCAGTCATGTTAGTCTCCATGTCTCAATGGGGGGATGCAACACACCTTTTGACCGAAGTTGGTGGAGCGACAGTAGTGTCGCGTCGTCGCTTCCAGGGCATCTCGTACACTGAAACAGCTAACTTTGGGTGAAGAGAGACCACATCTTCCGTCCAATAGGCCCACTCGGACATCTCAACGGCAGGGGAAAGCGCGGGCGGAGGCGCAGCGGTGTCAGCGTGCAGGGCGCAAAAGAGGTTTAGGACATAGTTGTAGTCAGGCTTTTGCGTAAATGAGAGGTCGCGCACGTAGGAGAGAAAAGTGGTGAATGGCGAAGGTAAAGCATCACAGAGTTGAGCAACTGAAATACTTTCTTTGCTCTGCAAAATGTCACTGTTTGATGTAATGTTGGTGTCAATCCAGGGGAGCGAACTGCGTGTGAGATATAGTAGGAGATATGTGAGTGACTCCAAGTCATCTCGACGGCTGAGCTGATTGCCTGAGTGATGATTGAGCGAGGCAAAAGGAAGAATGGTGCTGAGGGAACGGCCGCTGAGGAATGGAACATGGGAATAGGTTCGTGGGTCTCTGTACAGCTGAGCGAGACTGAAGTCAAAGAGACAGAGTTCATTAGTTTGTTGGCCAGGGAGAACAGGTCCGACAAGGATATTCTGGGGCCTGATGTTCGAGTAGATGTAGCTATGAGAATGGATATGCTGAAGAAATTTTATCTGCGCAGTTGTTCAGAACTTGTGGCAATGGTAACCAAGCGGTGTGAGTAACCTGCTTACCAGATCCTCTGCCAGGAAGACAATGGTATTCATTGACAGCCTTCGCCCTGTTGATTTGAAAACATCGTCTAAAGTTGAACCCAGATCCTCGAAAATCATCACATCCTGTTCAAATTCCGTCCCTGACCAGATGACGCCAGGAATCCCTGGGAGACCACGAAGCTGGTCAAGGATAGCCCGTTCACGCTCCAAAAGACCGCAATGCTTTGATTGACCAATTTTTACGAGGACAGTGTGACTGATGTCAACTAGGTTGGCAGCTCGAAACATGCTACCTGCAACATTTGTCAACTCACAAGCACATGAGTATTGTTTTCTGACTTACATTTAGTGCAGGTCCCAAGGTTTTCCTTGAGCCTGAATCTACCATCAACACATTTAACCTCCATGGATGATGGTGGGCAGCGAGTGTGATGACTTGTGATGTGCGTTAGTCACACCGTGACGGTGCAGCCATTACTAAAAGAAGTACAAACAAGTACTTCGACTGACAGCGCTCATAGGAAAGAGTACCGTTGTGCCAATGAAATAGTGTTTATTGTGTAGACGATAGTATGCAAATGTCGTAGTTCACATAGCTAACAATCAAGATTCAAGAACCAATTATGATAATGTCAGTAGCGACTTGGTCGCCCTCCTCACCACCCGCACGCCCAATAATGGCATCTACAGCCTCGTCCTGAGCCAACCGGGCTCCATCAGCGGACAACTCTGGCTCATCAGGCTCATCCTCTAGTAGATCACATTGGTCAAGCTTCATTCTGTCTGTGAAGTTGAGTCGACATTTCTTGAAGTCATACTTAAGCATTTGAAGCACCTCCATGAGTGTGGGGCTGATCCGATTGCACTTTTTGGTGTCAGTCTCTGCACTGGAAGAAAAAATCCGTTCACAGGGAACAGCTGAAGCTTGAATGGGAAGGTGGTCCAGCGTGATGGCAAAGATTGTCAGGTAACTTTTGCGTTTGCTCTACGAATCCCCATAAACACACAGGCACAATGTTAAATGTGAACAAGTGCATTTACCTCCCAGAATTTCAAAGGGTCTGAGTCCTCCTCCCAAAGATCTCCATTGATATATGCGTGATATTCTTCGTCACTCGTCACCATTGTCTGAGACCGAGGGCCTCTTTGTCTGATCCCCATGTCTTTGATGCCGAAGTGTGCAGCAAGGGAGTCGATGGTGTGGGCAGGAGCTTTACCCTTTTGCTGGGTAGTTGCAGACTCTGGGAGTTTCCGTCGATACTCTTGCATCTAGTTCCATTAGCACAAACCGTATATCATTGCTTGTATCAGTGACATACCATTTCCAACACCGTCTTCTTGGCTGATGCAATGTATTTGTCATCCCAATAGGCCTTTATCCACGACATACGTATAGCAGGATCGACAACTGAATTGTTGATGAGACCCAGGGCTGTCACAATACGAGGATGGAGAGACAACACACACATAGCAATGACGTAGGCACGCGTATTGTCCATGCGCTGGTAGTATTTGGTTGCCCATTCAAGGCCAACGTCCGTCCATGGCTTCACGCGAGGGTGTGTGGCTCCTAACATTTCCCACACAGACATGAATAACTCAAAGCAAGGAACAGCGCTGCCCAAGCGAGGCAGAGACTCACTAGACATGTGCTGTTGAACCTTGTGGGGAACCTGTAGAATCTGTTTGTCAGCTTTGAAACTCATTGATTTGTATGGAACCTACCTGAAGGATATGTTCAAAATCCTCGAGGACCAGCCACTGAGGGCAGGATAATACATAGTCTTTTAGTTCCTTCTGATTTGGCAGTGCCAGGAAATAATTGACAGCCTTCAGAATAAATATCGAAATCAATCAGATAAGTCCGCATGAATGAACATCACATACCAGATGTAAAGCACGAAGACGATTGATCATTGCATAGGTGGAATCCCAGTGTGTCTTCACATCACGCAGTAGTTCCAGTTTGGGAACCTGCTCCGCCTCACCCGTGGGGCCCTTGAACCAATTCTTCATATTACCTGTCTTGACAGTGTCCATGAACTCATCATGACGTAGGCTGGACGCTTGAATAACCCGCACGATATCACGACCCATGGTGATGGGATCCAATCTAACGGCCTCCACATATGCTTCGCGCTCGTCTTCGTCAGGGAAGACACCAATCCAGGCGTCGGCAATGGCGGTGAGTTCATCGTCTGTGAAACTTTTGATGACATGGGTCGTGCAAATATGCATGACATGCAGGAAACACATAACAAGGCGATCAAGTGCGTCAAACTCTATGTCACGTGCGCGAAGTAGGGTCTCAAGCTCTTGCATACAGGTCTTGTTGTTACTTGTGTTATCCATTGTAAAATGTCCGACCTAAGAGAGTACAAAGAATTAGCTGGCTGCCCTCTCGCGCCAGTGGGATGATCACCTTCACTGTGGTCTTGGCACGATCCAGAAGATAGAGTATGGTCTTTGCCAGCGATTTTCCCGAGCGGTTCCCGCGAATCCTGTGAAATGCTAATAATGCCGATTTGAGTTTCAAGGTGCCGGTGCTGGGTTCTTCTGAGATCCAATGTGCAGTCATCGCCAGGAATGGGCGTCGGTTGTCATTTGACCAGATGTCGCCCGTGTGGGAGATCCGACCGGGAGCAATCTGCGAAATATTAGTTCATAGTCAGCTCTATGAACTCAACACTTACGGCCAGCTCAGCCTGCAACACCATGAAATATCGTTGCCATGCACTGATGATGTCCTCACGGATTTTTGTACGGTGAGGGATCTGAGAATCCTTGAGGTCCTGGCGGAGAAGAAGTAGAAGTTGTCGGAATTCTTTGCATTCAACGACATTAAGAGACTGTGAAGGTACCTGTTAGTAATAGCCCTGGTCCTTGGAATCAAATGAGAGTAAATGTCCCGCACCTGATCATCCGCGACGATGAAGGCCACGAGGTGATCGTGTAATTCCTCTAGCGAGAAAGGAGGGATTGATGGGCAGTCACTAGGATTTGCACTGTTCGTTGATGAAGCTTCTGAATGGCGAGGAGGAAGCGATGCAAGTGCTCCGCCCTCCGCCAATGCTTCCCAGATTTCATTAAGAGTATAGCCTCGAGCCATTACAGCTTTGACACTTTCCAGCCAGACCTGCCATTTGTTGGCTTCCGTGAGGGTGAGGTATTCCAGAATGTGATGGCGATCGATATGGCCACGGAGTGCGGATGTTCCAGTGTTGGGGGAATACTGGAACGTGCGATCACGCTTGGAATATGTTTGAGTCCACACGACAGGGTTGGTATCATGAGCCTTCCTATAAGCAAGACATCGTAATCAGTGGTTGTCTGAGCAAGAATGGAGACGATCCATTTACTTGCAATATTTGCATACAGTTTCCTCCGAAGTCCTATCAAAAAAATGTCGGATATCTGCAGTAGATGGGACTTTCTCCTATTCCTCAAAGTTGCAGAGGGGATCAGTGGACGAGTTCAGCTGCATGGCGTCATCAGCCTCAGCCTCATGACGACGTGATCGATGGCGAAGAAGTCCATCACTGGACTCGGTGCTAGAGCTTGAAGGGTCGTTGATGATGATCTCTTCTTCTGAGAGATGGTCCATGGGTTGATGACGGGCCAGCGTGGAAGGGAGGTGAGCAGCGGTGGTTGATGATTTTGAGCTGCGCGGCCGAGGATGAGGACGAGGCATCACCGTCTGGGTGTCAGACGTTGATCCCGACTGCTGCCAAGGTCGCTTTGCAGGGCCACTGTGCAAGGGTTGAGCGACATGAACATCAGGTTTGGAAAGGGCCACAAGATTGTTAACGCGGTGAGATGTGCGAGGCATGACCTATGGACAAGAGATCTGAGAGACAGAGATCAGACTCAAAGCTGAGAAGTCGGGAGACTAACTTGGAGCTTTTGTAGTTAGTAGAATGAACCCTTTGACTCTAGTACCGGACATTCTGTGCATTTGAATGTGTAATAAGGAAAGATGTGGATCTCGAGCGCAGTGAGAATTGTCATATATTCACACGTGTAATCGGTTTGACTACCGTCAATTCTGTATACGCACTGCATTGGTGTACCAGCAGTCTGTCCCTCGCATATCTAGCGACATAAATTGTATTCAAGCTCTATAATATGATGTACATAGAATTGATAACATTGGCGCAACTACACGAACATGCTATATTGGTACAAGGACATGCACAAGGACACACAACACACAAAGTCACAACACACAAAGTCACGGCACTGCTCTACAACGCGCCCAGATCCGGCTTAACCCTGCAATGTTTATGTCAATGCAAGCATGTTGAGGACTTTAATGTCATTCTTACCTATTTTCAGTTGGCCTTTTTACCAGAGCGGCGGCGCTTGTGGGATTTTCCCTGCTGCCCCCGAGATGAAGAGTGATGGGAGGTGGGTCGCTTGCTGGAGGGGCCGTGTTCGGGAGTGGAGGGCCGCTTCCTGGAAGGGCCGGGAACACCAGGGCCACCAGGGCCAAGACCACCAGGACCAGGACCACCAGGACCACCAGGACCACAAGGACCACCAGGGGGCAGGTCGTTAGAGTTGTTTACGGGTGGCGGTTGGTTGTACCACTTGCAGTATCGCTTGTAGGCGGTGTCAGAGAGACTGTGGAAGGCGGCGCAGAGGAGCGAGGACCATCCGCAAGGGAAGGATGCCGTTGTACTAGCCTGTTGAAGGGGGCGAATCTTGGCGTGATTGGCGTGATTGGCCTGTACCTCCTCCATCATGCTGGTGATCTTGAGGAACAGCCATTTGGTGGCCAGGTTAAGCAGTTGGTTGACAGTATCCATCTGCATGTTGGGAAACACAGACTAAGGCGGAAAATCAATAAAATCAACTGCTAGAATAATGTACTTACCCCTTGTGCACAGAGCGGACCTTCACCCGAAAAATCGAAGTTGCCGTCCTCTCCACGAAGAAATACGTGAAGCTTGATCGACTTAATCTCCACCCAGGAGACACCTCCCACGACAACGGGATCTAGCGTTACGACGGATGTGGTATGATCGAAGTCTGAGCGATGGAGTTTGGGACTAGTTCGGAGTGCATGCCCGTAGGGCGGTAGACCAGGAATATAGATTGTGATTGCGGAATGATGGAAGGTCTATCCGCACGGCGACGAGTGCATAATGAGGGCGGGTCCGTGCTACAACACGGAAGTTCGAAATGGGAGACTGATACAAAAATTAAAGCCTAGATGAATATTGAGATCATCAGATGTGTGAGATATAACAACGACATACCGTTCACCGTGTGGGCATGACGTTCAATGATATTGAACGTGTGGATCGTTGACGATGGCGGCTGTACAGACTTGTACATTGGTAACTACGGGTGGTGACAGGTGACAGGTAAGCTCAAACTGGCTTCAAGCCAAGAGCTGAGCTACAAAAGCTGTGCTGGCAAGCAGTTTTTCCCATGGCTTGGCTGCTGGTAGCTTGGCTCAAACTGACACCGGCTTCGGCTCGGAGTTATTACATAAGCCGGAGTTGCGGCAACACTAACTAGGAGTCTGCTGCACAACATTGTTGGACTCTTGTAACACTTTATTTCATCAGCGAACTCCACTTCACTGGGCATGTTCCAGTGGTCACCTCAAGATTGTTGAGCTACTTGAGCAGAAGGGAGCACATCTGAATGTGCAGGATTACAATTCCAGGACTCCCCTTCACTTTGCATGTTCTGAAGGTCACCTCAACATTGTTGAGTGACTTGTGCAGAAGGGAGCACATCTGAATGTGCAGAATGGCAATTCCAGGACTTCCCTTCACTTGGCATGTGAGGGTGGTTACCTCAACATTGTTGAGCTACTTGTGTGGAAGGGAGCAGATCTAAATGTTCAGGATGATGATTCCTGGACTTCCCTTGACTTGGCATGTTTTGAAGGTCACCTCAATGTTGTTGAGTTACTTCTTCAGAAGGGAGCAGATCCAAATATGCTGAATAAGAACTCCTGGACTCCCCTTCACTGGGCATGTTCTGGTGGTTACCTTAACATTGTTGGACTACTTCTTCAGAAGGGAGCAGAAAAAAATGCTCAGACCAAGCTTTCTAACACTCCCCTTCACAAGTCATTAATGCAAGGTCATCTGGATGTCACCCAGTTACTTTTGGCACAAGGGGCAGATCCTCATGTCCAGAATAAAAACTCCCTCACACCCCTGGACATTGCATGCCAGAAAGGTTACAATGACATTGCTGATATATTGTCTGTTGCTTCCTAACATCACCAGACACTGTAGATACTTTATTAGCCATAGCATAGATACACTGTCTTATGGACACTGGTTTCATTTTCAATCAATCATCATGAATTTTGGGCTGTTCATATTTGAGAAGGAAGGAAGGAAAGGGGCGTCATCTAGAGACATGTGGAAGGGCCTTCTCTAGGTGGGTAAGGGTAGAGACAGGCCTGACTGAACAGGACACTGACCAACTGGGATGTGCTGAGGCTGGAGACATAACCGGCCCAAAGGAAGGCAAGGCTGTGGAAGGAGAGGAGTGAGGCACACCAGCCCACCCATGGAAGGGTGAGACAAATGGCAGAGAGTATATGCAGTTAGGAGGAGTGAGGTATGAGGTTCTTAGAATGAATGGGGGCCAGGAGTTCCAATGAACACCAATAGTGAAGAAAGGCATCTAATAACCAGCGACCCAGGGCTTTGACCACATTTGGGGGAACTCCTGCAAGGAGGAGTTCAGCTGTCCCACTGATGTGAAAGGAATGACCTGTGGCAGAGGAGATGCCTGCCAGAGACCAAATAGAGTTGCAACAGGTGAGAAGCTTTTTCTTAGTGAAATACTGCCAGCCATGTGGGGATAAGAAGGAGAATAAGGGAAGGTTGGGAGGGATTGCATTGACCAAAAGGTGATTTTCAACAGTGGCAATAGGATCAGATGAGCCACATTGACGGCAAATGACAATGTCTTCACCAGGTGATTTGGCCACCTTTGTAAATGGGAGGTGGCATTTGCAAGAGCTGTTGAGGTTGAAGGGAGGGAGGAGGTGAGATCTGCACACAATGAAGGCAGGTTTGAAAGACTTTTTCCCAGGGAGAGAGAATCTCACCCAGATGAGACTGGGCCAACATTGCAAAGCAGGCTGCAGTGAAGCAGCAATTGTCGAAGGGAGACATGACGTCCAGGTGATTGGCGAGGAGAAGGAGCATGGAGTGAGTGATGGGAGGGCGAGGGGTTTTTTTTAAAAGAGGATGGGGCAAGGTTTGCAATGCCATTGAGAACAGAGTGGATATGGATACCACCCAGCCAGCATTTGTCATTATAGTGTGCCAGGCCTTAATTGCCGTAAGGTGACTTTGAACAGTGTTGGCTGCTAGAAGTTCCATGTGAGAGGCAGCAAAGGCACAGAGGAGTTCATGGTGGACATGCAGAAATGGTTTGGAATATTTTCAAAGTCACAGAAGGATAAGAATTGATTGACTGTATTGTGGTATTTTGAAAGGGTGGATTTGGCCCAAGTGTGATCTAGGGTGTGGTTTACCTTGAGGACTGCTGTAGAAGAGAGCTGGGGCTGAGTGGGATTTATGGGGATGAAGTTTTTGAGATCTTCAATGAGGGCAAGGGTGAATGAAGAGAGTGAGGTGTCCATGTGGTGAGAGGTTAAGGAGTGGAAAAGTGGCAACCAGGGGAGAAGTACAAAAAATTGCATTTCAAACAAGGAATATAAGGTATGATGTCATTGAGTACAAGGATGATACAGCAATGTCAAGGTGCAAGTTTTACTAGGGATTTTAAGTACTGAGGAAGTGGGGGAGGGTGCATGCAACAGGAACGGGATGGTGGAAATATGCCACAAGAAATGGAGTCTGAGAGGTTTCCAGTCAATTTTATCTATTCTACAGAAAGCCAAATGTTGTAATCACAAAAGTTTGAGACAATGTAATGGAGAATATTATTCTGTGCTGAGTAGCAAGACCTTCCTGCTTTTAAGGCACCTACTATGCCCTTGTTATCTGAGTGGAGAATGAGGTAACAGTCAGTGTAGATGGGGGAGTGAAGACTGAGGTCAATTGCTACCATCTCTGTCCAGCCAATATCATGACCATCTACATATACAGCATTGCACAACTATACAGCACTGCAGAAGGGTCCTGTTTGTACAGAGATGTACAGACACAGTACAGACATATACAGTATTGTACAGACATATGCTGTACAGAAGTGTACAGCATCACAATACTATACAGTGTCACTTGCACAACACTACACAGAGTTATACAATGCTGCATAATCCTATATAGCACTATCAAAATTACCACACAACTGTATAGAAGAATGTAGGAACTGTAAAGTTGGACCTGTAGTCTACCTTAGTAATTAGTCACTGTAAGAGAATAGGTAGTTACCTGTAGTCTACCTTAGTAATTAGTCACTAAGGTAGTACTATGGTAAGTGTGTCTAATGTAAGTACGTGATTAGGTAACTTGTGTACCTACATTTGTATTCCAACACTCCCCCTCAAACGGAGCATGGGGGAATCGAAAGAACTGAAAGATATACCTAAGGAAACAATACCTAGTAGAATGGATACTCCATAGACAAATGAATAAAATGCCTTGAGTCCGTAATGACTCGCGGCGTGTCCGATGATGCAGCAGCATGCATGGTGTCCGTAGGTGAGCAGTGTCGAAGCTCTACGCTGGCGTGATTACCCGATATGGTAATTCACAGGTATGGGTGATGTCGACGGTGTGCGGTGTCGACGTACGGGCCTCGGTGCCCTTCGACCTCGGGTCTGGTGGCTTGGGAACACTTCCCCTGTAGCTTCGTACCGTTTCCGTCACATCCGATTGGACTGGGAGGTGGTCGGTGTGACCGTCTGACGTGGTGCGTACTCCGTACGCTTGGGCTTGCTGACGTTGGTAGGTTGGGTCTTGAGTCGTCCATGATGACGTGGTGGATTTGCGAGGTGAGTGGGTCGTCTGGTGGCGTAGGGAAATGGCATGGATGGCCCTGGTGAGTTCGTCGATATGTTGGGCTTACCGTTGCACTGCTGACCAGCTTCGTTGTCAGCTAGCGCGCCCGTTTCGACTTGTAACGAGTTGTGGCTGGTGCCGCTCGTTGGGCTACCCGTGTCGATTGTTCTGCCATCTCGTTGGCCGTCTTCATCATCGCTCTGGCCCCTTGCCTTGTCCTCGGCTTCTCTCGACCTCGACTCCTCGACATCCCCTTCGTCCCCTTCGTCCCCTTTGCCTCCTGGCTTGTTGACTCGTCTCGACTTCTTCGACTTGACTTGACTCGCCGTCTACTCCTCAATCCCCTTCCTTCTCGTCAGGGGGCTCTGTGGGCCCATTGGGACGGCACTCGTCGCCATCTGGCGTGCCCACAGGTCTTCTTGGCAATTGATGGGTGTCGTGGTCGTCCTCGACATGGTCGTCGTCCGTCTCGACGTGCCGGCTCGACCACTTACCTGACTCCCCCTCGAGCCGTACGCTCAGGAGTGTGCTATCTGGTGTCGTCGTTTCGCCGCCTGGGTCGTGCACGGCGTCTGCATGTCTTCGTGCCAGCGTTTTGTTCGACTTTGTGTGGTTGACGTCGACGTGTGGTCGTTCGGGGTATGGTGATGTTGGTGGTGTTGGAGCTGGAGCTGGAGGTGTTGGTGTTGGGACTGGTGGTGGTTCTGGGTGATGGGGGGATGGCGGAGGTGGCTCCTGCGGTGAGTTCCCTTCGTTTGGCGTGTACTGACCGTGTCCATCGACGTTGGTCATTGATCGTGCTTGCACGCTCGTTCGGCATTCCTCCCCCTCATTCGTCCTGGTCTCCTCGGCCTCTTGACCTTCCTGGTCACCTGTGGCCTGGTCTCTGGCCCCTCCCCTTCGACTTTGTTTGTCATCGACTCCATACAACGTGCTCGCAGCATCGTCACTCCCGTCGACCTCGTTCGGCGTCTCTTCGACTCTGTACGACGTCTCCCGACCGTCGTTACTCCCCTCGACCTCGTCGTCACCACCTACGGCCTCCCTGTGGCTCATGGCCATTCCTCGGCCCTCTCCGCTCGACTTCTCGTCTGGCAGCGTGGTGGTCGATTCGTCTGGTGGTCATTCCAGGTGCGTGACTGCTTCGTCAGCGTGGTCGCTCAACTGCTTACCACTCGTCTCCCCCTCGAGCGACACGCTCGGGGGTGGTCTGCTTTCGTCTGGAGGTGGTGGGACGTGGTTGGGAGATGGTGGGGCCGGTTTGGGTATGATGTACGCGTGGCAGACGTCCTCGTCCCCACCGTCGTTGTTCGAGCTGGGAGCCGCGCTCTCACTCGCCCTTCCGCCCTTCTCATCCTCTTCCTCGATGTTCCTACCCCTCTCTCGATCCCTTCCGCCATTCGACTCATTCGGCGGTCCTTTTGTCATGCCCACTGGCACTGCTGGCCCTGCGCTGTTTGTGTGCGGGTCCGTGGTGTCAGTGGCCTCGTCGACGACGGCCGTCTGACCTACCGTCTGTGGTTGCTGGGGCTTGACCTGGGCATGATGGACGTCATCGTCCTCGCCGTCTTCGTCGACTGCTTCCCTGCTCCCTCTATCCCTCGGCTCTACTCCCCTCCAGCTCCCCTCACCGTCTTCACGTTTTCGACGCGCTAGATAGCGCCATGCGGCTTCCTCAAGCTCTTGCTGGGTTCGTTGGCGAGTCGGTTGCCTCGACGTGGGTGCCGTCTGCTCGAACAGCAGGATGGGGTTGGTGACTCGGAGTGATGGTGGTGAGGTGGTGAGTCGACTCAAGCCCTAGGTAAGTTTCCTTGGCTGCTCGTGGGCTTGACGAGGCTTACGCCGCCAGTTGTTTGGTCCGTGGCACCGTTGCCTGGTTCCAACGCTGCGGCTACCCATTCGTCATCTCTCCCCCTTGACTCTCTACCCTTCTCACCTACTCGTGGTCCTTTCTCAACTCTTCCCTGGCTTCTCCGTTCCCCTTCGTATTCACGATGCGTCTCGCTTCCTGGTACATGGTTGTTTGATCCTCTCAACCCATTTCTGACCTCATCATCACGGCGTGACGTGTCACCGCGGTCGTTGGCTGTCTCTGGTGAGTGCGCAGCCTCACGTTTGGTGTTGTCGTTCCAAATTTCATATAGTCGTCCTGTAGTACTTGTAGACTCCTTCTCCAATAGATTTTGAAGAGTCTTGAAGCCTTCGTGAACTGACTTAAGATGGCGAATTCGGGCTAATAGGGAAGGATGGATGGTTAAAGCAAATATACACTTTGCAAGTGCGTGTGTGCGTGCATTGTACGGATTTGGCATCGTTTTGTTCAGGTACTTGCCAATTCTGAATCCGTTGAGCGTCCGCTCGAGATTCTCGCGCCATGTCGACCAGTTTCGACCGTCGACTGCGAGTGCGGGAAATTCAGCCATTAGGGAATTTTGAGTGAATGGACTTGGGGTCACTGAGCACAGGTCTCGGGGCTCATGACCTGTAGGAACTGTAAAGTTGGACCTGTAGTCTACCTTAGTAATTAGTCACTGTAAGAGAATAGGTAGTTACCTGTAGTCTACCTTAGTAATTAGTCACTAAGGTAGTACTACGGTAAGTGTGTCTAATGTAAGTACGTGATTAGGTAACTTGTGTACCTACATTTGTATTCCAACAAAGAATACAATGCAATACAGCATAGTATAGAGTTGAATACCATTGTATAATGTTGTACAGCAGTCTACAGTGGTGTACAGTGGTATATGCTATGCTGGTGTGATTACCCAATATGGTAATTGGCAACTCGTAGGTATGGGTAGTGAGTGGTGTCAAGGTGTGGGCCTTGGTACCCTTGTCCTTGTCTCGGTGCTGGGACACTCCCCCTGCAGCTCTGTACCTTGTCTGTGACATTGGAATGGTCTGGGATGGTCATCTATATGACCATATGGCATGGTGTGTATACTCTGTATGCTCAGGCTTGCTGACATTGGTAGGTGTTGTCTTAAGTTGTCCTCAGCAACGTGGTGGGTTGGTTAGGTGAGTAGGTCAGTCAGTGGTGATGGTGGATGGTGTGGATGATGTAGGTGAGTTTGTCAATGTGCTAGGCTTACTGTTGCGCTGCTGACCAGCTTTGTCGTCAGCTAGCAGTCCCGCTTCAACTCATTTTAGTCATGGGTGGTGCCACTCATTATGTCACCCATGTTGTTTGTTCTGCCATCTGGATGGCTGTCATCTCTGCCATTCTGGTCCTCTGCCTCGCCCTTGACTATCTTCGACTCAACTCCATTCCCCCCTCTCCCTCTTGGCTCGTCCCCTCATCTCAGCTTGTTCGACCCCTGGTCCTCCCTCCTCTTTGTCAGGGGGCTCCATGGGCTCACTGGGATGGTGTTCATTGCCATCTGGTGTGCCCACAAGGTTTCTTGATGGTTTTGTCTTGTCAACCTTGATGTTTAGGCTCCACAGGCTATTCTTCTCCCTCTTGAGCTGTATACTTGGAGGTGCCTTTGAGTCACCGCCTGGGTCATGCACAGTGTCTGCATGGGTTCATGCAGGTGTTTTGTTTGACTTTATGTTGTCGATGTTGTGCTGTTATTTGTGATGTGTGGATGATGGATGGGTGGTGGAGGTTCTGGGGGTAAGTCCCCCTCGTCAGTTGTGGTGTACTGACCATTTTCGTTGATGTTTGTCACTGACTGTGCTCCCTTCATCATCTGACTTCCCTCTCCCCCAACCCCCCTGGTCCCCTGACCTTCCTGGTCACCTCTTTGCCATCCATCAACTCTGTACAACATCTCTGTGTTGTTGTCACTCACCCTGACCTTGTTGTCTTCCTCACCACTGTCTCCCAGTGGCCTATGGCCATTCATCGGCCCCCTTTGTTTGACTTCCTGTCATATGGCATCCATGTTGGCAGCATGGCCCTCAACTTGGGTTGTGGGGGTTCCAGGTGCATGGCCATCTCATCAGGATGCCCACTCGTCTGCTCACCATTTTCCTCCCCCTCAAGCAGCGTGCTTGGGGGTGGTGGGCTTCATTCATCTGGGTAGGGAGGTGGTGGGGTTGAGTTGGGTATGACATACCTGTGGTGGACCTCATCTCCACCATCGTCGTCTGAGCTGGGACCTACAGTCCCACTTGCCCTCTCAACCCTCTGACCTTTCTCCCCCTTTGAGTCCTTGATCAGCTTGTCATGCAGTCCATACAACGTGCCCACTGGCTTTGTCATCCCTGCACCATTTGCATTTGGGTTCAAGGGGTCATCAGCTTTGTTGTAGGCCATTTCAACGTTGCTGGGCTCAACATATAGGCTTGATGCTCAATGCCTCTCCCCCTTGAGCCATACACTCGGGGGTTTGTCCTCTGATGTGTCCATTTCACCACCTGGGTCATCAAAGGTGTTTGCACATATTCATGCAGTTGGTTTCATCAACTTCATTGTGTCATTGTTCAGGGTGGCGAGGTGCTGCTGGTTGTTACGATATGCCAGTTACCCCCTATCTTTTCTCTTTTCTTCTATGATACGTCTATATCTTTCCGTCTTGTTCCAGACTGTTCTATGGTTGGTCCAACCCAACTTCCCCTTTAGGTAGACTCTACAAGTCTACCCAGCTTATTCTTCGAAGGCTATGCCTTCTCCCATCTTCCATAACATTCCGGCCAATGGCCTTTCTCCCTCTACCTGGTCTGTGCGCAACCCAGACCCATTTATATAGCTGTCGTTAAACGCATGTGTACTTTAGCTTATTCTACGCAATCTCACTTGCATCCTTGATACCTCTGTTCCCAGAGTCTCGGTCAACTCCTGATGACTGCTTTCATTCTTGACAACAAAGTACTTCTCATCACTTACAGTGATAGAGATAGGAAACATTGATCATTACTTTGGTTGAACACTTTGGTGTCACCCCGTGTAACACTGGTGGGGGTGGTGATGGAGCTGGGTGATGGAGGAGTGGTGATGGTGGAGGCTCTAGAGGTGTTCGAGGTGAGTCCTGTTCATTTTCTTTGACTTTCGTCATCAATCCCATCTGTTCCCTTGACTTCCCTTCCTTTCCCTTCATTCTCTGTCTCTTCGCTGTCTCTGTTGATGTCTTTACTTCCTCCCTATCCTCCTGACCTTCCTCATCATTTCTACCCTCTTGACTTCACTCTTTGTCGACTCCATTCAACACCTCCTAGTCGTTGTCACTCCCCTCGGCCTCGTCTTCACCACCTACCCCCCCTTTTGATCCTCTCTGTTCAATCCTTGGTCATATAGTGTTCATAACAGCAGCATGGTGGACAAGTTGTCTCATGGGGTTTCAAGGTGTGTGGTTGTTTTGTTGACCTGGCTGCTCGATTGCTGATTATCTTGTTCCCCCTTGAGTGTCATGCTTGGGAATTGTCTTCAATTGTGTGGGGGTGGTTTGGCATGGTAGGGAGTTGATTGGGTAGTGTTGGGTATGATGTACACGTGGTGGACGACCATGTCTCCACCATTATTGTTTGAGCTGGGATACTCAATCCCACTCACCCACTCACCCTTCTCGTCCTCTACTTCAACCCTTTCGTCCCCCTTTCGTTCCCTCCTATTCAACAGTCCGTACAATGTGCCCGCTGGCATTCTTGCATCTGGGTTTGTGGTGTCAATGGCCTTGTTGTTGGCCGTCTGACCTACCATCTGTGGTGCCTGGGGCATGACATGTGCACGGTTAATGTCTACATTGTTGCTATCTTTGTCATCTGCCTCCTCACTCCCTCAACTCCTTGACTGTCTTCTCCCTTGACTCCCCTCATCATCTTCATGTTTGTGACACATCCCATTCCTTGGTACGTGGCTGTTTCAATGTGGATGCGGGGGGTGAAAATGTGCAATGGGGGTTGAAAATGGATGGTAGGCATTGAAAACGGATGGTGGGTGTTAGAGACGGGTTCAATCCCAGAGGTCCGGAGCAAACCCGATGGATCGGGTTATCAGGGCGATGGGGAAGGAGTTCCGGAGGACGTTGGAGTTGTAAGGGATTGTGGCTTCAACTTATATGTTGCGCCCCTATACGAGTCCTATCCCTTGATTTCAGGAGAGGTCAGATTTATAAGTCCTGAGATCTACTCAGACTTAGAAAGCGGAGGACGGAGTTAGGAATTGATATCTTGTTGATATTCGAACTGGGGAAACGTAGGGAGTTTACAGGGTTTATATACTAGGAGTCCGATGTGATATAAGCGGACTAGCGTCGGGGGTTAGGGAATCCCGACGCGCAGTAGGAAGGGCTGTGATCAGGATTACAAAGTGAATGGTGCAAGGATGACGAATGGAACATGGGGTTGGTAAGCATATGACAAACAAATAGGAACAGGAATGGAGATGGACATAAGACGGATATAATTACTAATACAAGTCCGAAGACTCGGGATCGGGGATTGGGGAAACGGAATAGAGAAACAGAAGAAATAGTTCTAAGTATGAATTGGAGAT
>KN819377.1:46140-61487 GCA_000827475.1 Paxillus involutus ATCC 200175
CGGTAGTTGTAAGGAATTGTGGCTTCAACTTATATGTTGCGCCCCTATACGAGTCCTATCCCTTGATTTCAGGAGAGGTCAGATTTATAAGTCCTGAGATCTACTCAGACTTAGAAAGCGGAGGACGGAGTTAGGAATTGATATCTTGTTGATATTCGAACTGGGGAAACGTAGGGAGTTTACAGGGTTTATATACTAGGAGTCCGATGTGATATAAGCGGACTAGCGTCGGGGGTTAGGGAATCCCGACGCGCAGTAGGAAGGGCTGTGATCAGGATTACAAAGTGAATGGTGCAAGGATGACGAATGGAACATGGGGTTGGTAAGCATATGACAAACAAATAGGAACAGGAATGGAGATGGACATAAGACGGATATAATTACTAATACAAGTCCGAAGACTCGGGATCGGGGATTGGGGAAACGGAATAGAGAAACAGAAGAAATAGTTCTAAGTATGAATTGGAGATGTCAGGATGTGTCGGGATATGTTGGAGTGCGTCGGAAATGGGTTGAATAGGGTGGGAATGTCACGGGACGTGACAGTGGGGGTTGAAAGGGTAATAGTAGAGCATCAAGAAATGACAATGTTGGTGTTCAGCATTTTCAATGCATCACATTGTAGGGAACTGACACTCCCTATGTTTGCAAATGTCCTTCACTCGTGAGCTCGACATCCTACCAACCCCTTTCATAGTCATTGACCCATTCTCTCAACATTCCAGCTGTGATCCTTGCCATCCAACACATAATCCACCCAACCTGGTCTCACCCGTGTCCTACTAGCCATGGAACCCGTCCATTCATACAAGTCCTTTGTTCTATGCCCATCCAGATCCATCCTTGTCCGTCCCAATATGTTGGTAAGTCTTGGCCATGAGCCCCATTCATCCATGTATGTACTTTCCTCGCCCATTATGGACCTTATACTGTTACCCGTCCCATATGGATGGATACCCTTTATATTTTGACTTTGTTTGACACAGTCACGGTGAGGTCAGCAAAACTAGTTTGGAGGGGAGAGACTAGGCTGAGCAATAAAGGTAGAGTGTGAATGGTTTGATCCTTGAGGGAAGCTGTGAGCACAAAGACAGAAGGATAAGTCTCCTCTTCCTTGCAGGTGGAACAGAAGGGGACTCAATGATTAATCGAGCAGAAGTGAAAAATGAGGAGAGAAAATGACAGCTGTGGAAAGAGGAGAGTAAAGAGGAGGCTCCTGAAGCTGTAGGATGCATCTGGGTCCAGTCCCAGCTGTAGACTAGGTAGGTCCGGGTGTACACAGGTCTGCACTAGTCCAGACGATGTCTGAGTGAGTGCGGATGGATGAGATATACTCAAGGGTGGGTGTCTGATGAGCTCTTGCACAACAGGATGAGGGAAAATAATGATATTAAATTGATCAGGACATGAACAGGAAATAGATTGATAGATAGGTGAATTATTGCACATTTGTGCTTACGTACAGGGCTTTATAGTCTGGGAATGCCCAAGACTGTCTGACAGGCGGGCCACTTAAGTAATTGTAACTATGCCTGTTGAGGGGCACATGGTCTGGTACATGGGCTATATTGGGCTGGACACTATAAAAGACAGAGAGAGAGAAATGGTATACTACTTACCGGCTGGACGAGGGCATGGGCAGTGCGGACGGTGTGTGGGCGGATGCAAGGATTTATAAAATGAAAGGGGACCTCTGGGCGAGTGAGGGTATGGGTGTGGCTGAAGGGTAATCTTGTGGGCAGGTCACTAGATGTACATGGGCATGATAGGATGAGCTGTCGTGCAGTGCTGCACGTGTAGGGAACTCTGGTTCCCTACAACAGGTATGCCCAGACTATAAGAGTCTGTACTTAGTCTTCTGGAATCTTATCTTCTGTGATGTGCACTTAAGGTCTGAATGCAAGTGAGAACTGCAACAACAAATCTGCTCTAATGCTACCCGCTCCTCACCCTGCTCCTCTCTATCCACTTGTTCACAATGGAACAGACCCAGATTGCCTCCAATGATCCGCCTTTCATCACCCAGACCAACAGACTCACCCTCCCAGAGTTCCTCTCACTGGGAATCCCTTTAGGGTTGAACCCATTGCACCCTTCTTATATATTTCATTCCTTTGTCCCAACCACTTAACACCTGGAAAGGACTTAGTTTCTTTCAATGTGACCTTTCAAGTGTCAAAATTTTACCAAGTGCAGCCCATTAGGAAAATAACAGTTTCTTAAGCTAATCTTTGCTAATACACTTCTCAGTTACACAATTACTGTGTTAGTACTACTACTGTTGTACTATGGTAACATTTCTAGTATACTATACAAGACTATCTACACATGTAATTACTATGAATAACCAAAGAGGTACAGAGCAATGTTCTGTATTTTACTGTGGCTCTGTACACTCTGTACATTAGGCACTACACTGTATAGTGACTGTGTGGCTGTGGCTCTATGCCAGATTGGGTGATTTGCTGATGTATCGTCACCACTGTTTTCACCTGCACGTTCTTGATATTCACGGATTGCTGCTGCAATAGCATCATCTGGCAACAAAGTCTGATGAAATGCCTCAATCTTCACATTTACCCTCACATTCAACCTAGATCAAAGACATTGAGAATGGCATGCTAGGTGTACCACCCACTGGCACTCACCACCCATTGGCATCAAGCCTCTTCAGTATCTTTGGCAGAATGCCATATTCCTTTGTTTGTGTGTTGAACCTGTGCAGGTTACCACATGCTTATCATAGACATCCTTGTATGTAGGTTTTCTGAAATGAACATCAATGTGTTTCCCTTCTGACCACTCATCAATGCAATTTTCAACCTAAGGTAGCCAAGTATGAATCAAATACCATGAGATGCGACATCAACATACCATAGTCAGCATCAATGCTGCCCCTCGAAGGGGAAAGGGTTGGAAGTATTGGGAATAGATGACTCCTTTGTCCTTCTTGTTACAGTAGTATGCAATGTTGATAGCCTTCTGGATGATCCTGTGCTTGTATGGTCCTGAACGACATCCTTGTCTGGGTTGCCAAGTGACTAGGTGGTCATCATTAGAACAGGGCAATGAATGGTGAAAAAGCAAGACATAGTAATGAATCACTTACCCAGTAGCATAGATCAAAATATGTCTTAAGGTCCTCTACCAATGCTTGATTCCTGCTGACGACTGCTGGTTTCATGCTGTTCTCAAAGCCATACATGGTTTTGACGAGGGGACAGATCTTTGTCTTGAGCTCTCCACTGAGCTGCCACACCCAGTTGGTAATCTCAAAACAATCATGTGGTTAGTGCCTGATTCACCAGAAAGTATAATACATACAAGCTGGATAATTTCATCATTGAATAATATTTGAGCCTCACATGTCTGGCAAGCCTCAAGCCATGCTGCCTTTGCCCAGGCAATCTGAGCCATACTGTCAGGGTATGCACCCTCAGCTGTCAGTCGGGAACGGAAGAGTCCCATGGTGATCTTGAGGATTTTCTGAACAGCAGGATCATAGTCTCTTGTAGCTGCATGCCCCTGGGTAGCCCATATCTTCTTTGGATTATGCCAGCCAGCTGTTTGTCCATCCTCGGTGCCCTTGTCTTCCACAGAGTCATTGAAGTCTAAGTCGTTGTGTATGGTGTTGCTCGATGAACTGACAGAATCTAAGAGAGAGGGCAAGAGTTGCCCAAGGCTACAGTACATTAGCTAGGAATAAAACTAAGTAAAAGTGAACTCACCTCAGCCGCTGCCTAGATGGACGAAAATGACTGAGGTGCTAATGAGTAGGGTGAAGATATATAGAATATGGGCGGAGGTATACTCGTATTATGTTATCTGTGTGTTATGGGAATGAACCTGAAAGAAGCATTTGAAACGTAATGATAAATGTTGTAAGTGAAAGTTAAAAGGTTAAGCATGTATAGAAATTATGAAGTCACAGTACTTCTGAGTGTTCTGAGTATTCTGGTGTTTCCAAGTCTGGAAGGGCACGGGAATATTTTGGAAGCAGAACCAGAACAGTGGTTCTGGTGCTGGAACATCAGAACCATCAGAATGGTATGACTTACTAGGGTTGAATACTGACATGGACATTTTTCACTGGGCTCTTCAAGTTGTTGAGCATCCTCACCATCTAACTCAGTTGATCGGACTCGCTTGATACCTGAGACAATGATAGATGGCAGCCAACAGCTGTAGATGTATGCTACTGACCTTGTGAGATGGCCCCCATGATCTCATTGTCTGCATCTTCATCTCCATGATGACTGGGAGGTGTGTCCATCATGTTATGCTCATGGTCATATTCATACTCCTGAGGTCCAGGCTCAATGTGGTTGGTACTTGGGGGGGGGGGGGTAGATTATCAACAAGACCCTGATCATCATATAACTTACATACCACTGATTGATGACATGGCCCTGGGAATGCTTGCGGGAACAGTTGATGTTGGACTCAAGTGGGAATAATTCCTGAGCAACAGATTGTGTCTGCTGCTGTAAGAGTTCAGTGGCACACACAGGGGTAAGATGGTGATGTAAAGCAGCAATCTAAGTTTTATCAGTAGTGCTCTATAAGTTTATATGGGAAAAAACAGACTGGAAGGGTTACTCTGATGGTCGGCTTTGTCCATGGTGACCAGTGTAAGTCTGCAGTGGGCTGTTGGTGACTCTGACTGGTTGGCTTTGTCTGTGGCAACTACCATAATTTTGCAGTGAGCTGTTGATAAATCTGGATGGCTGGATCATTTATTGTCACATTAGAATGATGGTGCAAGGTCATACAGAAACTCTGACATACCTGCAACATTTCATCATCCTCCCAGCACTGAGGATACATATCAGACAGAACATTTTACACACCCCAATGGTACGTACCTTGTGAGGGAGTGGCAGACACTTCCCCACTTAAGGCTTTAAGCTCAGAGTGGGTGTTGTATGGGTGCACAGGTCAACTTGATGAGACATGAACTAATTACATAGTCAGTGGGTTCAAATAACATACAAGATTATTTAAATCTACCAGTGGCTGGGAGATCTGTGGCCCAGTGGGGGGGGCTGTGATGGAGGTACATAAGTATTAGCTTGGCTGATGATGAAGCAGTAGAGACAAATAATCAGCTTTATTATTTTTCCGACTTTTCATAGTCATCTTGCTCTGCCACTGAAAAAAAAACAGTCAGCATGGAAAAATGGTCAGTATATACTACATATCAATGTATTGTGCCTGTTCTGTCGGGTGCAGTTGCAATTACTGATTGTTGGGGCAACATCTTCATTCTGAATGATGTTGTTGAGGGCCTGCCTGGATGGACCAAGGGACGACATAGTAGATAAATGGAAGATAAAGAGTTAGACACTAATATATTCAAGGAAAGAATAAAGATACTGATGAAGAAAAACATTGATGGGTGAATATTTTAAGGACACAAGCGGGGGACCAAACAGAAGAGGATCAACAGATGTGTGGAGTCATGCAGTGAGTGCACGGACCATGATCACCAGGTGACCGATCAGGCACCTTCCTCTAGCATGCACCTGCAGCAAAAAAACAATCAACCTCCTGTCCAACACAATATAATCATACCATCATTATGCCCTGCTGCAACTTCTGTCTTTGTGTTCTTCCAAGTGTGAAGGGAGTCACCCTGCATATTGCCCATTCCCCTGAATACCAATGGAAGATGAAGGATGTATGGGAAAAAATTAATCAACAACTCACTGGGCAGCAACCTGTACTTGGGCATGGAGACAAGCCTGACCTTGGGCAAGCAGAAGATCCTCAAGGCCACCTGGCAGATAATCTAGTTGATGATGTTCCAATGGAGTGAGCAGCATAACCTCAGATAGTGAATGGATGGATACTTACCTCAATGTAGGGTTGCTGATGTTGAGCAAGTCCCGATTGACAAAGAGCACAACTCGGGATGGCAGAAATACTGTTTGTGTCAGAGTCTGGTTCAATCCCGGAGGTCCAGAGCAAACCTGATGGATCGGTGTAGGGAACTCACATCCCCTACGGCCGCAAGCGTCCTTCACCCGCAGATCTGATGTCCTAACAACGACTCTCAAAGCCACCACCAGTCCCCTCAGCTTTCCAGCCGCCACCCTTACTGTCCAACCCATTGTCCATCGAATCCGCTCTCACCCGTGTCTCACTAGCAGCGGAACCCGACCATCCATACACCACCCCTGCCCTACAACCATCCGGATCCGTCCTTGTCCATCCCAATATGTTGGTAAGTCTTGACCGTGAGTCCCTTTATCCGTGTATGTACTTTCTTTGCCCGCAATGGACCTTATACGGTTATCCGCCCCGTATGGGCAGTTACCCTTTATGTTTTGACTTTGTTTGACGCAGTCGCGGGTATGCCCGGACTATAAAAGTCTGTACTTAGTCTCCTTGAATCTTATCTTCTGTCACCACGCACTTAAGGTCCAAGCATAAGTAACAACAACAACAACGAATCCGCTACAACGCAATCCGCTTCCCCTTCCATTACTCACTATCCGCTCGTTCACCACGGAACGGGTTCGGGTTCCTTTTATCTCTTAACCCGCCATCATTCAGACCAACGGACTCACCCTTCCAGGGTTCCGCTCCCCAGTGAATCCCTTTAGGGTCGAACTTATTGCACCCTTCTTTACTATACTTTCCTCTGTCCTAACCACCTAACACCTGGGAAGGACTTAGTTACTTTCATCGGGATATTGGAATGATGGGGAAGGGAGTCCAGAGGGTGTTGGAGTTGTAAGGGACTGGTTTCAACTTATGTGTTGCACCCCTGTACGAGTCCTGTCCCTAGATTTCAAACAGGGTCAGATTATAAGTTCTGAGATCAACTCAGACTCAGGAAGTGGAGGGTTCAGATGGAGGACGGATTTCGGGATTGATATCTAGTTGATATTCAAACTAAGGAAACATAGGGATTTACAGAGGGTTTATATATTAGGAGTCCAATATGATATAAATGGAATAGCGTCAGGGGTTAGGGAATCCCAACACGCAGCAAAAAGGCTATGATCGGATTACAAAGTAATGGTGTGAGGATGACGAATGGAATGTGGGGCTAGTAAGCATATGACAAACAATAGGAACAAGAATGGAGATGGACATAGGACAGATATAATTACTAATACAAGTCCAAAAGCTCGGAATCGGAACGGGAACGGGAAATGGAAAACAGATGAAAGAAATGTTTAAGTACAATCTGATGTTGTTGGGATATGTCAGGATGCATCGGATTGTGTTGGGATTAGGTTAGATTGGATGGGAAAGTCATGGGACGTGACAACATCAGGGAGCACAACATGGACATGCAAATGTAGTGTGCCTACTTCTTGAGACAGGGGTAGATGTGAATGTGCAGGATTGGAGCTCCAGGACTCCCCTTCACTTTGCATGTTTTGGTGGTCACCTCAAGATTGTTGAACTACTTGTGCAGAAGGGAGCAGATCTGAATGTGCAGGGTGACTATTCCAGGACTCCCCTTCACTTTGCATATAATGGTGGTCACCTCAAGATTGCTGAGGTACTTGTGCAGAAGGGAGCAGATCTGAATGTGCAGGATTGGAGTTCCAGGACTCCCCTTCACTTTGCATGTGATGGTGGTCACCTCAAGATTGTTGACCTACTTGTTTAGAAGGGAGCAGATCTGAATATGCAGGATGACAACTCCCTTTACTGGGCATGTTATGGTGGTCACCTCAAGATTGTTGAACTACTTCTTCAGAAGGGAGCAGACAAAAATGCTCAGGACAAGGATTCAGACACTCCCCTTCACTTTTCATCAACGAAAGGTCATCTGGGTGTCACCAATTTACTTTTGAATGAGGGGGCAGATCCTCACATCCAGAACAAATACTCCTCCACACCACTGGACCTTGCACGCAGGAAAGGTTACAATGACATTGTTGCTGTATTGTCTGTTGCTTCCTAACATCACCAGACACTGTAAATACTTTTACTAGCCATAGCATAGATACACTGTCTCATGGACACTTGTTTCATTTGCAATGAATCATCATGAATGATAAACCAAGAAATAGCAAGCAGATATATAGAAGCAGCAAATATTAAAATATCAAATCAACAGACCAGTAGCGAGCGAGAGACACAGCGTAGGGTGTATGTAGGTATGTATGCATGTATATATCCAGCAACGAGACAGAGGCACCGTGATTAGTCGAGACCGCAATCGTGATAACCGTGCAACAACAGTGGCGTCGACACCCAGTCCCCTCTCCACAAACCCTTCCCAAAGGACACACGCGTTCTCACCCGATCTCGTCAGCTTGAATGATGGCATCCCTCCCATTGAAGAAACCGGGCGAACAGGGCTGTAGTTTCATCCCGTCCAAGACGAGTCACATCAACAGTGTATTGCCGTGCTTGGGAATGAGAAGATTGGATTGGCCGGTGAGCGGGTTGAACGTCTGCGGTCAGTAAAGTCGTTGGGTGTGAGGGATCTGTCGGCGTTAGGGGTCAGGGGAAGGAGGGTCTCTGAGAAGCCGTATGTTGCGATCAAGCGCTGTTGGATGACCCAAAGCATCTCGGCCCAGACATCTCTGATGGCATGGACACCCCAGTACCCTGGCTTGTCGAGGGTCTTGTATGTTGAGGGGTTGATGGTGGTGTCGAGTGAGTAGACGTAGTTACGGATACGATCTTTGCGGTTGGAGGCCCATGCACCCATGGCGTAGTTGGAATAGGTGGAGGTGGAACGGACCGAGGTGGCGATGAAGTCTGAACGTGAGTAATAGGTGAGTTTTTGCAAGAAACATTTGCATGGAGGGCAACCCACCTCCCCAACCTTCGCCCATACCGCTACTTTCATCCCAACTGAGACACCCAGAGTTCTTGGGCCCTCCCGTGAGACATGTCGAAACACCATGGGCCAGCTCATGAATCACGATGCCAGCCTCCATGTCTCCGTCAGGGTAAGGAGATGCGGTATTCCAAAGGTACATCCGGCAGCGACTGTATGGGTGACCCATCAAGACACATCCGAAACATCAGAACGACAGCATGAACATACCCATTCTGCCTGTCGGGCAGCATCATGAAGTTTGCGTTGTTAAACCCGCTTCCGTCCTGTGTGTTTGCAATGACAGTGTCACCTTCCGCACCACCCCTTCCAAAGTTGTACTGTTGGAAGTTGCCCACCACTTCAGTGAATCCGTATCTACAGTGCGTCATTAGCAAGGATACCAGAGCACGACACGAAATTGCTCACCAGTAGAACAAATCGTGGGCCATGTTACTGGTATAGAATAGCTGAGTGACAGTGGGATCGATGTGTGACTGGGCTTCCGCCATTGAATCCTCCTCCATATCCACCGGGTTAGGGGCATAGGGGTAAGAGTATGTTACCGAGGGGGTGAGAATGACATCCGTTGGGGCTAGGTAGCATAGTGAGCTCCGAAGCTTCTCGCAGAGCAGGATCATACATACCTTCGACTGAACCCTCAGGACGCCTGTTGTACATCCATGCGTTCCTCCCATCTCAATTCTCGTGTGCAAAAACATTGTTACCCCATGTTGTGTTGGTTGTGCACCAGAACAAATTGCCTTGATGTGTCGAGAATTGTGGTCAACATTTTCTTTTGTTCAATGTGGTTGCACTCACCCATTGCAGCCCTGTCACTCTCCTCAATACTCGGGTCCACAGAAACCAGCATAGTGTTGCTGCAGCTTCAAGCTGCCATTTTTTATCTCATCCATTTCATTGGGAATCTTGACACATGTAGAGAAGGAAATGCAGTTTCTAGCCACAGCTATCAGCCAAAAAAAGAATTATATGGATTGGACCAGCCAATATTGAGTTATTTCGTTTAAGCTATTTGTCAGCTCCAATAAAACCAATTCTGCTCAATGCTGATGTTCGACTTATCTCTCATTAATGACTGAATGGATTTGTGTAATTCTTTTTTCATCTGACAGAGGAAGGAGAATGCTATATTTCATTCACTGGAAGCATCAAGATCCGCAAAGAAATGGGCATGCTAGAAACAAAAGCTGCACAAAAAACTACAGAAATGAAAAGCCAAGCTGAGGCAACACTAAACTGGCAGCGTGTGCCAGCTGGTGGGAGATGCAAGAGTGCCATCGAGCTCTTTGACAGTCTCACAACTGTATGAGAGGGGGAACTCGGTTTCTGGGTGGGTAAAAATTATGGTTTAGTAACAACGACACTATCTGAGAACAAAGAAACTTTACCGGTTAGACCATGCCTCTCAGCCTTCCTCTGGGCAGCTTCCACAGGGTCGTTGACACCCCAAGGGAAAACCTCGTAAGTTGCTTTCGAAAACTTGGGAGGTCCAGGGTTCTTCAAGACCAACAAATTAGTTTGGCAAGTACAGATGGAGGACTAGATGATTGGCAAGAGTAACACAGGATACTGTGTTAGGGTGGGGGTAACAGCGAACGTACCTTTTTTCCTTTGCATGACACTCTTCTTAGGCTTCTTCACAGCAAGCGCTTTACCCAATGTCGGTCCACAGCCTAGCCCAGGTGCGGACGACACGGTGTCAAAGTTCAACCCCGGGGGAACAAATGCACCAAGATTTGGGAGCTGTTCCCCTACATATGACAGACGTCCATGAAGTCAGCATCTGCACAAGGTATTGTGGGGGGTGAGCGTCATCAAAACCCATGGTAAACAGAGGAGGTTGGACCCAAGGTTAGCTCAAACCAATGAGGGGGACGACATTGGGTACTTACCCTACTCGGTTGCAACGGGTAATGGAATTGGCAAGTCACTTGCCCAATCGATGACGTCCATGATGCGGTGTGGAAGAGACACAGTCACGGTTGTTTCGTACCAAATGTGTTCCATCTCGACTTCAAACTATGTGCGTTCGATGTACGTTAGCATACAGACAGCGAAAGAGACCCGTGCTGGTGCTGCTCACTCGATGCATCAACTCCAGGTGAATACCGTTCTCGGATGGAACTTGAACCCATACAAGCCGCACCTTCACCTCGCTGACAGCACCAGGGACATTGTTCGGCCCATTCCTAGTGTCAAATGGTCACTGAGCAGGTGGTCTCTGAAGTCATGACCATCTTACTGGCATATTCCTCAGCGTTGTCGAGAATGGAGCTAAGTTCAGGGTGATCCTCTGGGAGGGCAGAGGCAAGGAAGGCCAGGAGAGGCCTCCTTGGGTCCATCTCAAGGTCAACTTGTCTGGAAGGGCCAAAGGAGGGGACACTGGCGCAGTTGGATGAGTGGAGATGTTTGAGTGTGGCGAGACCCTCTCTGATCTTTGCATGGTCGTGTGAGCCCATGTGGGACTGTGTGGCGGAGGGTGAGTGGAGCAGAGTGCGGTGGGAAGAGAGATCTGGGCGCAGTGGTCTGCGTGGGAATGGACAGACGACTCTGTATGTTGGGTGGGCACGCCACCAGGGAGGAACTAGAGGCAAGTCGGGTGAAAACGGATCATAGTGTACAATGATAGAACCAAAATACGCACGGAATCACCGAAACTCAGAACTCTGCCATCCTTGATGTTCAAGTTGACGTGGGCATCGGTGACCTCAATGCCGCCCCCAATTTGGCGGGCATAGATGTGTTTGACACTGGCGGCTTGTCAGTATAGGACTCCTGGCGGATGACATACGCCTGACCAGATTCGGGATCGTTGTACTGAGTCATGCAGTGAAGTGCGACTGCGTATGGATTGGTGTGGACATCATGAAGGTACAGGCCAGCAGCAACAGGCACGTTGACCTCAAAACGTGCATGAGGGAGGACAGAACCGAAGCCGAGAGTCTTTCTGCACGGACTTGGATTTGGCGGAGGGAGGAGGTGTGGAATGAGCGAGAGCATGTTGCCAGCAACCTTAGTCAGACCATTGACGGGAGTATAAATTTGTTGCCGCCGGCTTACCATTTCGAGGCATTCTGATCATCTATTTGCCCACGGCCTCCGTGGAGTCACCCCAAAAACTTGGTCCATGAAGAAAAAAGGTACACTAAGTCTGCTATGCAGATGTTGCCTTTGGTTTTCCCGACCAACAGAGCTCACCGCATCCTACAGCTCTGACAAATTCTGATGGAGAGGTCAAGAATAGAGAGCCCATGCTCCCGGCTTGCAACATGTTTGCACCTCAAACACCGTGGGCGTGATGAATGCACGGTCATTCTGACTGTCGCACAAGGCTTCATTGATTTTCATGGTGATTTTCGATACAAATCCGACGACTCGTAGTTTCCACCCCTTTAACGATTGCAGCAGCAATCAGTGTGACCTTGTTCTCTTCATCATCTTCGAGTCTACGGTTTATTCAGCAGAGTAGATTATAATTCTTTTGGCACCCCGATTTATGATAATCTCTTATTCTCAAGCCTGCAGGAAGTCACCCACTACCACACACAGCGTAACCTTTGCATCCATTTGTCAGTCTCTGTTATTTTTATCCCCTAGTATATCTGCTCTTAAACTTCATGTCCGCAACCACCCAGGATCCAGCAGCTTCCACGGGACCGTCTTTAGTGAAAAAACAAAGAATGAATATTCCTTGTATTGTCAGGTGTGGATATTCTTTGGATTGCAAGGATTACCTGATTAAGCTTTGTTCTAAACATACCCTTTTTGGGTTCCTTGTCAATATATGTACCTTCGTCCTCTCCGCTGTCCACCTCCAGTAACTCCCCACATCAGCAGTACCGCTGCCCATCCTTCCCCTTCGTTGGTCTGCTATATACCATCTCGTTCCTCTATACCACCCAATTCCATTCGCCTGCCCGCTGCTGGGCTTCAATAACATGTTTTCTATGGTATTCGTATACGGGCTATGCCCTTCATCAGGTAACTACTCTAACGGCTTGCGGTGACTTGTGCTGAACCAACGGAGATCACCAGCTCATCCACCACATGTCCACAGCCATTTGATCAATCGATAACGAAGGATCACTGCACCGGAGTTCATGAGGTTACCATGTGGTCTGTGTTCTGCAAGGTTGAAGGTACGTCTCATCAATAATTTTATTCCTCCACAAACCCGCCTCTTTGACCCTCTTTCAGCTATATTCCTATCCTATGGGTTCCCGTCAGAATGGGAGCATGCTCTCGTTCAAAACTTTGTCCGCAACAGCTCTTCGCCATCATCATCGCTGCAGCAGCCTCATAATCAATGATTCTAGCATGTTGCAACATCCAAAAAAATGACCTCGCGCTTCCAGCAATGCTGGAACGGGCTCGCTCCCTCAACCGTTTATACACCCGCAGGACATCTCTTCAGTCAGCTTGTCAGGGGGTTGGCAGGAACTTCCATTGTTCGCCGCTGAACCAGCTGCCAGTAACTCTCCCACGAGATACTGGCATGCGCTTTCCACAGCGGGCACGGTGTTTCGACTCGACCCACACCTTTGGGTCATGCAAGACTGGGACCCTCAAGATGAGGTACTGAAAGTAAGTTGTTGGCTCATGTACGACTTTAATGCTACAACTCATGTTGTTCGTGACCGTAGATTGGCATCTATGTCCATGTCGCCCGCTTGCCTCGAGGCCCAAATGATTACGGTGTGACATGTAGCTGTCCCCGGTGGAAGATGAACAACATGTGTATACACCAAATAACCCTACAGTTGCAATGTGTAGCATTTGAGGACATGATGGCTGTCGTTCCATTCCTGCTGCCCCCTGCTGTGCTCCTGCACACGACACCGTTCACTGATAAGTACATATTCTCATGCACGTCATCGGTCGGTCATCATGAATCCGGGAAGCGGACCATTGTGTCACTTCGGCATGATGGGCGATGGCACTGCCAATTGTGTCGGTATTCAGATTCATGCAAGCATCGACCACATGCTGTCGCCTTCATTGCTGCAAGTGGCCTCGAACATCAGGTCTTATCAGGAACTGCAGGGGCACTGGAAGAATATGAGGCCGCGGATACAGAGAATACTCTGCTGATGCATGCTGCAACACGGAGTGATGAACTTGGGAGAACACACTCAGTCTCATATCTTGCTATTCCGCCCCCACGGTGGTGTTCATTACCGTATGAGAGCTCCTATGATGCTCCATCTCTTGCCCCCACTACGACCACCTTTTTGCTTGACGACACTGCTCAATGTGTCTGCAGCTTTGCATACAGGGATGTTGTACATCATCCTTTGTATCGAAGTGCTGCCATCAAACCAACAACTATCTATGGTTTGACCAAGACAACTGCTGCATGCATTGAGCTTCTCCTGTGTCCAATCTGTCGTCATGCTCATTGCTCCCTTGGAGCTGATCTTGCAAACCATGGTGTATTCAATTGGAATGATGAGATGCTCTTCACGCATGAGCTCCTGAATAGCTACACCAATGCATTCACTGCATCTGAGACAGCATTTTCAGCTTTCTGTCTCACTGTTCGCCGCATGTACATTGACAGCAGATGGGACATGGAGTTCTGCTCTGATGAAACATTTGTACGAGTCTGGTTCGCCTTCACTCAAGTCCAGACACTTGACAGTGGCATGTGGTGTCCAACCTGCGGAACATCTCCCGCTGTTGTCATTGCAGATGGAATCAGCCTTGGGACTCATATCTCCAAGGTGACAGGATTAATACAACCACCAACATATGTGGATCAGACAAGTGAGAAGGTTGACTCCATTTCAACATATCGTGCACGTGGGCTTCCTGCAATCACACAACAAGATGTGCAAAGTGTCATAAACAAAATCATTAACCTTGGTCCATCTGACATCATCCCTGACATGTCCAAACTTGCAAGCACCTACCCTGAAGTGTTGGCATGCATCTATCTCTACCTTCACAACAGATCAAAGTCTATTCACTATTGACCATATTGGAACTTGATCCAACAAATCACAGCACCTGATATTGTGCTGCAGCTTGTCCCCTTCAGTGCAATTGATCCTTTGAAGGCACTCAAGAATCATGGAGTTGTCCAACCATGGTTGCAATGTTTATGCCCTGCTGCATCAGGAAACATACACTTCAGTCAACCCTTTTCTGAGGCCTATTAGGTGTAAGATACTCCTATAGTCAATTCACCTAAGAGGTATGTATCAGAAGGGAATCCCCTTAATATCAAGGGATATCCCCCCCCACCATAGATTATCTGGCATTTTCCCCATGATATGGTGTGGGCTAGCCCCAAAGCCTGCTGTTGTCCCAGCTAGCTGGGGCTATCCCCAGCACAATACTGCCTGTCCCTGGGATAGAATGGGTGTCAGGGGTCCTTTGTTGCATTTTTCTCCAAAATAGCTCCACCAAATGCTCTATTGGCTCTGCTGTGCTGATGTACTCCATATGCATGGACCTCTAGCCAACACCACCCACAATCATTCACTCATAATTTTCTTTTAGATATTTCAAAATCTGCAATCAGTAG
>KN819377.1:92152-102707 GCA_000827475.1 Paxillus involutus ATCC 200175
ATGACCACTCCATTTGTAGCTCGGGATGCAATGTCAATCATCTTCTTGAAGCTTGGGTGATCAACAGCCTGAATTGGCTGGAGCAGTTGGGTATGAGTAACAAGCACTGGACAACAGACAAGGATTACCTGGTTAGTTGATATCAGCCACTCAATCGCAGCCTCGCGAAAGAGCTTGTCGGTGTACAGGAGTACACGCTCACCCGGCTCAATGACCCTCACATGATCATCAAGGCTACTTTGTTTTGCATTCGCCACCGCAGTGGCAGCGTTGCGGGCTTTGACATCAGTCGGAAGCATTGACTTGAAGTTATTGGTCTTGCACCATTTCCAATAAGCATCCTTCGAGATAGCTTAGTGGTCACACCTAACAGTAGCACAAAGCACGTACCTCATGGAGATAGGCAAGATGGCGGCGACATGTAGACGCATCACTGACAATCTGACACGGACGACCCTTTTTCCTGATATACCAGTCAGTTGAGTGAATATATTTGAATATACTACTTGATATCGTCAGGAAGCTCACCTGCAGGGCTCGCAGTCTCGAATACTTTTCACCTTTCCATCTGCTGCCTTCTTCGTGTACGGCTTGCCGAAGAATGCGGCGACATCGGCGGTCCTGTCAGCACGTCATTGCCCTGCGGGTTCACCAATGGACTGCACTTGAATGTCGACGAGAAATCCATCTTCGTCGACAGCCTCCTGTGTTGGTTCATCTGCAATGTAGTACATGTCAAACGAGCGTGGCAAGAAGTAAGATAGACGGTCTACACACCGTTTTTCCCGTCATCTCCGTCTCCCTCGTCATTGAAGTCCGAGGCCCCTCCACCAAGGCTCCTAGTATCTGCCACACCGTTGGCAGCGGAGTCGTCCTCCGGGATAGTAGTTACTGTAGAACATTGATTGGTCAGAACAAAATTAATAAAAATGAATGACTATTACTCACCGGAGGCAGCACGATTCATAATGCTTGAGGTGCCACGATTTGGGTTGATCGATGTTACACTACTAGTACGTCCTAGATATTGTCAGTGGGTGTGTCATTCGAGACGGGTCAGTGACGGCGTCGCATGAGATGACCTGGTGAAATTTACATACCGGTTGACTGAGGTGGGGCATTCGACGGCATACCGTGGCCTGCAGCTAAGGTGCCAGTGGGTTTGGAGATAGGTTAGTAACGGTGTTGCATGGCAGTGACATTTGCGTACTGGTGGATTGTTTTGAGGCAGTCAACGGCACGGCACCACGTCCGAGTCCTGCAGCCAAGGTGCCGGTGGTGTGAGATGGATCAGTGACAGTGTTGCACATAAAAACGTGGTGACGATTGCGTACCTGTGGTTTGATTTGGGGCGCTCGACGGCACTGGCACGCCATGCCCTAGAGCCAAGGGAGACCCGTCAGTGAGAGCGTTCGGGTGTATGGAGAATTGGCGGGGATCTACGTACCGATCATTGGGTTGTCGTCTTCGAATGTTGACGTGTGGGCATCATTCGTGCGCCGTAAATGTTTCGCTGTATACACGAAAGGAATGAATTGAGTTAAAGGCAGTAATGAGATTGAATAACGACGTACCTTTTGGTGCCGCTTTTTTCACCAATCCCTCGTCATCTGCGTGATCCGTGTCCGAGATCAAATTGATGCTCTGGTCGGCATCGTCTGCAATATGTTTCGTGCCAGATTTTGAAGCGGTAATGGTTGGCAAGACGGAGGGTCGTCCAATAGCGGGAAATGTTGTTCAATGGCTGGCGAGCTCGGGGGTGGCATCATTGCTGGTATCCTTGAGCCTGGATGACAGTGTAACGGCACGGCGGGGACGAGCAATGGTCACAGGCACTTCGTCGTCACTTGTGGTCACGGTCAGCATCTTCGAGATGTTTTTAGAAAAGAACATCGTTAGTTATGGCATGTATCTACTGTTGGTGATGACTTGCCTAACACAGATAAGGTTAAGGTTTACCTCATACGGGAATTTCCCGAAAGCCAGGGCTCAGGCCCGAGGCTTGGGCCTGCTGATACCTGAAGCCAGGCCCTGAGCCCTCATAGGCCCGTTAGTTGGCCCGGGCTTGGCCTGGCTCATTCAGGGCTTGGCCTCAGGGCCTCAGGGCCTCAGGCCAGGCCTGGCCATCACTACGTATAAGGCGGTGACAGGGGAGTATCGTCATTCCAAGGACCAATCGACCTATTTTCACACTCCGGCAGGCAAGCGCTGACTAACATTCATACTCCGCACGGCATTTTTCCAAGCCGCAAGCAAATTTCACCAGCCAAAGGGCGGCAACCCCTTGGGTGGTGATTTCTACAACGAGAAGTCGACCCCTTGCCGAGTTTCAGCTCGCCAACCCCTTCAAACGACCAATCTGCCTGTTTTGGGCCCATATGTCCGCAGTTTTTGATATATGCTCAGAACACGAGCTCTAGGGGCTGACAATTTAGATTACCCTACTACGAAGTCGACATCTGTCCACACACTGGGATATAACATTCGTTTCCGTACCAACTGTCAGCACAATAGCTATAACCTCTGAACACAAGACCCTACTACTGTGACGAAGTCAATCCAAGTCTGTCCACACACTGGGATATAACATTCATTTCCATGCCAAATGTCAGCATGATAACTACAACCTCCGAGTCTGAGCACAAGGCTTCCTCCAGTCTGACATTTAGGTGAAATCTGATGTATCCAACTCTTCCGATTCTGTATCCATGGCGCTTGTCGACTTCCTGCTCCTCTGCAAGCCTCTGACGCATTCGGCAACCTGATTAACTATTGTATGCAATCCCTGCATGACTGCCGAGGAGAGAGGACAGAGTGTGACGAGTTCGAATGAGTGGGCAGCGTCAGTTGTGATATCCAGTCATAGAATGGATCCCGAGGATGCTGCAAATGAGAAGAGGGTGTGTGTAGATGGGACTCGGATGAAAGCGGCAGCCCCAAGTAATGAGCATGCTATTGATGTATACGAAGATCCATGGGGTGGACGGTAAACGCGAACCATCGTGTACGAAGGCATCCCTGCACTGTTAACTGAAGATATAGCCTCGTGCTTTGCACCACGGGCGCCGGAGTTAGTGTATAGTGCGATCACTAATTGAATATCATAGTATCAGCGTGACGATATTCCCAGTAAAACTTCACTATCACCTTCACCAAGCAGGATTTCGGGAACTTCTTTCTGGTTTTGCTGGCGCAAAACAGCGATGAAGTGGCCAGGACGGAGGGGGAGTAGATCAGATATGTTTGCGTTGAAGATATTCTCGTGTAGGTCCTGCAGAGGTGCGAAAGCCTTCGCACGGCGCTTACCTCAGTTCAGCGGTTCTAGGAGTCCGACAACAGTACCGTAGGTCAAGGAGGAGGCTAGCAGTGACAGGCATGGTCACTGACAGGGTGATCGTGGTTAGTGAGTGAAATAAATAGCGTGAGAAAGCAGTCCCACAACACAAATATTGCAGGCAGCGAGGTTGCAGTGAGGCCTTCGAGCTCATGCTGTCCACGTTCGTGATTAAGAGATTCGTTCATGTTGCGAGTGGTACGAGACTATAGGTGTTGGTCGTTCAGGTTCAGGTGCCAATCAGCAACCCTACACCTAGGCTACGCCTGTCCGCATCACGGATCTGACATCGCCACCGACGGACGTCGCTGCCAGCACACATGATCGGACCCCGACCACATATAGCACCGATTTCCGTCCGCATACGCTACAACCTCGGGGGTCTTCTTGGACCTCTTCCGTCCGCACACCGGATATAACATATATAGGCTTTTGCCAGGGTCCTGCGGTGACTTCAACTTAAGATAAGTACTTGGTGTTGCAGTAGCCGTTCTCGACGGTGCAGTTCAACGAATGTTTTGGCAAATGAAAAGAGTCACTGGACGCCATCACTAATGAACTACTAGCAGATCATACTCTGAACTGCAAGAACAAGATCCTGTTTGCGCGACGGAAGTGTGAATACTGTAATCGTGGATATGCGTACAATGATGTTGCCCATCTATGGATGTATATGATATCTATGTATGTATATGATCTCTATGTAGGTGTATAATCTCTATGTCAATGATTATGAGTGAAAACCCATGCTAACGCGATATGCAAAAGAAAATCATGACAAGCTTAGAATACAAACCCCAAAGCCCTGCGAGGAATCACAGT
Organism: Paxillus involutus ATCC 200175; assembly: GCA_000827475.1. NCBI lineage: Eukaryota > Fungi > Basidiomycota > Agaricomycetes > Boletales > Paxillaceae > Paxillus > Paxillus involutus. Next base: position 96,309 of record KN819377.1, read on the forward strand.
CATCTCACACAGGTGAGTTGCTCGCCTCCTCCTTCATCGGCTTCGAGCCATGATCGACGTCGTTAATTTCGTCAGCCTTTTCTTTCGACTGTTCTACTGCAGTGTTATCGCCATCAAATTTGGGTTGTGGGAGGTGGTCTGTGTTCCTCTGGTAGAGGCATGAGACGGAAATGATTTCGAGCAATATGATCGCAAGCAAAAACCAGAAAGCAGCCGCGCGTCCATAGTACTCTTCCGGACCACCGTGAGTAGCCTCTACAGAGGTTTCGATCGAACCGACCGCAGCAAGCCCGATCGCAGAACCGAACTGCAAGGCCCCGTTAAGCATCGCGCCAACTGTCCCAGCCATGGATGCTGGCGCAACTTGGAAAATAGCGATGCTGGTAGAGTCAGAATCGTCGTCAGCCTCATGCAGATGAGATGGGCATATTGGTCTTACTTCGTATGGGTATATGTCAACATTGCGCCACCACTGCCGAGCGCGAATGCAGGGAATACATAAGACCAGTATTGGTCGGGCTGCCCACCCCCGAGGGCAAGCAACGTGGTGGCGACGACGAGCATCGAGAGGCCAGTCAGGATGAGCCACTTTGGGCTGAACACCCTGGACAGAGATCCAGTGAAGCTCATTGCGAAGGCCATCACACCGATGGGAAGCCTGATGGTATATGAGAAAACTGTGTTGCGAAGCTTGGGACACTTACATGTGGATTGCGGTCGAGATGACGGACCAATGAAATATATTTTGCCACAGAGTCGTGGAAATAGTGAAGACCACCATCCGCGGATCCAGACGTGAGCGTGAAAATGAAAAGGATGATTGTGACTAGACTCGCCCCATTAGCATGACGATGACTTGGATGTGACCGAGGAAAGTCATACCAGTCAATATGGAAACTCCGATGAGGTCAAGGCGCTTCCATTTAGCGATACGCGCGTCAGACTTATCCTCAGACTTGGCAATTTCCAGGGGAATGATGGACAGACAGGCGAGAGCGACCGGAATGGCAATGATGCCGACAAACCAGAATACCCAATGGAACGATGCCCATTGTACGAACATTGCTCCGATGAGAAGACCAAGTACTATCCGCCACAAGTCAAAAAAAAATACAATCTGGACGCAATCGCAACACTCACCATTTGCAACCCCAGCAAACCCTCCGAATTGGACGAGTCAAGTATCCTCGCAACGCCTTGCAACCAGCCACGTACATCGATGCCTTCAGCCGTAGAGCGTTCCTCGTTGTCCTTTCAACCGAAGCATGGAAGCAGACATGAGTTCGTCTTCTAAGAACCTTCAATATTGAGTCCCGGGGGCAAAAAACTGGGTATCGACCGAGATTCGAGGAATGCGTTACATTGCATGCCCAAGACAATCAACCGTAGATGCACTCACCTACTGGCGCAAGGAGGGCCGAGTGCCGCCTGAGCGATTCTTGGAGAGTTACTTCAAGGTAAGGCATAGAAGACCTGTCCTCAAATGTCAGTAACCTGTCGTCGGCCACCATAGCAACCATTTCTGCTTGATCACGTCGCTGAGCCTCTGGGTACAGAACAAGGGTGAAAACTCCGAGTGAAGGAGCCACAGTCTCCGCCCCTCATGTCGTGTTGGTTGTGCACGAGATCGAGTCGCCTTGATGTGTTGAGAATGGTGGTCAAAAATTTATTCCCCACAACGTGGCCACACTCACCCATTGGAGCTTTGTCGCTGTCCTCGGCACTCCTGTGTCGAATGGTCACCGACCACGTGGGCTCTGGAGTCAAAACAATGTTGCTGGTATGTTCCTCGGCGTTGTAGAGGGCGGAGCTGAGCTCGGGGTGATTCTCTTGGAGGGCAGACGTAAAGAAGGCCAAGAGGGGTCCTCTTCGGTCTATATTAAGGTCGACTTGCCCGAAAGAGCCAACGGAAGGGACACTGGCACAGTCAGAAAAGTGAAGATGGTCGAGGGTGGCGATACCCTCTCTGACCTTTGCATAGCCATGTGAGCCGAGGTGGGACTGTGTGGAGGAAGATGAGTGGGGTGGAGGATGGGAAGAGAGGGAGGAGAGCCAGGCACAGTAGTTTGCATGGGGATGGATGAACGCCTGTGTTGGATGGGCACGGCACCAGTGAAAGATTAGAGATCTCGGGTCAAGTCTAGACGGACGGGGTCACAGTGTGCAAGGATGGAGCCAAAGGACGCACGGAATCACTGAAATTCAAGACTCTGCCATCCCTGATGTTCAAATTAACATGGGCATTGGTGAACTCGATGCCGCCCACAATTTGGCGGGCGTAGATGTGTGTGACACCGGTGGTCTTGTCAGTATAGGACTCCGGGCGGATGACATACGCCCGACCAGATTCGGGATCGTTGTACTGAGTCACGAAGTGAAGTGCGACTGCGTATGGATTGGTGTGGAGGCACATAGCAGGTGGATTGAATATCTGAAAATGCGCATGAGGGAGGAGGGGAATGAAACCGAGATTCTTTTGGCATCAAGTCGAATTAGGGGAGAGTTGTCGCATGAGGGAGAGGGACCAGCAACTTGAACGGCGAAAGTGATCATGACCTAAAGGATTCAAAACCTTGTGCCTTGACTGTGGCTGCAGTCACCAGTGCCCCTAAGTACTATAATACTTCTGCGTGACGTGACTTGTTACACTGCGGCGTGCTTGAGGCGTGCTGGAACGAGCTGGACCACTGGAAGCACTAGTTCACTCTACCTCAGCCTACACTCATCGCAATAGTTTCTTCGTCTCCTTACAACAATGTCCGATACCAACGTTACACCCGCCACTGTAACAACAATATTGCGCACTAAACTACACAGTACGTGCCCTTTCTAGTTCGTTAGAAGGCCTCGATCGACTGACTCCCTTTGGGCTCCCTACCACCAGGTCTCAACATTGAACTATCTCCATCCCATGCACGCTATCATAAGAAAGAAAAGACAATCGAAATCTCGATCGACGACAAAGTAAAGTGGTCATACCGATGGACCGATACGTTCACGCCGCAATTTGGCCAGGCACTGTACGTTTGGCGCTCGTACAGCGATCGTTATAATCCGCTGACCGTCATCCGTCACAGTCTTATACCCCTGTCCTCGACCGTCAATGTTTCACTCATTAGAAAAGATCATGTTCTTTATCATCTGTCAGGAAGTTATTCAGGTCGTGTCACCGACTTCCACCTCGACAAAGGTACGTTTTCTATGGAAATTAGTTCTTTGGATTGCGTATCTAAATGTCGATTAGAAACATCCTTGATACTTGAAGACGATCGCCATGTAGCTTGCGCGACTGTCACCATGCAACTGTCTCCCGTGATCAATTTCCAGCAGGCGGTGAATGACTGGGTTGACACGAGCCTTGCTCGGCTTGGGAACAACCAAGGATTAGCGGAGGGTGTCGACGAGTTAGATCAAGCGATTTCTGCTATGCAGGCCGCAAACTACGCTGTGGAAACATGCGGAAAATATATCGCACCGTTGGGGCAGGCCTTGCGGTTGATGATCAAGTTGATCGATAACGTCGCGGACGTGAGTGTCTCTTCGTTTCTCCGGTTCTAGGGCTCGTCTGATCTCATGTAGGTACATCCACTGCTTAAAGTTGGGTGGACATTACTATCTTCGGTGTATACGGTCAGTCTCGTCTAGACTCTGGAGATGTAGGACTGACGTGACGTGCATGGCAGGCGCTTCAGAAAGAGAAGCTGGACGACCGCGACGTCCAGGGACTGGCTGAAAGTTTACGAGAACTGGTCGGTATGGCCAGCGACTGTCCTGTGGCAGAATTCAAAGGCACCGATGTGATCGAAAGTATCGAGCGCCTCGCGTTAGAAGTTGCCTTGCTCATGGACGAGTATACGGGAAGATCTTTCATGGGTAGGTACTGCCTTGCGAATGTGATTTATGCTGACATGATATTTCAGAACGTCTCGGCAAGGCGCAGATCACGCAGATCAAGGCGCAGATTGCAGCGTGCCAAGCAACGGTCAAGGATCTGTATGAGGGCCTCAGGACAAAGATCATAGCGCGCATAGCCAACCATGTCAAGGAAATGCACGAGGGTGTCAAGGAAACGCAGGAAAACGCGAAGCGGAGGGACGCTGACAAGCTCGGTACGTACGAATGCTGCTTCGCTCCGAGGCAATTTTCTGAGATACACACAGTCAAAGACATACGGGAGTGGTTGGGTGCCCCCAATACCTCCGTCAATCACAAGTCGGCGAGAGACACCTGTGTTGAGGGAACGGGATCGTGGCTTCACGTGGACGAACGATTCCTGGCGTGGTTGAACAAACCTGGCACGACGCTGTGGATTAAAGGCGGACGTAAGTACTCTCTTGATTGGGTGGTACGGACGGTACTGAGGTTTATTCACGAAGCGGGATTCGGAAAAACTGTGTTATTGTGAGATTCATCATCATTTCTCGCCGCTGTGGGTCTGATCTGTGATCGCTTAGTTCCACTAGTGTCGAAGGCGTGCGCATGTATACTGGCCCGCGGGGCTCGACATGTGGCTGCGCTTACTTCTACTTCGACGGCAGGGAGTCTGGCGCCGCATTGCAGAAATTCGAAACCCTGCTTCGATCCATCTTGGATCAGCTTTGCTTCAATCAAGCCGATATACCGGATGCCATGAAGCGTCTCTACAAGGTCGATGACAACAACCACCCTGAGCCGACGCTTTCGCAACTCAGAACAACACTTGAAGAGGTTGTGAAGGGCTTCAATGAGGTCTATATCCTGATCGATGCACTGGATGAATGCGACTCGCAAGCAGAACTACTAGCATGGATGAACTCCCTTCAGTCGACTACACCGGGATTGCACCTCTTCACTACTAGCCGACCAGAGCGTATCATCGAAGAGCGCATGTGCAAATCAAGTCATGTCCGTATTTCGCTGACCAGTGACCTACTCAACAACGACATCAAGACCTACGTGGATGAGCATGTCGAAGCCAGTGATGACCTCAAGTTATTAATGACAGAGGAGATGAAAAAGAAACTGAGAGTCAAGGGTGATGGAATGTAAGCATGGTATCTAATAGAATGGATGTGTTAAGTTCTCTAACAGTTGCCTAGGTTTCGCCTGGTTGCCTTCTGGATCGACAAATTGAAACATTGTTTAAATGTGCAAGATATCATAGACACACTCGAGTGTCTGCCAGTCTCACTCAACGACATGTACACCTCGATGGTATCAAAAATCAACTCGAGTCACCTTCTATATGCACAGGCCATCATACGATGGCTGCTATTCTCAGTGCGGCCGTTGAAACCTGAAGAAATTGCAGCGGTGGCGTGCTTCGGTTTCTCCAATGGGCGACCAGCTTTCAACAAGCACCGTCGCTTTGGAAACCCCAAGGCTATACTTGATGTATGTGGGGGCCTTGTTGTGGTGTCGCAAGGTACACTTTTATGTATGGTATAAGCTGTTTTCTTATTTGTGCAACAGATCAATTTACACTGGCGCACCTGACTGTCAAAGAGTTCTTATTGCAGCAAGACTCACAGCTTCGTGTCAATGAGGCGGGCGCTCATTCGTTCATTGCACGGTCATGTCTCACATATCTTCTTGACCAATTTCAACCTCGTGCCATTGTGGGAGTAGGAGAGTTCCCTCTACATGGCTATGCTGTCAAAAATTGGGCAGCCCATGCCTCGTCCACTTGCGAAATGGAAGATATTAAAAGTGTCCTCTTTGAACTCACTCTTGAGGTGTTACATCCTCAGCACAAGACATTCCAGCTTTGGTTGTCTGCCCATGACACCATCTCATACTTTTGGGAGAGGAAATTTTACCCAACACCACTGTTCATTTCAGCAAGATGGGGCTTTCAAAAGTTGACAGCAGGACTGTTAGCAGTTGGAGTCTGCTCCACTACACAGTCCCAGTCTGGGGATACTGCACTGCATCGGGGAGCACAACATGGTCATGCAAATGTAGTGTGCCTACTTCTTGAGAAAGGGGCAGATGTGAATGTGCAGGATGGCTATTCCAGGACTCCCCTTCACTTGGCATGTTCTGTTGGTCACCTCAACATTGTTGAGCTACTTGTGCAGAAGGGAGCACATCTGAATGTGCAGGATGAGGATTCCTGGACTCCCCTTCACTTGGCATGTGCTCGTGGTCACCTCAAGATTGTTGAGCTACTTGTGCAGAAGGGAGCAGATCTGAATGTGCAGGGTCGCTATTCCAGAACTCCCCTTCACTTGGCATATAATGGTGGTCACCTTGAGATTGTTGAGCTACTTGTGCAGAAGGGAGCAGATTTGAATGTGCAGGATGAGAATTCCAGGACTCCCCTTCATTTGGCATGTACTCGTGGTCACCTCAAGATGGTTGAGCTACTTGTGCAGAAGGGAGCAGATCTGAATGTGCAGGATGAGAATTCCATGATTC
>KN819377.1:143645-156030 GCA_000827475.1 Paxillus involutus ATCC 200175
GCTTAGTTCTTAGTCGCACTTAGAGGGGGACTTGCGAAGTCACACTCAGACAGGGATAATTTATAGTATAACTGGGGAATATTATTTTTCAACTGCCAAATCGGTACCCTTTATATACTACTTGGAGGTGGCTATGCTGCCTAATCCAGTCAGGGGTATAATTTGGCTATATCTAGCTATGTACCTTGATAAAACCATTTAAAGGTGCTCTGGTACCTTCATAATGGTGTGCCGTGTGGTACTGGGGCGGGCTGTGCTTCCTCATAGGACAGTGCCAAGCCTTTGCTGAGTGATGCCAAGCCTTTGCTGAGTAATGCAAGCCTTTGCTGAGTGATGCCAAGCCTTTGCCGAGTAATGCCAAGCCTTTGCCGAGTAATGCCAAGCAGGTTGAGTCAGAGTGAGTCAGATCGTGACAGGTGGCTGTTCGGCAGCTGTCAGCTGTCAGAACTGTCATTCTGGACAGGCACTGCTGTCCCTGGCAGGCACATCTGTCAGATGTCAGGTCCCTGTGGCTGTGAAGGGCCTGTCAATGTTGACATCATGTTTAAGTAAGCCTCAAGACTATATATGGAAGGGTAAAATATTAAAATGCTAGATAAGTGACATTGTCGGGTAGTAACTCAATAGGAGGTCCTAAATAACTAAGAAAAATATGGTTATGTGCATAATGACGATCTCTTTCCAGTGGTGAAGGTTATAGAGCTGGAAAGTTGCATACTAAGAAGTTATAAGGGAAATACATTCTACGCTCTTGGCGTTTCCACTTTAAGTGACGGTTTGCTCTGGGGTATATGCGTATGGGATGTACTAATATGTGGTACAAGTTGTAGGGCTAGCACATTGCATGCTATGGAGTTATGATGAAAATACACCGTACGCTCCTGGTGTTTCCGCTTGGAGTGATTCTCTGCTCTAGTGTACAAGCGTATAGGGTGGTACTAGTGTATCATGACCATACATGAACACAGTTCTGTGTATGTCAGCGGATATCTTCATGAACTTCCTGCGGTACTCCCCTAGTTCGTCTTGACTGCGCATGGCCTTTGCGCAGTAGTCCTGTACTAAATATTGAAGGTCAGTGCGACAGTAACGGTCAGCTCCCTCGCATCCAGGGTACAAATCCTTGACTGCAACGACAAATGCATCCCAGTCACCGCTGGACGCAGCAGTGAGGGTCTGCCATACTTCCGCTTCATCGAGGTCGGCGTATCAGATGGCCGCTTTTATTTGGGTGGCTTCGTCATTAATCTGGGCGGCTTCTGCGAGGATTTCTATATCCTCGAAGAATCGCGGCAGATGGGCTGGTGACCTTCCATCAAATTTGGGGGCGTCTCTTGATCCGCGTAACGGCATGGGTACTGGATTGGCGGCCATGTTACGTGTCTGTGGGGGATTAGCATTTGATGGTGATATACGGGGAAAGGTGATGTCTGGTTGTGGTTGTGTTGAAACAGGTAACGGACTGGAATGCAGAGGGGAATCAAGTGGACGGATGAGGGCAGGAGAGGATGGTAAAGGAGAGGATGGCGCTGAAGATGGGAGGGGAGTAAGTGGCGAAGAAAAAGGAGAGGGAGCAGTAGTTCTATCAAGAGTACGTTGCGGAGTGGAATGTGCAAAGGCACCAGGAACAGCGGGTGAAAACGGGTCTGAAAACCTGGAGACAGGATCTGAAGGCGTTCTAAAAATACCTTCGGCCGAAGGTGATGGAGGCCGAGAGTTAAGCAGATAGGCGATATGAGGATTGATGGCGATAAAGAATTGTGAGTCCTTGGAGATGCTGAGGTTGCGAAGCTGAGAGAGTAAATTTTCAAACTCTAACTGATGGGGGTTAGACCTAAGGGTCCTTCCTGTTGGCTCGATGGAATCCCTTGCTGAGGTGGGCTCCAGTTGAAAGAAACTAAGTCCTTCCCAGGTGTTAGGTGGTTAGGACAGAGGAAAGAATAGTAAAGAAGGGTGCGATAAGTTTGATCCTAAAGGGATTCACTGGGGAGCGGAACCCTGGAAGGGTGAGTCCGATGGTCTGAATGATGGCAGGTTAGAAGATAGAAGGAACCCGAACCCGTTCCGTGGTGAACGAGCGGATAGTGAGTAGTGGATGGGGAAGCGGACTGTGTTGTAGCGGATTCATTGTCGTTGTTGTTACTTATGCTTGGACCTTGAGTGTGTGGTGACAGAAGATAAGATTCAAGGAGACTAAGTACAGACTTTTATAGTCCGGGCATACCCGCGACTGCGTCAAACAAAGTCAAAACATAAAGGGTAACTGCCCATATGGGGCGGATAACAGTGTAAGGTCCATAGCAAACGAGGGGAGTACATACACGGATAAGGGGACTCGCAGCCAAGACTTACCAACATATTGGGATGGACAAGGACAGATCTGGATGGTCGTAGGGCAGGGATCGTGTATGGATGGGCGGGTTCCGCTGCTAGTAGGACGCGGGTGAGAGCGGGTTCAATGGATGATGCGTTGGACAGTATGAATAGTGGCTGGAGCGTCGAGGGGACTGGTGGTAGCTTTGAGAAGTGTTGTTAGGACATCAGATCTGCGGGTGAAGGACGTTTGCGGCTGTAGGGGATGTGAGTTCCCTACACCGGGGTGACTGTAAGGATGTGAAGTCCTAAGGATGCTTCACCACAGAGACATGTAATCAACTGAGTGAAGGGTTGAATGGCGCGAAGCCAATCAAGGATGAGGAGGGTATTTGCGAGAGGAAGTCTTGACGAGGCCGATGAGGTTGTCACATGAAAGTTGAGACCTGGGAACTCCCAGTGTCAAAAAGGGGTGCAGGATAGTCATAGTCGTCAGCATAAACTTTGATAAATCAGATTGACCACGTATCTCTTGACGCAATGGTCGACAGCTCTCAGCTCTCCAGTTTCACCCTCCGGGTGGCAGCTAAGTAAACCTAATCCAAGTGGTGTAAGTGTCAAAAACGGGCCTTCAATGTCAAGATGTTGAAGGAAACTGGCCAGTGTGGGGGTAAAGTCGTCGAGTGATGTTAGTGAACAGCATGCCGTGGAGCAGGATGAAGCATTCAGATCTTCACCAGACAGTTCCTGTCATTTAGTCGGCTCGCAGATTGATTTGTAACCGATCACAATACCAGAATGTCGGGGGTGCCTTGTATACTGCACAGCTCCACAGAAACTATTAAATGTCTACTCTATAGCTAGTCACTCCAGATCACACAATCATAACAATCAAACATAGGGTGTTAAGAGAATGTATCTAGTTACAACATAAATACAATGAGACAAACAGCCAGCCACAGTTGAGTTCCCTCATCATGTCACCATGTCACACAAACTTGGCACTTTGGCCCAGTGATCCAAAGTATTCTTGACTGTACCTCATGTGGCAGTGTCTTCTTTCCTTCCTCGCATGTCACCATATCACACATTCGGCACTTCGGCCCAGTGATCCAGAATATTCTTAACTGTACCTCACATGGCAGTGTCTTCTTTCCTTCCTTGCATCATGTCATGAAGTCACACAAACTCAGCACTTCGGCCCAGTGATCCAGTGTATTCTTGACTGTACCTCACGTGGCAGTGTCTTCTTTCTTTCCTCAAGAACTGTTAATACTGTCTTGTCACATGTCACACCAAAGTCGGCATGGCAGCTGTAAACAAGTACAAATGGGGAGGCGTGGGAGAAAGACTTGGGAATGCCCTTGGGGCATTCCCTTCAACGCTCCATGTCGCACTCGTCTCAAGACTTCCTCGCCTCAAGACTTCCTCTCCTCAAGACTCCCTCTCCTCAAGACCTCCTGGATCCCTGATTGGCTTCGTGCCTTTCAACTCGTCACACAGCTGACTACGCGTCTCTGTGTGAAGCATCCTTAGGACTTCGTGTCCTTACGGTCGCCCTAGTGTCACCGTCCTTGCGGAATTCTGACCAATGGGGTTGAAGACTGTTTCGAGGGTGTTCCTCCCTTCCTGTCCTCAAGACTTCCTGCACGAATCCTGGACGCTCGGTAAGCATTGAATTACTATTGTAATATCCTCACTCCCCACTGACTTGTTGTCATCATGAAGAACCAACTTCTTGCACCCTCAAGGACCTAATTTTGTTGCACGGCTGGTGTGTTCCTTCCACACAAGCTTCGTTCCAATGATCTGACAATTGTTTTGGTGTACAGCTTCCCTGTTTCACACTGGTGCGTTGTAGGGAACCAGAGTTCCCTACGCGTGCGACACCGCGTGACGACCCATCCTATCACGCCCGCACGTACCCAGTGACCTACCCATGAAGGTTCCATTCGCCCACGCGCATATCCCATCCGCCCGGGGCTCTCCCTTTCGTTTACAGATCCTCACGTCCGTCCTCGTACTGCCCGCTCTGCCCATGCCCTCGTCCGGCCGATAAGTAGTATACCCCCTCTCTCCCTCTCTCTTTCCTTTCTTCGTACTTAGTGTTTCGCCCGATATCACGTGCCCCTCAACGGGCGTAGTTACGATTACATAAGCCGCCCGCCTGTCAGACAGTCTCGGGCATACCCAGACTATAAAGCCCTGTACGTAGGCACCACGGGCATCATCTTGCGTTTTAAACCCTCAATTTATTGTTATCCACGATCCCTCGATTTCCATCGCGTGAGACTCCACTTCAGACTCCCGCTTCTAAGTTTACTTGGTCTACCTACGCTCGCCCGGACTCCGCCCAGCTAAGGTTAGATCCTCTCGTCTCCGGGTTCAGCACCTCACCGCCCGGATTCAACCTGCGCGCGTCTCGTGAACTTAGGACCTCTCGCCCTACCTCTCTCCTCCTTTTGTCTTTATTTCCTCCCTTCGTTCTTCACTTTCGCCCGATTAACCATCGAGCCCCCCTTATTGTTCACTCGAGAGGAAGAGGAGACCTATCCTCCGACCTTCGTGCTCACTGCTTCCCTCAAGGGTCGGACCATTCGCCCTACCCCCTCATTCTCTGACTTAGTCTTCCTCTTAGACTAGCTTAGCTGACTACAGCGTATCAAATTGTGATCCACACATGTGGCACGCTCAATTTTAATCATAGGTCTTCATAAACACTTGTCCATGTTCCCTCATCGGGAATTCAAGCCGTATCTTCGGCCGGGTCACAGTAAGTGTGTATTTCCCCAACAGTGGTCAGCGGGTGAGCTAAGAAACCTTGCAGAACACATTCAGGAGTTTGACGCCAAAGTCATCGCATACTGCGATCCGTACGTCATCACGTCGCCGAATGCAGACTGGATCCCGGAACTCCACTGCTTCCAGATTGAAGAACTTCACGTTCGTGCTGATGGATGTTTCGGGTACCAAGATTGCTTCCAGTGGCCACAGGCATACAGTGAGAAAATCGAATACGCTGAAAGAAACAAAGTCCTTCCCAGGTGTTAAGGGGTTAGGACAGAGGAAAGAATAGTAAAGAAGGGTGCGATAAGTTCGACCCTAAAGGGATTCACTGGGGAGCGGAACCCTGGAAGGGTGAGTCCATTGGCCTGAATGATGGCGGTTAGAAGATAGATGGAACCCGAACCCGTTCCGTGGTGAACGAGCGGATAGTGAGTAGTGGATGGGGAAGCGGATTGCGTTGTAGCGGATTCGTTGTTGTTGTTGTTATTTATGCTTGGACCTTCAGTGCGTGGTGACAGAAGATAAGATTCAAGGAGACTAAGTACAGACTTTTATAGTCTGGGCATACCTGCGACTGCGTCAAACAAAGTCAAAACATAAAGGGTAACTGCCCATACGGGGCGGATAACAGTATAAGGTCCATAGCAAACGAGGGGAGTACATACACGGATAAGGGGACTCGCAGCCAAGACTTACCAACGTATTGGGATGGACAAGGACAGATCCGGATGGTCGTAGGGCAGGGATGGTGTATGGATGAACGGGTTCCATTGCTAGTAGGACGTGTGTGAGAGCGGGTTCGACGGATGATGCATTGGACCGTATGGATGGCGGCTGGAAGGCCGAGGGGACTGGTGGCAGCTTTGAGAGGTGTTGTTAGGACATCAGATCTGCGGGTGAAGGATGTTTGCGGCTGTAGGGGATGTGAGTTCCCTACAACGCGGTTTGTATTCCCAATCCGCAGAAAATGAGGGAGCAAGAAGACCCCACAAAGATGCTCTGGGAACTTTGGACACCTACTGAAGACGATTTCGAGCTCATAGATCCACAATCACCTTTCCGTGTTGGCAAACTCAAGCGGTCCATTTACTACAATCTATATCGCCTCTACGACTCAGTCCAAGACGTCGTTGACCAGTGGAAGGCCAAGCGAGAGGGAAAGAAGGACATCATGACCAGCATGGTTCTCCATTCACGCCACCTGCTTAATGTGCTTAAACACCATCCATTGACTTTTCCTGATGTCGTCGTATATGTTGCAGAATTACAATGATTCCTCTTCGACACCCTTGCTCACATGTTATACGTCAACGACCATCAGTTCGCTCTGACATATCCAGACTTCCCCCGCCGCACAAATAATGCTTTGATGGGCTGCTTCACAGAAAGCATTTCCACCTGTGAACACCTGTTTCTTGCCGGCATTCCGGTCTGGCTGGTGTGGTCCCCGCAATTCATCCCGCAAGACATGAACATCATCAATGTCGTCACCATCACACGCCCTGACCACATCGTGCAAAAGAACTTTGTGCATGATGGTGTCATCACGATGTATCCTACTCTTCATCTAGGTCGTGGGGGTACTGACCGCCACTTCAATTCCAGGCGCACATTTCAGGCAAAAGTCCTTGATGCGCCTGATGCTACATCTTCCATTGTCGTTCCTCAGCAGAGCCCAGTGGCTTCATCCTCACAAACAGCATCGGGTGGGTGTGTCCAGGCAAACAAAAACAACAATGCATGGAACCATGCCAAGCAAAGTATTTATTCGGCCTCCGGTATGTCCTTAGCTTTTCGGGAGAAAGAATAATGTGTGCTAATACATAATTCGACGTTGCATAGCATCACGCAGCAAGGTTCACAATCCGAAGAGTGGTCGAGACAAGTGGGCAGAAGGTGACGCTACCATTATGCCGCTGCCATTCCCTCAATGGGTATCAGCATTCAAGTGGGCAGAGAAAGACCCTGCCAGAGTTAAGACTGGAATCGTCGACACCGGCTATCGGTTCCCCAAACCCGCGCTCATCATCGCTCCTGTGTTGCCAGAGCGCAGGAAGTTGTACTGTGCCAATTGGCTCACTGCTCGACCACTCTGGATCAGCCGTGTTGAACACCATCCACCCTGTCCGCTTCCCGTCCCCCAGACCTGGCGTGACTTTCTTAATACAATTCCTTCAGCCCTCTTGGCTGACAACGTGACAATGAAATCAGCTTGGGAGAAGTTGGCGGCGAAGTCTCTTTTCGGAAATGCACTTGTGCATTTGCAAGGGAACACCTGGGCCACCCAGGGCAATGTGTCATGGCAGAACCAGCGCATCGCCATTGCTACCCTAGAAGATCCACCAGCGCATCTTATCCGGTGCATCCTGTGGGAAATCTATGAGCTGGGCTTCCGCTACGAGCTGTTGGATCTGAATTGTGCAATGGTTCCGGGGTTGTGGACAGAAGCCCCGCGGAAAGGACTGAATTGCTTTACTCAAATTTTCCAGGGGAATCAGGCCTCGTGATGTGGCAGGAGGACATGCCGACAACCGAGCAGGGAATGTGGGCTTCCCCAGCAACTGCTTATCCATTCTTGGAAAGCTGGCAGAAGCTTCTATCAGCCTGGCCTGAGGCCCCGTCTCGCCTGCGCTTGCCCATCGTACAAGAATCCTTCTCATCTGTCGTGCAGTCGGAGATCCTTTCTGGTGCATGTATGTTTTACGTGCAAACCTTCTTCAACTTATTTGGCAGGCCTCCAATTGTCACGCACCAGGTGCCGATGTGAAGTTCCCGTCGTACACTGTGTCATTTTTCCCCCTTACGTATCAATATGGCTACATCTGTCTCCGTCTCGTTCGTTGGCCTTGTACAGTATAGTCTAGTGAATGCACAATGTCTGAGTGATGCTGGCATGCTGCCCCTCTTTACACTGACTCACAGTTCCTGAGTGCCAAGCAACACTTCATCCACTGACATGTCTTATCCTTTCCTTTACAGGCTGGGACTGCGTGTCTCCTTGTGTTGACTTCGTGTCTTTGCGCTATCTGGGACTTTGTGTCTAGTTGGCGTGCATTCACAGGATCCTGCCATTTCTTACAATGGCTGTGCGTCGTCCTTGTCTGCATGTTTCTCATTCATTATCCCCAACAAAATTGCCTCGCAATGACAATCCCACTATTTCTACTCCTCCAGCACTGCACAGCAGTCATACTACGCCTGCAGTGTCACCCACTCGATCAACCCTGTCTCAGTCACACCATCTGCAGAAGTCCCGCCTGCGTGGGTCCAACATTGGGTATCTTTGTCGCCCTCCACTGCACCTCATACTACCCGGTCATCAACACCTTTCCCAAGGATCTTTTATCGACAGTCATGCAGGCTCTTCCGCCCACCACTCAACAGATCACATACAAGAGGAAGGCACTGCATTCGTTGACGCCATCCAAATTTTTGGTGATCTTGAACCTGCCCACAAGCCTGCATCTCAGAAACGACAGAATCAATGTCGTCGGTGGTCACAAGACGTAATCCCAACCCTCTTGAGGCCTTACATGCAGTACGTGCGTGTCACTGGGTCACTCTCCACAGTGGAAAATGTTGTTATTCCACCATGTGTGCACTCTTGTGCTTCCAGGCAATTACAAGTAACATGTCTGTATTTTGATTGTGAGTTACTCTATAGCTTAGTACTGTCCTAATGCTGCACTAACATTCAACCAGGCCTTGAAATTAGGACATTGTCAGTTTGCCCGTGTCGTCCTGCACCCCTACAACTTGTGGCCCTCGGACTCTTTGGTTGTGCACCATTGTCGCCTTCGCTCGCCGTCGACTTCCGTGTGCTGGAGCTAGTAAAGGCCTTATTTGTCCGCATGACACCCAATTTATCTGGTTGGACTGAGGCTTTGGAAAGCTTCTTGAATGATCGAGGGTATAAGCTGGCAACAAGAGTTGGTTGTTTCCTTGCATGCCAAAACAATCAAACTAATTTCATGTAGGATAACCTCAGGCGGCGGTTCAGCACCACCTATCATTGGTACCTTGTACTTACCATCACCGTGGCAGAACATGTCGCCAACCTCATCAGCTGACCTCTTAATGTTGAGGATGGGAGTGTATCTGATCACGAACGTGTGCAACCTAGCGAATACCTGAGGGTGCAGTGCCCATTGTGCTTCAGAGGTAACGATTGGAGACGCAGTCGTGATACCATCAATAAGTGAGTTTCTATTTGTTTTAACAACATATCATACTTATGAGTGCGTAGTGTCGATGTTATTGTTTGCATTGATGCTTGCTTTACTCAGAAACGTTCACGCAATGCTCGTGATGATGTTACTCAGGATCCCCCCAATCCTACACAGACCAATTTCATATCTGAATTCGATGTCAAAGCCATGGAAGCACATGTTGAACTGTGTCGCAATGCCAATGGAACTCGGAAGAGATCACAAGTGCTAGCTGCCGATGGAGATGAGTATGAGAATGGCATGAAGATTCCAATATCAGTCCTCGACGCTTGTGGAGATTCATTCATTGCTGCCGACGAGAAACAAGAAAAGGCCAGCACACGCTATTTTGCAGATACTGGCCTTATGGCCATGCTTTGCTGCCATGACCGCGTGCTATGGCTTGTCAACATGACTTCTGCTGGCGAAAAACAGTATTATGCGCTTGCACTCATTCAGCGCCTTTTCAACCACCTTCCTTCAGACATGTCAGTGGGGCTACTTTATGATATTGGTTGTCAGCTGGAACGGAGTTGCAGGAAATGGGAGTTTTTTTCTGAAGCGATTCTCTCCCGCCTTACCTTTGCCATTGCTGTGTTTCATGCATATGGACATCAGTGGCCATGCCAAGTCATTTATCATCCTCGGAAGCGTGTTGGTTTTGGCCTCTCAGATGGAGAAGGATGTGAGCGTTTGTGGAGCTTCCTGAAACCACTCATCCCTGTGCTTCGAGTGTCTGGGGTAAGTCCCATCGTTGTTTGGAAGTATTCGTCACCACTAACAATCCTCCATTTGCAGTTTCATCAACGGTTGTTTGTGCTTGACTATCAGGTTCGCCACCTTCATGCCAAGTCTCTTGCATGTTTTGGTGATTGGTTGCACCGGCGGTGGTTGCACTGTCAGAAGAAAATGGCTGCAGCTTCTGAGGCACTCGCATCACTGGACATTGATGAATCCATCCTTCGAGATCAATGGGCAGCCCAGGTTGCTCACCAAACAGTGCCGCTAGCTCGTATGTTGTTCCTGCCTCTTCTATCATAGGTTCTTGTCTAACTGTACACTATTCTCTGTTCTGCAGGACAGTCAAAGAACAAGGGTGAGGAAGAAATAGCCAGGGTGTTAGCACTGGAAAAGATCCTGGAGCATCAACAGATTGCTGTTGATGATCTAGAGCATCAGCTTATCACAGACAGTGTCTGTGATGTCATTGACTTGAACACTTGCCTCCTCGAAGCGAGATGCAAGCTGATGGCCATGACTACTCTTGTTGCAAAGCGCCGTGCGGCCTTGGGTGTATCTGATCGAGCGAATCTCGCTGCACTCAAGCGTAATGTATATTTACAGGTAAGTGTAAATCAATTGCAAATTGTGCAAGGACTGATAGGGCCTGGTACCAGGTACGCATGAATGCTTGTGCAGTAAAAACTCGCATATGGGAGAGGCTTCGTCAACGCAAGTTTGAGCTTGAACGGTTGGAGTGTGCCTACCGCACCACAGTCAACGGCACGTCTTCGTTGTTGATCATACTTGTACCAGAGAAGCTTAACAAGCTTTATGACGTAGAAAACAAAATACAGGACCATGTTCAAGCAGCTATCAAGCGACGCGAGCCAACCATCCTTAAGCTTGTCAGCAACTATAACACACTTTGTAAACAGCTGCAGACACTTATCAAGGTTGGCACCGCCCCTCTTGGAGTGGTTTCCCCTCCCTGTATATCTCGTGAAGGTATATTTCAGCTGGATGTCGACGATGACATATGGCAAGACATAGGTCTTGATGATGCCACCACTGATCCCCCACTTTGGCTTGCTGATGAAAGTGTCTGCATGGGCATTCGTCATCTGCTAGAATATGACCAATGTGTGGAGGAAGAAGACAGACTTTGCCATGAATGTTGTATTCTTCAAGAATGAATGATGTTGGAGTGGAATAATCTCCAGAGAGCAAGAGATGAGGCAGCTGAAAGTCAGTTGTGTATTTCTATGAATCCCCTATCCTGCTTATTCTCAACATACTAGATGTGGATGAACTCTATCAATTAGATTTGCATAGGGTTGAATTATGTAGGTTGTGTGTGCAGTGGGAGACAAAAGTTCGCCTGATACCTTGTGCTTGGACTATGCCAGATAGCTGGGGGCCCTCGAGTATCACCCTGGGTAATACTGCACTTGCCATGCGTCAACCACATAGTGGTGAGCATATGCTTGTCATCCTTGCCAGTCTACATGCTCATTGTATTCTGATGTAGTTTCTCATCAGTCAAAGGTACAGTTTTGTTCCTGCGAGGCTTGTTGTTAATGCTCACTTGGTTAGCTACTAGCAGGTGGATAAGGATAAAGTACAGGAGGGAGAGCTGACTGAGGACAAGGAGGAAGACAAGGAGGAAGACAAGGAGGAAGACAAGGAGGAAGACAAGGAGGAAGACAAGGAAGAAGATGAGGAGGATGAACTGATGGCTGAAGCTGAGGAGGCTGCATTAGCCTATGAGTACCAACTTCATGGGAATGATGACAACTCTCATGTACTGATTGGAGATTTATGTGAGGAGGATGATGAGTCTTCTGAGTCACATAGTAGGGTAGAGAATGATTGGTTACCATTTATTTGTACATACATCAGCTGCAAAGAGGTTGAAATTTTGAATATGCTATGTTCTTCATCTACCATGGTCATTGAGAAATTGCATAATGCTGTTAATTTCTTCAATTTATGATATAAGATTTGATTTTCTTTAACTAATCAGGAGGTGGACTTGGGAATTCCCACATATTCTAGGTGGATAGGGGGATGTCCAAATGCTGTTGGCAGTGGTTGGGGAATTCCCAAGTCCACCTCCAACACCAGTCGGGAATTCCTGTCTACCTCCACCACCCTTGGGGAATTCCCAAGTGTGCCTCCAACACCCTTGGGGAATTCCCAAGTCCACCTCCAACACCAGTTGGGAATTCCCCATCCACTTTCAACACTGCATGGGAATTCCTGTCTACCTCCACCACCCTTGGGGAATTCCCAAGTGTGCCTCCAACACCTTTGGGGAATTCCCAAGTCCACCTCCAACACCAGTTGGAATTCCC
>KN819377.1:192245-202482 GCA_000827475.1 Paxillus involutus ATCC 200175
GCATCTATCTTGCATCTTAGACTCCCAATTTATTGTTATCAACAATCCCTCGATTCCCATCACGCGAGACTTCCCTTCAGACATTCACTTCTAAGTACACTTGGTCTACCCATGCTCGCCCGGACACCGCCCAGCCAAGGTCAGACTCCCTCGTCTCCGGGTCCAACCTCTCACCGCCCGGATTTGACCCGCACGCGTCTCGTAGCCTTAGGATCTCCCATTTTTCCTCCCTCCTCCTTTAGTCTTAATTTCCTCCCTTCACTCTTCACTTTCACCCGATTAACCATTGAGCCCCCTTATTGTTCACTCAAGAGGAAGGGGAGACATATCCTCTGGCCTTTGTGCTCACTGCTTCCCTCAAGGGTCGAACCATTCACCCTACCCCCTCATTCTCTGTCCTAGTCTTTCTCTTAGACTAGCTTAGCTGACTACAACCTTGGAGCCCACCGCGAGGGGTTCAGCTGAGCACTCTAGGAGGAACCTTCGCCCAACTCTCAAGCCCCTCAACATCGAGCTTCTTACCACGTCTTTTCGCGACCTTCAGGTCTTGTTAGACCTTTCGCCCTATCATCCGACTTCGCCCACATCCCGACTCTCACCGGACAGCTGCCTCCCCCTTGACAGCCACGTCTCGCCTAACTCCCGCATTTCGCCTATACGTACTTGCTTAAGCCACCTCTTGCCCAAACAAGACGGCCACGTCACACCTGCCCCACGACTCTCGCCTGTGCCTACCCGCTTAGGCCTAACTTCGGCCGACGGCAACATTAGTGACTCACCAGGGACACCCCAGCAGACCGCCCCTGACCTTCTGGACCTCTCGCCCTTCGTTCCAGGAGCATTCCATCATTCGACTCCCCTTCACAACCCTTTGAACACCCCGTTACTGTCGCCCGGGTCTCCACTTTCACCCCTGACCCCTTCTTCGTCCAGCGCGTCGTCAACAGACCTCGTCACCCAGTTCGACCTGCTCCCCGCCCTCGACCTGAACCACACTAGCGTCAACTCTCGAGCTCCTCCCCATCCAGCCACTAATAGTAACGGACCTCGCCCATCTCAAACGCCCGAGAACATTCTTCACGTGCCCAACACACCAGTCCCTGTCGCCCATCCTCCACCGCAGCCCCCTATGGCAGCCCCTTTTACCATGCCCTTACGAGGCACCAAAGATGCCCCCAAGTTTCAGGGGAAGATTATAGCCGAACTCCCGTGCTTTCTGGAAGACGTTGGTATCCTCGCAGACCAAGCACAGCTGGATCACGCGGCCAAGATTTGCGCGGCCATTTGTTATGCCGCCCTCGACGAGGCCGAATTATGGGAGACCCTAGAGTCGGCCACTGCGGTCCCAGCTGACTGGGCGAATTTCGTGACAGCCATCAAACAGCTGTATCCTGGCTGCGAGGGTGCAGACAGGTATTATCGTTCGGATCTGCACAACCTCGTGCAGGAATACTGCGTCAAGCCCATGAAGAACAGAGAAGAACTGGGCAAGTACCACAGGAAGTTCCAGAAGGTCGCGGCCCACCTCATAAGCACAGATAAGCTCTCAGTGAACGAGCGGGATCTGCTCTTCCTAGACGGGCTACCCCATGCGCTCGCAGTGCCCGTGCAAGCTCGCTTACAGTACAAAGTGCCGGACATGCACCCCAGTGACCCTTATCCCATGGCCAGCACCTTAGAGGCTGTGAACTTCTGTCTCACGGGCACCTCTCTTCGCCCGGCATACTCTCCCTATACGTACAATCAGCCTCCCCAGACGTTCCAGCAACAACCAGCATTGATGCAGCCAAGGAGCCCAGCCCCTCGCCAGCAGCCCCCTGCCCAGACTACAACATTGCCCGCCACGAGTCCAGCCCTTGGGACGGTGATGAAACAAGAGTACCCGGCCCCCGGCTCACAGGCAGCCAGAATCGCTACCTGCGCGTTCTGTCAGGACCCCTCTCACTTCATCCCCTCCTGTCAATTGGCCTTAGCATACATCAACGAAGGAAAGCTCTCGTGTAGGAATGGCTGACTGTGCATGCCCAATGGGAGTTCCATCCTGCGCATCCAGGGTATATATGGAATGTGAAACGTAGTCAACCATCTCCTCGCCCAGCCAGCAGTCTCCACTGAGTCCACCTCTTCGTCCGGTTTTGTGCGCGACCCCCCTCCCCATATTACAGCTGCACTGTACACTACAGCTTACAGTGACGACAATAGCCTGGAAATGGAGCTAGAAGTCGAACCCTCGGCCTTTTTGCACACCTCGTCCGGGAATCTCGCCATCCCCGACTCGAGCGAAGTGGCTGACCTGGAGTTCCAAGCGTTCCTGGCTAATGCATGGGTGAACTTCCAAGCTGGGAAAGGCAAGGGAGACCAGTCCAAGGGGAAGAAGATGCACTTCAATGGAGTGGAGATCCCACGCCGCAAAGCTCCCAGAGTTACAGTCGAAGAAGAGATTGAATCTCCAGCTGTACAAGAAGCTCGCGCGCCCGGCACGAGGAAGTCATCACCACTCTCACAGAGTACCACTCCTGAATCCCTTCCCAGCCAGAATTCGCCCAGCCCTTCATCCAGTGCGGTTATCATCGCCCCTCCCATACTGCGAGCACCGGGCGAAGGCCAACCAATAGCCAAACCCATGCAAACGACCGCCCGATGACATACACAGAACTGTGTTCGTGTATGGTCATGATACACTAGTACCACCCTATACGCTTGTACACCAGAGCAGAGAATCACTCCAAGCGGAAACACCAGGAGCGTACAGTGTATTTTCATCATAACTCCATAGCATGCAATGTGCTAGACCTACAACTTGTACCACATATTAGTACATCCCATACGCATATACCCCAGAGCAAACCATCACTTAAAGCAGAAACGCCAAGAGCATAGGATGTATTTCCCTTATTAGTTCTTAGTATGCAACTTTCCAGCTCTATAACCTTCACCACTGGAAAGAGATCGTCATTACGCACATAACCATATTTTTCTTGGTTATTTAGGACCTCCTATTGAGTTACTACCTGACAATGTCACTTATCTAGCATTTTAATATTTTACCCTTCCATATATAGTCTTGAGGCTTACTTAAACATGATGTCAACATTGACAGGCCCTTCACAGCCACAGGGACCTGACATCTGACAGATGTGCCTGTCCAGAATGACAGTTCTGACAGTTGACAGCTGCTGAACAGCCACCTGTCACTATCTGACTCACTCTGACTCACTCTGACTCACACTAACTCAACCTGCTCAGCATTACTCAGCAAAGGCTTGGCACTGTCCTATGAGGAAGCACAGCCCGCCCCAGTACCACACGGCACACCTCTAAGTAGTATTATGAAGGTACCAGAGCACCTTTAAATGGTTTTATCAAGGTACATAGCTAGATATAGCCAAATTATACCCCTGACCGGATTAGGCAGCATAGCCACCTCCAAGTAGTATATAAAGGGTACCGATTTGGCAGTTGAAAAAATAATAATCCCAGTTATACTATAAATTATCCCTGTCTGAGTGTGACTTTGCAAGTCCCCCTCTAAGTGTGACTAAGAACTAAGCTAGGGTTCTATACTGTTAGTCCCTACCAGTCCTAATCGACCTGAACTAAGCTACTAAGCACTTCATAACACCTAAGCACTGTAATTGCTAGTACTAGCTGCTCAGTGGCCCAATATTAGCCAGAGAGTGCTATAGGTCAAGCAGTTCAATAGTCAACGCTAAGCCAGTCAAAGGAATGAAGTTAGTAGGCTGTAGACTGCGTCTAAGGAGCCCATTTCTTGTCCACAAAGTCCCTAACCCATCCCTGTTTCAAGATAGAACCCGTCTATCACCACTTTTCTAAGACTCCATATACCGTTACGTGTCAAGGAAACCATCCATTCGTTCTCTAGCAAAGCTTTACAAGCCTTCGCTACCTGTTGAACCCAACCATCCGAGGGATATTTGTGAAGCATTTAGCAGCGCAAATACCATCACCTTGCAATGAACACCCACATTATCAGCCTTTCGTAGTTTTAGTTTTAGTTAGTTTTGTGTTGTTGTTTTAACGAACCGCTGACCGTGACCTGTGGAAGATAGGAACGTCTGGGACTCAGCTGCTAGTCTAACATTAGGCATTTCACTCATCTCCACTAAGGAAGAAGACACCGAGCATCGACCCCATCCGTAACACAACAGTGCGAGCCCGTCACTTCTGAGCACACGCCCCCCAAGCCAGCGACTCCTGCAGCAACTGCCCAGCCTGTGACCACTTCACCCGGCACCCTGAACAATGGCCAGTTTCGCTACTCTTTCCCATTAGCAGATTCTGAGGCACCCAAGCGCGCTCTGGACCAGGTGCTGGGCGTAACCGTCCCAGTTCCCCTGAAAGAACTGTTGGCCCTGTCCCCCGATCTCAGGAAGCACATGAAGGAGGCTGTGACGGGCAAGCGAGTCTGGGGAAACTTATTGACCCAGGCCGACCCTGAGACCCCTGACGCACGAGCGGATGCCTCCACGCATTGCTTCGAGCTCGAAGGGCGAGACCCTGAGGGCATAGCGCGAGAATATGGACCGAAGTTGACATACAGTGACGACGGACGCATCGTGGGCAATCACAGCATCCCCCTCCGTTACATCGAGGCTACCATAGTTGGTACTGGGCGAGTCGTACGGTGCGTCCTGGACACCGGATCCGAGGTCATTGTGATGCCCAAAGCCCTCTGGGAAACCTTAGGCCTGGTCACTCGCCCGGAATATTTGATGCACATGCAGTCTGTCAACGAGTCCTCTGATTCTACCATTGGCATCATCGAGAACCTCGGCCTGGACCTTGGTGTTGGAGAATTGTACCTCCAGGTGCAAGTGATCCCTAAGGCCCCCTTCCACATCTTGCTCGGTCGCCCTTTTCATTGTCTCATGAGCGCAACCACTGAGGATTTCCCGGATGGCAAGCAGTTGTTGACCCTGAGGGACCCCAACGCGAGCAAGCGCTACAAAATCCCCACTCGCATTTGGACGGACAACTGCCCTAGGTGCAAGAGCCTCGGGCGATGTGAAAAGCACAAAAGCTCGAGTGAGCCCGAAGAGGATTTTTAAATATCGATGATTCGCTCCTTGGGCGAGGAGACACCGGCATAACACCTAAGCAAACGGCCTTTAGCATACAGTACCCTTTCCTGCTTCCCAGAACCCACTCTGTCCTCTACCGGACCTTCTCCCCGATCCATATGCCTCCAACCCAATCCAGCTTCTTCTCAACGATCCATCCCACGACCCATCCACGTCCCCCTGTTGCACCCCCTACCAACTTTCCCAATCGTCCAGTCGTCAATTCATTTATCCTTCAGTCCTCGGGCACCGCGCCTGGAGACTATCTACACCACACATCCCCTCCCTCCTGGAGGCCCCCTTTTCCTAACGTTCCAGCTCACGCGCGAGCCTCGTCCTACGATTTCCTTTCTTCAACCGCGACCGTCCTCTCCCCTATAGTCAGGAAGGCCATCGCATCCATCTACACACATGGGCCTGCTGCCCGCATCCTAGCCTACAAACTGGTGGCCAAGAAGGTCCATTCTACCCCAGCCCCTATAGAGGAGCAGTTCCGCATCGTCAGGCGGTTGCCGGACGATCCTTTAGAAGACCTGACACCCCTTCCTACCCATCCCCCTGTGTTCGTCCCGGGCGAGCGTTTCACCCAGGAACGAGCTGATGCACTCAACCTCGACCCCGCGAACTGGTTGTGGCCTGAGGAACTCAAGCTCGTCCGGTGGATCATCCGCGAACACGAAACAGCCTTCGCTTGGATCCCCACTGAGCGAGGACATCTGGACGAACGCTACTTCCCTCCCGTCAAGATTGTTACAGTACCTCACACCCCCTGGGCGCAGAGGAACATCCCCATTCCCCCTCACATACACGATCAAGCCATCCAAATCATAAAAGACCGCATCTCCTCAGGCGTTTACAAACCGTCCACCGCGTCCTATCGCTCCTGCTGGTTCTGCGTCGTGAAGCAAGATGGGAAGTCCTTGCGACTTGTGCATGACCTTCAACCCCTGAACGCAGTAACCATCTGGGACTCCTCCCAACCCCCCTTCGTCGAACACCTCGCAGAATCATTTGCCGGATACGCAGTGTATGGCATGATGGACCTGTTCGCTGGCTACGACCAGCACCCGCTACACGTAGAATCGCGTGACCTCACGACCTTCAGCAGCCCTATGGGTCCGCAGCGTCTCACTACTCTACCTATGGGACATACCAATGCGGTCCAGATCTTTCAGGCCGACATGGAGTTCATTCTACAGGACGAGATCCCCCGCTACACTAAGCCTTTCCTCGACGACCTGCCCGTCAAGTCAGAAGAGACTAGATATCAGCGCAAGGACGGCTCGTACGAGACCATCCCAGACAACCCCAATATCCACCTATTCATCTACAATCACCTCATCGTCATGCACCGGATCCTTCAACGCCTTCAGAACGTTGGCGCAATGGTCTCGGCCAAGAAGTTCGTGCTCACCACCCCTGACGCGACCATCGTAGGCCATAAGTGTACCCTTGAAGGGCGAATCCCTCACGAGGACAAGGTCCAGAAGATTCGAGACTGGCCTGAGTGCCAGACCCTCACCCAAGTGCGTGGATTCCTAGGAGTCTGTGGCGTACTGCACATATTCATCCGCGGATTCATGTCCATCGCCTGCCCGCTAGTGGACCTTACCCGTAAAGGGGTCCCCTTTGAATGGGGCGAGGCCCAGCAGGAGGCCATGCGCCTTCTCAAAGATGAGATCATCCAGTTGCCCGCCCTACGTCGCATTGACTATGAGTGCAGCCGAGAAGTCATCCTCGCTGTTAACACATCTAACATCACAGTCGGTTTCATCCTGTATCAGATGGGTGAGGACGGGAAACGCTACCCCAATTGTTTTGGGTCCATCTCCCTCACTGAGGTCAAGCAGCGCTACTCTCAGGCCAAGCTCGAGCTATATGGACTGTACCACGTGCTTCGTGCGACCCGCCTTTACACATTCGGCCTAGCAGACTTCACGGTGGAGGTCAACACCAAGTACATTCAGGGTATGATCAACAATCCTGATCAACAACCTAACACGACCATCAACCGCTGGATAGCAGACATCCTCCTGTTCACCTTTACCCTGTGTCACGTCTCGGCCGACAAGCATACAGGCCCGGATGGTCTCTCCAGGAGACCGCCCACTGTGGACGACCCCTGTTTAGACGATAATCACGAGGAGTGGCTGGACAACGCCTACTCTTTCGCTGTCGCCCTGTTGAATGACCGCGACCCCCCAGTATCGACCCTGTACACACCTCCACCCCCCATGGCCTCTTGCTTCCTAGCCCCTGCTGATATTGATCCGCACGAGGCCCAGACCCAGATTCCCCCTTCTGATATTGATCCGCGCTAGACCCAAATTCCCTGCTCACCAAAGGCCCTAGCTTGTGAGGCCAAAGTCAAGGCTATTCGGGTTTTCCTCGAGACTCGCGCACGCCCACCTGGACTCTTAGATGCGGACTACACCTCCTTTGTCAATTTGGCCTTGTGCTTCTTCTTGCTCGCAGGCTGTCTGTTTCAAAAGGATCCCCATGGCCGCCATCAGCTTTACCCCCCTGTGCACGAGCGCCTCTCCCTTATCAAGCAAGCCCATGATGACCTCAGCCACAAGGGGGTGTTCACTGTCTGAACCCGCCTGCTGATGCGTTTTTGGTGGCCCATGCTAGTCGACGACGTGAAATGGTATGGCCGGACATGGCACGAGTGCCAGATCCACCAGACGAAGAAGCTGCACATTCCCCCTACCGTCCCCATCGTGGGCGGGCTCTTCCTCAAAGCCCATATCGACACCATGCTCATGCCCCCGGCCGGAGGATACAAGTTCATAGTGCAGGCGCGCTGCGCACTCACTGCTTACCCGGAATGGCACATGTGCGCTCAGAAAACGTGAATGCCATCACTAGCTTCATCTTTGAAGACATGCTGTGTCGCTGGGGTGCGTTGGCCGAGATAGTCACGGACAACGGACCTGCATTTGTGAAAGCACTGGACACCCTCAGCTCGAGATACCACATCAACCACATCCGGATTTCCCCCTACAATTCACAAGCTAATGGGATCGTCGAGCGTCGTCATTATGATGTGTGCGAAGCGCTCATCAAAAGTTGTGAGGGGGAGATGCTGTGCTGGTACAAATCAGCCCCCTCAGTTTTCTGGGCGGAGCACGTGACCCTACACAAGGTGACCGGCCTCTCCCCCTATTTCATGGCCCATGGCGTTGAACCCCTATTCCCCTTCAATCTCGCCCAGGCAACCTTCCTAGTCCCACCGCCCAAATCCGACTCGCTCGACACGACCGCCCTGATCACCTTCCGCGCCCGCCAATTGCAGAAGCGACGCGAAGACATTGACTCCATCCGGGAAAAGGTTCTGAAATGACGCTTTCAATCTATCAAACAGTTCGAGCAGATGTTCAAGAATTGCATTAAGGATTACAACTTTGCGCCCGGAAGCTTAGTGCTCGTGCGAAACACCCGAGTCGAGAAGGAACTCAACAAGAAGACAAAGCCTTGCTACCTGGGACCCATGCTGGTCGTCCGACAAACCAAGGGCAGTTCGTACATGCTGGCCGAGCTGGACGGGTCAATCTCCAAGCTACACTACGCAGCTTTCCGACTGCTCCCCATCCTTCCCCCATTTCGACCACGCAAAGAGGCACCGCGCACGTTATCGTCGCCCGAGAGACTTGTTGAAAGAAGCCTGATGAAGACAAGTCAGGGCGGACCCCTGTGAATGCCCATGGATGAAAAACACAAAGCCGCTATCACGTATCCCTTTTCTTGTTTTGGCCCACATAGTTTCCTTATTTTTCATGTACTTATATATTCTTGACCCTTGCTTAGATCTGGCAGTGGACGAGGCACGGGCAGGACGCGGATGTGTGCGTTTTGCACAAAGAATACGACTAATATACAAATTGCAAAGAAGGAAGGCTGGGCGCTAATCTACTACTCACTGTCCTCCTGGCCGCTCTCCTCCTCCTCCTTGACCGGGAACTCCTTAGCTTCGCGCAGGACCGCGCCCAGCTGGGCGGCAGTGTACTCCAGTTGATGGGAATACTTCCCATGCGTCTCACGGACCGACCATCCTCTGGTAGGAGGTCGGCCTCGACCACGTCCCTGCTGACGGACGGCATGGGGACTGGACGGATGCCCAGATCAGTGTTCACCCCAGTGCCAAACCTCTGTTAACTCACCCGACACCCCCTGCTCGAGCTCGCCCGGGCGATCGATCGCCTTGGCCTTGCTTTTAGAAACTGAGGAGTTGTTAGCACTCAGCATGAACGCGCAATGGTCAGCAACTCACCGCCTGAATGTTCGCTCATCTCCCTCTCCCTAAGGGCCTTCGTCGACTTCAAGCATCCGACCCGCTTCATCTGACACCTCCGGCATACTTGCTTGTCCTCCCCCCAGCACACCTTACACCGCTTATCCACGCAAGCCTCGCACCGCTTTTGCGCCGCCTCGGCCCTCCACGTCACACAGACACCGTGCATCTGGATGAAGACGGCCTTATCTTCAGTGGGCACGCTGAGCCCGATTCCTCTCAGCGCGTCAGACGCTAGGGATGCTGTCAATTGTTGCTGTCGATGCGTTAGCACGCACGCGACCGAGACGAGGACCACGTACCACTCTTCTGTGCCACTCCTCGGCCCACGTCTCCTGCTCTTTGGGCATGCCCTCCTCCGGGGTAGTCAACACTTGGGCCCTCAGGCCCTTGAGCGCCTTCCTGTACTCCTCTCAGGCAAGGGCGACTGTTGGACGTAACCTTATTCCATATTCAGTATAGCATCGCCACCATTAGATACACGGACCACGGACGCGCGTCTCTCTTTCCTTTTCCCTCAGCGTTTGTCTTCATCTCAGACCCGCTGAGGTATGTATTACAGTACGACTTCACGATTAGCATAGAGACTAAATCCCACCTAGCTCGTTCCGTCTAGGTATATAATCATAGCGTTTGTCTTCATCTCAGACCCGCTGAGCTCGTTCCGTCTAGACTCAACAGGTTATGAGCCCCGGATTCTGATCAGGCAGAATCCGATTAACCGAGATTAGATATCGAACTCACTGAGACGATCTTAGCGCTCAAGATAAAGATCATCGACACGTATCGTGATCAAGGCCAACTCCCATCAACGAAAATGGGAAAATACGACCATATATGCGAGTTGACAGGCTCCGAAAAT
>KN819378.1:149017-161420 GCA_000827475.1 Paxillus involutus ATCC 200175
CAGTGATGGCTTGCTTGTAATCTTGGTGCTTGCTAGACAGACCTTTGTTCTTCGTTTTCGCTCAACCTCTCTTCATGTCATTCGTTTCTTATGACCTTCACTGTGTTGGCAATAACGACTTCGTATTTTCCGTGCTATGCTGTAGCCTCCAGCCTACATACGGGGTCCCTACTATTCCAACTGACTTGTGATCGAGATGTCAAACTTTCCAGAGATCGAGAGCGTAACAAAATTACTGAGAATGGTATGTTTACGCTGTGACAATCACGGTCACTCCCCTCCTCGTTGTGGTGAATTTTCAACATGTGAGTGTCACATGTCTTTGTAACGCCTGCCTCTTGCCCTTCAGCGTGAAGTAGACAGATAGTATTGGATGAACCAAACAAACGGTATTTGATACACTAGTCAAGATACATATACACACATCATTTCCGACGGCGCTGCCCCGCATACTACTTCAAAAGTACGGATCGACATCCTCGGCATTAAGAGACGGTTTGACCTTCTTTGGGACAAGTGGCTTTTCGGCCACAATTCCTCTGTATGCAATGTTAATCTCCTGCAACGCCTCTGGGGAACCACCGGGGAGTGCCTGGATAAACCCCTTCACCTCCGAGACAGCTAGTTTCAAAGCGTTCATGTCGCGCTGTTTGTGGAAAGGCGCGCCTGGCTCCAGTTTCTTGCGCAAGTTGGTACTTTTCTTGAGCAGAAATCTTCAACCAATCACTGAGCATCGTCAAGGGATTCAAAAAGGTAAACAGGCACTCACGCGATCTCGCTTCGCTGGCGCCCTAGTTCTTCAAGTCTCTCGTGACCTTCCGCCATCCAACGTCCTTTCGTCTTAGCCTTGATAGCATGTGCAGTCGCTGCCCCCTTTTCCAAAGCCAGGAGCAAATGTGGGAATGGTCCCAAGTACAGCAAGCGGTAGGGGCTCGGTTCCCAACCTGAAGATTCGATGTCCTTCAAACATGCTTCGAAGATGGCATGTCTCTCTGCGCTGATTCCAGTTCTAACAGATCGACGTAGGCGTTCAGAGCGTTTGCGATAAGCAACTTGGAAGACACGCGCGGCTTCGACTTGGCGGTCCGAAGGTTCGGCTGGACGTATGAGCTTGTCTACAACTGGGGAGAACGCTGCGTCGTGTGCTCTTTGCTGTTGCTCGGGGAGGGCGTCGAGGAGTTCAGCTGGGCCCTCTTCTCGTGCATCTTCCTCGTCCCGACCAACAGGTTCCACTGGAGCCGCGTGCACCACACGAGGCACGAATGCAGGCGCATCGGCCCGGAGGACAGAGCGTACAGCAACAAGATCAGGGGCGATAAGGATAGGTATCTGATCAACCCTCTCAAAGACAATTTGCTTGATACGAGGCGAGATACTCCTAGTGTCCAATTTCTTGCTCTTGTGCACGAGTTGGATGAAGCCTTCTATGACGCTTTGGTTATCGTAGTACTGCAACGCTCGCAAGAATCCGTCTCTCAAAAGTGGAATTTCGGTAAATCTGCGTTGCGTGTGAGTCCTTTGGCTTCGGTGGTCCTTCAGTCAAATGACACACCTTCGAAAGAAGAAAGCAGTCACACGTTCAGGATCGTTGGAACGCAGGTGAGACATCATGACTAAGATTTTGCTCCTAATGTCATGCGTGTATGCGTTATGGGCCACTACCGAACAAAATGTCAGGCTAAACTTGCTTCTCAGGGAGTGATAGACCTACAAAGGCACAACATCCTGCATCTATACCAATACGGTCAGGTTCGGTAGAGAAAACGAAGCGCGTGACCACCTACATTCTCTGGATGAATATGTTTCGATGGGTCATGGTGATTTTCGTATGCTCTAGGAAATAGATCTCTGCAAGACAAATCATGAGTACTGGGCATTATGGGTCAACGATGAAATACTGTACCTTCGGGAGTCTCTGGTCGTAATCTATCGAGAAGACTCTGCATGACATCCAAGAAGAGATAGATCATTCTCATGTCTTTGCGACCCCCAATCTTGTTGCGCCCTATCAACCAACTGCGCGGCAGAACAAGACCATGGAGAGGCGGGAGACCCGGCCGATTCAGATGCCAAGCGATGATGATCGAGCCGCAGACCTCCTCTGCGCAGTCGCACAACACAGACAAGTTCATATACGACCTCTTTTGAGTTATATGGCTAGGAGTTGATGAGTGACGAGGCGTCTCGAGTAAAACAATGGGGCTTACTGCAGATAAAGGATGCCGGATGAGATACTTGTGTATGTAAGTGCCTGGATAGAAGTAAGCATGTCTTCGACAACGTAGGCCTTCTCCGGGCCACGCAGCAGTTCCTGAGGGCGATATACTTTGACACAGTTGGCTTGAGTCAGGTATTGCAACGGATCCAGCTCGTCAAATGCAAAACTGAGTTTGGTCAGCCGAAGGATCGAGGTAAGGAACATTTCGGGGTAGTCCTTTATGTCTAGAGAATAGATGGCGGTGCGAACCCATTCCCTCATGACGCGGATGCCGTCGGGAGCATCTTGTATGGTCGACCAATCGATGTCGGCAATGGATCCCTGGTAGCACACAGGAGGGAAAAAGGCCTCATAAAGGTGGTTTAACCAGTCCGCGATGTCAGCCTTCACGCTACAGATTGGCGATTGATGAGTAGTTCTGAGAAGATGAAAAAACGACCTACTGGCTAGACCGTCTCATGTGAGGCGCCGCAGAGTACATCAACTGCAAGATGCGCATCTGCTGCAGGTGAGCGCCGACCCTAGCATTGTACTGCGCTTGATCTAGGGCCGTCATAGGAACATGCTCCTGGGGACACCCGACGTAGTTACAGAGGTTGTTCCGAGTCATGATGTACGATAAGCACTGCGAAAAGACCGCGGCTTCACAACAGTTCTCGTTCTCTGCATTAACCTTAGCTTGGAGGTGGTCGCGCATGCGGTCTCTCAGGAGGCGGGTGAGGGTTTGTCGGCTAAAGGATGACAGTGGATCGGGGGCGGGGGCGTCGTTGGTTGTGGAAGCAGGTTGACGGGAGAGGAAGGCGCCAGGATGAATGGTGAATTCGTCCTTGGACACCTCAGTTATACCCATAAGCTTCCTGATGCTATGTTCTCCAATGGGATCATTATGGGACACTGTCACGAAAAGGAGTCGAGCATAAGTGTAGTATCTTCCCAGGAAAACAGTCAACTCTTGAAGGGTGGCAGAGCGGAGTACAGGCAGTCGTGCAAAGAAGTGATCGAAACTCCAAAGAGCAGCAGTGTCGTCCCCCCTCTCTTGAAAGGATGTTGCCAACTTCTCCAAAGTTTGGCGATCTTGCGCTGCGACGGCCTGGAACATCAAAATCTACAAAACGTGGCAGATAAGTGGCTGGGAATTCGCAGAGGACTACAGAACTTTACCTGATCACGGTTCTGTGGCGCCAGTTTCCCCAAGGGAACCTCTTTGATCATAGCAAAAACTTGGCTGGCGGTATCGTCCTGGAGAGCGTCCTTCACAGATACTCCGAAAGAACAGTGACGCCAGAGATTCTCCAAGAGAATATCTCCTGCTCGGCTGAGGGCGACGTCATTTGCCTTGTCCTTGAGGAATAATTTGACCGCCTCCAATGGCCTGTTCTCGTTCAACTGGAGTTCAGCCGCCTGCACGAATCTCCCATGCGACTCCAACAGGTCGCCTAGCGCTACATCAAAATCATACGTTTCGAGGAAATCAAGTTCTTCTTCAAAGGTTTCGAACAGCATCTCCGGAGGTCTTCCAGCGTTCTTTAGCACACGTTCCTGTGAGAAGTCGGGAACAAGTACCTAATGCTCCCCTTCTCCTTGCTATAATACAGACGACAGACCATGAGCAAGTCATCTGCAGACTCCTGCGCCATCTTCTCCGCGTGTGCGTTGACGAGGTGTAACGTCTTTCCAAAGTTGCCGAGTTTGCGGAATTGCTTGGCGGCGAGCTCGTATTCTTCGGCGTTGACGTACGCTTCGGCGGCCAGATGTCCGTCCCCTGCGCGAATGTAACAATCTGCGGCATTACGATAATACTGAAGCCTGGCTTCCGTCTTAAAGTTCTCTCCACAGCCCCGGAAGGCTTCTGCAGCGATACGGAAAGCCTCGTGCTGTTTACTTGGCGACGCGACGCCGACGGAGGCGCGAGCAAGCTCACGTAGGTGATATGCCTTGGCCACGTTGACTTCGCGAGGGAGACAAGCACGTTCGAAACAGTGCATCGCTTGGGTATATCGCTTATGCTGGAACAAAGAACGTCCGAAAGCCTCCCATTCTTCTGGAGTTGATGATACCGCAAGATGAGGGACGGCGGTGCCGGGTGTGTGATTCTGCACTTGGCCGCGTGAGGACCAAAAGTACTACTGCACTGTGAGCCTCGCAGGTGCAAAAAAGAGCGTAAACCATACCCTCATCGGCTCGCATCTCTCAGATTTATCAACGATCCACATGTTCTTCCTGGCACGCGTAATGCCAACGTAGAGCAATTTCAGCTGTAGGATTGTATGATCCCAGTCAGAGAGCTGATTGAAGCGGGTTACAAAACATGAACTACACACCTCGCTACACACAGCAGCGTATCGGCCCTCGTCACGCTCGAATGGGGGTGCATGAAGGTTCGAAAAGCCATCACATTTGATGCCGGCCTCTATTGCACCTAGTACAACACGCCACCGAGACAGGTCGACGGTAGAGTCCTCGAAGAAGTTATACAACAGGACCTGAGGATGACCTGTGCGTTAGCCCATCGAATACAATAGAAACTCTCTTGCACATACATCATTGAACTCCAAGCCCTTGCTTTCATAAAGGGTCCTAAATCGGCAGTCAGCTGATCGTGTGCAAACCATTCTTTGATGATGAACATACATGATCGAACCGATTTCCCCAACTTCCTGGATGAATTTCTTCTTGGCCACTTCATCTCGAACGAGAATACCTGGAAAGGATTAACGTTCGATACCTCAGAGATATATGATGCCGCTCTTACATTGTTGGGCCCCGAACTCTATGGGGCTCCCACTATGCATCCAACATCAGATATATTGCAAAGACACAATCGAATGACGTACGACGCTCCAAAGAGGAACTGTTCATATCGGACAGTATCCTGATCCCACCCATGAAAGAAGACTGGCTTCAATCCGTCCACAATGCCCAGTTCAGGTTGCAATACATCGATTGCATTCGGCCAGAAGCGAGTGATCAGCTCGATAACGGAGTGAGCACAATTGACTATCCCGCCATGCGAGCGATAATTGATCGCGAGTTGAAACGAAGTGGGCTGGGCAACAATGCGTTCTTGGGCGAGGTACACAGCATGATCCGCCTACGGAACGGGAGATGGAATAATTATTTTGGTTTATTCCGGGTTGGATGTTTGGAGCGACAGACGAAGAAGAGGACATACCTCAATGCGATAGAGGAATGCCTTGAGATCGTCGAAACGAAATGAGCTTCCGGCAGAAATAGTCTGGGCAGTATCACCCGCCCAGAAGAGTCCCTCCGGATTACGACATATCAACCTCAGCACTAAAGCGGGCGTCAGCGTCTCGCTAGGCAGCATAAACTGAAGATCGGAGACGTACAGAGCGCGTCGATTAGGAGATTATCTTGGGCTTCGTCGACATAGCTGCAGAAGGACGAAAACTCGGCGATCGAACGTTATATCGCCATGAAATCCCGACTTACAGGTAGTCTACTTGTTGACCCTTCCAAGGGGCACCTCCCAGCAACATCTTGAGCACAGCATGGGTCCTATCAGCAACATCGTGATGACGACGACTCTTTTTGAGCTTGCAATAGGCTTCGAAGATGGCGTATACTGTTCGTCTCTGGTTTGCAAAGGTGGGATTGGAGCGTGGTGGGAGGCTGCAGTACGTCTCCTCGTCGAGGAATCCATCGGGACACGAAAGGGACCCTTCGGAGCCCTTGATAATGCCTAGGTGACCTTGAGCAATGCCTAAATCCGTCACAAGCAGAAGAACACACCCATGAACTCTGAAAATACAAGCCAGGGCTCTGCATATAGATCAGCCGAGGTAACTTCGTCGAATGAGAAACCGTACATACCTAGGCCCTTCGTTAGAGGTTGAGGGAAGTGGGGCCAATATTTGTGGGCAAAATCTTCATATTTCACAAAGGAATCTTGAGCTTGAACCTCGTCCGTGTTGATGAAGAGTCTAGCAGCGCGCTGGGTTTCGGGGTCATTCCCACTCAGGACGTCTGCTGCGATCATCCTGGCGAGCTGTGACCAAAAGAGTGAGCCACTACCACCCCTGCGCAAGACTGACAACTACTACCTTGTCAAAAGTCACAAACAATGGGAAATGCTTCTCTTCTAATGCGCTATACCTCTGAGGGATACCACTCCGGTTGTCAGGGAAGTCGTCAGCATCCACCAATCCGGTTGTCGTGTTCCGAGCCTTCATCTTTTTCAGTTCCTCAAGCGAATACCCTGCCAACGCGAGTGACTCTAGCAGCTTTGTGAAATACTCCTCGACTTTCGTTGCTAAGACGCTAGATTTGGTGACGAAGACCTGCCGCGGCTTCGGCATACCAGAGTTCTGCATTTCCCAGGCGCGTTGAATCCCGAGCATCTTGAAGAGCATCGTCGTCGTTTTCCTGCATTGCCAGTGAGTGGCACCCATTCTGTGACCATTACACGATTCACGCACCCGGTGCCACTTCGCCCGAGAACATAACAAGAAGCCCTGCATTCCACGATCTTGCGTTCCTGCGGGCTAGATGTGTATGATCAGCCTGAGATTACTCGGCGAGGAAGAATGGGCGCCAACGTTAGCTCGAAGACGTGTTGAACGTCTTGATTCGCAATCAAACCTGCCGCGACGTGAAAATGTATGTATGTTGTACCTGTGAATCGACGTACTGTGCAAAAAAGCCTGTTCGACGTTTAGCGTTGCTCTAGTTAACTCGTAGGTGGACTTACTTGAGAGAAGGTAACATATTTCTCGAGTCTAAGCAAGGTTGTCAGATCGATTCACGGACAGGAGACCGGAATGCATACACGAGAAGTGAATGCAGCTAAGCATGAAGGTAAGTAACGACAACCAGTCTAGACCAATCTGAACGCACTTCGTCCATGTCCGTGTCAGAAAGAACTAGAGGAGTCGGCTGGGTGTCAATTTGAATCGTCTCGGGAGGGAAGCAAGCGGGGAGATAAACGTCGTCGCCTTGGTGTGCAGGGGGGTTCCTGTATATGCATCTGTGGTTGACAACACGGTCGTAAGCAATACTATCGTTACACAGTGAAAACGAGATCTTACCTCCGCCGATATTCTCTGCCTTTTCCAGCCAGGTGTTGGCCCATTGCATCCCATATACGATTGAGTTGCGTGTGGGTATATATGCCATAAATCTTGATGGCTAGAACAAACCAACCTCCGGTTTTTGAAGAAGAGCGCATTACAAGACTACGTACCTTGTCTTTCTACCTATGTACGTAAATCACGTGTCAATATGGGGTCATAGGGCAAGGTTAGAATCAACTCACCTCGCTATCGTGTTCAGGTATGACATCGACTTGATACTTATCTTAAAGTCAATGTCCGTTACATTTATAAGAAATTCATACGAACAACAAGCCTGAGGTCTCGCTGCATTTTAGCCTCGAAAATAGGCACGCCTGAAGGGCTGTTCAGCCTCTTCTGATTGTCTTCAGAAAAATGCCCATTCGATAGCTGCCTGTTGACATCTTTAGCACGGCCAACAGCAAGCCGAAAGAAACCCAGGACGTACTTGATCTTTTTCACCACGATAGCACATTTTTTCCTGTCGCTTTTAGTAAGCTCTCTGAGTTTCTTGGTCGCATCGGTACTGATTAGAATGCGCCATTCTCCGAAGCCTTCCGCATTGTCAAAGTAGAGAGCTGCTTTCATCGGCTGAACCATCGGGTATGCAGATGGTGTCGTTTCCATGACCTCAGCAACCACCTTCGAATCCTGTGGCCGAGTAGCTGGAATAGCCCTCTGGTTGATTGATGCAAGATACGCATCCTTGAATGGCTGTGCAAGAGCAGCTTCGAGGAGAAGGTCAAGATAAAACTAAGGAAGGTAAGGTATGAAACTCGGATATAGTAAGATTGACTTGATGACATACTTCCAAGACGAGCTTAAGGTCGTCCGCGATGTCACGCGCCATCTGCGCAGCAGATTCGGCGCTGGATGGGACATTTGCTCCGAGTTTGTGGAAAGGCGCAGCGTCGATGGCAGGTCCGCATTCTTTGTTCTTACGTCGCTGTTTCTTCTGTTTCTTCACGCGCACAAAGAAGGCAATGTCATCGTCGTACTCTGGCTCGTCAAGGGCGACCGCAGGAGTGTCTGGCTCTACGGTGGCGTAGTTGGTGAAGTCTGAGGAGCACAACAAAGATAGGACTGGTAAAGCATCTTCTACGTATACCTTGGAGCGTCCAATCTCGCGAAGGGTATCATTCGAAAACAGGTCAAGGGGGAGAGCAAAGAGAACAGAAGAGAGACGAAGGAGTAGAGTACTTGCGAATGTGGTCTGGACAAGCGCTGGCTTGAATGGAAAGGCGTCGAGGATTCTAACCACCAAACTCGCCGCGCGTGGCCAGACTGCATATACGTCGGTCACTAGTACTACACCTTTAAATGACCCACTTACCTGAGATTACGAATTCGAAAAGATTTGGAACAGAACACAAGTCCTGCAGTATCAAGTCGAGACGTGAATCTGGACCCGCTAAACAGGACTCAAGCATTGTCAATGCATCACTAAGACCATCACTATCGGCCAGACGGCTAACAGTAAAAGTCAGAGGATTCAATACAGTCATCTTTGACTGGCCGCTCATGGTGCCACTGCGTATGGTTCGAAGTGGCAAAATGCAGACGGGCGCTAGAGATGGGCTTCTTCAAAGAGAAAGCTCCACAACAACGAGGCTTAGATGTGGCAGGCGCTTTTTATCGCGCGCTGAGAAGATATTCTGCTTCTGGTATGAAGCGGCTTTTGGGCCGTTTGTGGGGGTTCTGTTGGGCTATGGTGGATTTGTGATTTATGCGAATGCGAAACTTCCAAGGCAACTTGAAAACAAGGGAGATCTTCGTGATTCGAGACGCACAACACGTACGAGGTGTCTGCGCGACGAAGGCGAAAATTTCCTTTGCAAATACGTTGAAAGTCACAAACAACAAAGACTCGAAGCCTGGAGCGTCGATTATGTAAACACTGCGGAGACTGAATAAATCGTAGACTCGCAATGGCCTATCAAGTGCTGACAACAAGCCACCATGACCACCCTCGTAGTACCGACTGCGACGCAGCCCCCAGCCTCAAGGCCTCACCATTTCCTGAAGCTATGCTCCTAGCACTGCGCCGACTCACCTGAGACTGGTCCCTCCTGGAGGCACTACTACGGACTCGCGGAGTTCAAATCACCACGCAATGCACCGCCACCTTTTCTAATATGAACGTGGCACCTCCGAGAAACACCAGACCATACCGCGTTCGATCATCTACTACCAGCATCTCTCTTCACGCGCCAATGTCAGAACGAATCGAAGAAACAAGCGTCCACTCGTCGCAGGCCGAAGTCTGGTACCTCAAGGAAATCGTCTTTGGCTCTAGTGATCTAAAACGTAGATTAAAAATCATCACACAGAACTTCAACGGGTAAGTTTCACGCGCGCAGTAGCTCGTTGCCTTGGCTCACCTTGTGATACTTTCCAGACCATGTTCTTTCATCGCAATATGTGAGGTCTTCCTTTCTCCAGGAGATGGGCGTGTCTCTAATAGATCGGACTGCAGGCAATATTCTGATATTACGTGGCAACATCGAGATCCTGCCGTATGACCGATCGACAGTGTCCTATGAGTTCTTGTCACAGTTGGTGGGGGAGTACCTCCTCCTCAATTGTCCCGACATCGACATATCCGCTGCGCTTTCGATAATGCCTTCCACCACGAGTACGTCGCGTCTCTTCTCGACTCTTGACCTTCTCGACTCTTTCTTACCCTACACCTAGAGGGCCTCGACCTCAATCCGCAGTTCACAGGCGTGACGTCCTTCCACCCCGCAGGTGACGCCGGCGAACTAAAGCTCTTCGAACAAGCAGGTATCAAGCTCGTACACGGCTGGCTTGTAGATCCCGATAGTCCCGAAGCCAGAATGATCTCCCAGATACGCGACTACGACAACGCAGTAACCCTCATCGCGGACGCAGACCATATCACCAAGGGAAAGCTACTCACGAATTATGACGCGTACAACGACCGAGATGCTGGGCCTAGTGAAGCCGGACCTAGTCGACCTGGACCGAGCCATGCTGAGTCGCAGTCGCAGTCGCAGTCGCAGGGCGGGTCAAGCAGTGGTGGTGGCGGCAGCAGTAGTAAGAACTACTACTACCCCGATTCTCGTAGTCCCAGCGACACCTACTCCGAACAGGACCGACAAAAGATCGAATATGGTCAGTACACACCCCTTGTTCAAACTTTCCCAAGCTCACTGACCCCGGTATCCCATACTCCCTCAGCCGTCACCGCACAACAGTTCTTAGATACCACCAAATCACAACTAACATACCACGGCCTATTCCAGCTCGCGGCAACGACAAAACCTGGCTCGCTTGTAGCGCTCTTTCGCAACTCCCATCTCTCGGTATTATATAAATCCGACGACGACAACCCCGCGCTCTATTCGCTCGTCACGGACTACGTATTCTTGAACGAACCTTCAGTCGTTTGGGAGTGCTTGGAAGATATCGACGGAGGGTGGTCGACGTTCGTTGATTCTGATTTTAACAAGGCTGCTCCTGTAGGCGGCGATTTCGCAGGCCAGACTGCCGAAGGTGCTCTCCGTGCTTTCGAATTCGAAACAGGTCAATTCGCCCCCGTGGATCCTGCAGAGTACGTCTTTTCTCGGACAGATCTATTGTGTTTGCGCGATGAGCTTATTCTTGAATACAGTCAAGCACTCGCGAGACAATTACAAGCGGAGGAAGACGAACGAGCGCAGCAGAGGTACCTCCGGCGACAACAGGCGGTCGAGCGACAAAGAGCGGAAGAGGAACAACGGAAGAAGAAGTCATCAAACGGCAACAAAGAGAACGGCAAGAAGATGAAGGAGAAGTGCATTATCATGTAGCCAGTGCGGCCTGTGGATATACTTCGACTTACCCCAATACCTACGTAGATTATCTGTTCGAGGAACGTTATCATATTTTAACTTGTGCGAGACGTTACTGTCATTGGTCGATTGATCCATGGCTTTCAATGCTTAGAGGCCTCACTAATAGATCCAGTACTGATAAAATTGGGGGAAAGCCCACTGGCAGAAGGACTTTCCGGCCCGAAACCAGAACTCCACCTTCAGATTCTCTGTCTGGTGCTTGCTCCTCGGATTCGACACGGCATCCTGCTGCCAGTTCAGGCAACTCTATCAATTGGGGGCAATTGGAAGGCGGCCATCGGTCTCCACGAGTTCTTGTTCCCGCTGGCGTGCGATGTCGTACGAGATGAGATGTTAAACGTTAAGGACGTC
This sequence comes from Paxillus involutus ATCC 200175, assembly GCA_000827475.1. Taxonomy (NCBI): domain Eukaryota; kingdom Fungi; phylum Basidiomycota; class Agaricomycetes; order Boletales; family Paxillaceae; genus Paxillus; species Paxillus involutus. The sequence continues at coordinate 160,516 of KN819378.1, forward strand.
CTTAGAATTGTGACGAAGTATCGAGGTAGTCCAATGCTAACGGCGTTATTAACTTGTGCATGTACTGTTCTGAACAAGCGTTAAGTGTGCTGATGAATTTGCACAGGCCGTGCGCAACGGCCTGGACACTTAGTAGGACGTGCGAGACGGCCAGGACGAGCGGGACACGTCGAACGGCCGGGACAAGACGAAAAGGGATGGACTCTCGAACTCTTCGGATCCTTGAATGTCGAGGCCCCAATGTAGGTACTAGGAGCAGCAGCATGGTAAAGAAATGGACACTTTATTTGCGAAGACTCGGATGTTGCTGCAATGATTGTGGGAGTGATGGGTGGGGAAGGCAGAAAAAGTGAACCGTCAAGCTTTCAAGGCTCTACGAGGCCGCATCACGACCGATGTACCGAGAGGCAACAGCCATATATATGACTACATTCTACTACTGTAGCACTCGTGCCTCGCGCCACCGTAGAATACCACTATCATTCCATTTTTCACTGGGCTTCATACTTGAGCAGGCTCACGGTACACAAACAGGGGTATTTCAATTGACACCTATGTACGATCTGCCTCCAACAAACTGCACGTCGAAATACCATCAGCGATGTCGTTATACTACACGAGGGACATAACAATACTTGCCTCTAAAGTTGATTTTGATTCCATGGATGAATTCAACTTGTCCAACCATGCTTGATCATCCTGAGAAAATACAGGTCGATCACCAGCGATGGACAGTTTGCGGAGGCAGCAGTGGAAGTCACAACCCCACGGGTCTAGCGGTGGTTCTGTTGCATCAAGTTCCCGGCAACTGTCGTACATCTCTTTCAGGACGCGAGGAGAGAAATTGACACAATCCTTGATACGAAGATTGACTGGTGAGCATAGCGGAGCGGGATAGCGGCTGT
>KN819379.1:94381-105810 GCA_000827475.1 Paxillus involutus ATCC 200175
GAAGCGTTAGCTGTGCAATTAATCTATATCCTGACATTTGTGGCGATTTCTCTGAAGATCGGAATCATTTGCCGCAAATGGTTGATGGAGAAAACAGGATTGAGCATTTTTCTCTGTTTCCGGTGGTGGTCACCTATCATAGGTTGGGGAAAAGATCTGTCAGGGTGAATGTGATGGACTGTCTGTCGCCAGATACTCACCAAGTGTCGACAACAATCCCATCCCGAAGACAAGCTTGTTCGCCCTGAGTGAGAACATGTTAGCCACGAATTCCAAATCGCCTGCTAACTGACGAACTCGATGAAGACCTCATGCTCTTCGTAGATATTTTGCTCCTTCAAAATCATATGGTGTAACGCTCTGGGGTCGGAAACCATGAGCTGCCTTTTCTGTCGTACGAGAATCATGCGATTTGTAGGGTCTGGCGTGAGTATGACTTGGGCATCGTCGGATAATTATTCGTACTTACACCAAAAAGCCCATGGATCTTCACAATAGGGCCATAGCGATCAGCGAGCATCTGGTGGAAATCCCACGCGTCGGCATCAAAGAGCTGTCCAAGGTTACCTGAAGTATCCATGAGCATGACTCGTACGTGCCTAATGATTACAGCGTACCGAATAGCCAGTTCTGGCGGGGAGGGCCAGGGATATTATCAAAGGGATGTTTGGCGAGGTAGTTTCTCCAGATGATGTATGTGAACGAGGCTAGCAAGACGCTTGCCGCGCCTGACAGAACAGTAGCGATTGCCATGATCGCCCAGGTTGTGATGTTCGTTGCTCTGCCAGTGGGGAGTCATAAGGCTCCCAAACACGAAACCCACTGTCATCCATGACATGTCAAGCTTACCGTTGACCTAGGCCAGCTTCCCATGAAAGGTTATCCAGTCCGACTTGGGCAAAGCGCAGTGGAAAGTACACGGCCACAACGCTGTCGTAAACGTGTACAGTGTACACTGAACGGTTATCGGCAGGGACTTGGTTGAAATAGCACGGCCACGATCGCTCCTTGAGGCCTTGAGGTCCACTGAGTGAAAGAGTTAACCGTCAAATGACAGTATCAGTACCCAGCGCTCATCATGTTGGAAAATGCCCAATTCAAGCCTGATATCTGAGACGATGGCTAAAAAGCTTAGAGGGAGTAGACAAAGGCCTGAGGCTCAAGGCAGGGTAACTTAGGTTCAAGTTGACCGCGTCGCTACTAATTACAGTTCATTAAAGGTGTGACTTGAGTTATAACTTATGGCTATACTTAGGGAAGAACTTCAAAGACACCAACAAATAGTAGGATCTCAGCTTTTTTCTCGCTCTCTCGCTTTCTGTTATGATTATCAATTTACTGATCTCTCCACCAGTGACGGAAGTTCTCCAGAATGGCAGCAAAGTCATGGAAGACCTCTTTCGCTGACTCCAAAGATGTACTAAGAGGCGCAAGATCATTTAACCACGCCGCCTGGTCTGGTGACTCCCGTCTAGGAGGTATCGACAGCTTGGTCACCAAACTAGGTAATATTTGGGTGGACCCGAGTCTCGAGATTAGGGATCTTGTGCTGAAGAATTTGAAACAGGTAGGCTTTCTCCTCCTCCTCAGTGTCCTCACACCCGAAGCCTGGGTGCTGACACGATTCTTTGGATGATAGCTAGCCTAACACCTTCGTCGTGGATGGTGGGATTGAGTTGAAGGAATATGATGAGAGCTTGATCGACAAAAGGCTTTACCTAGCACTTCGGGGTGATGACATGTGCAGCCTTGTGTATTATAGCTCAATTCTCCCCGGCCTCGGAGAACCATGATCGACGGACTCCGGACATGTTCTGGGATGTGGTTGCGACTCAGCCTCAGGCCCGGCCCGTGCGAGCGCTTCCCGCAGGGTACGCGGCGAGGAGTGGGAAAGTCATAGCATGTCTAGTTGTTTCGTGACAGACCTCTGTTACATCTCCTCCTTTCGCACCTAAGGACGACAGCGATCTGATAATCTCGTCTTTATTATCCGTTTTCCGAGCGCACCATGACACCCGTACCATCAGCTACACAGTGGGGAACGCCTGCTGCATCCAAGCGATCCCTTCTCATCCATGGCAACAGCTCGTCTTCTCATACTTGGGAAACCATAGCCGAAGCCCTTGCCAAAGCCGGTTTGAACAATTTCACAATATATTCCTCACCTTGATCTCATCTAGTGAATCGTCCAGGCTACCTAGTGACCGCCCCTAACATGTTGGGCCACGGCTACCGGCGAAGCGATGACTTGCGGCTCAGTGCATTAGCTGAGGATCTTCGTTCGTATTTCGCGGGTGACGTCGTATACGATGTCATCGTCGGACACTCCCTGGGGGCAGACGTGACTCTCGCCCTCATACCGTTCTTGCCTACAGACAAGATGACAGCCATGGTCCTCGTGGACCCTGCCCTCGAGTTCGACCAGGAATTTCTAGCGAGAATAGAAAAAGGCTCTACGGAGAAGATTCTAAACGTCAGGAGTGTAGAAGCGCAGATGGCGGATCACCCCACTTGGACACGTCAGAATGCGGTTACAAGGGTCATGGGTCTGCACATGGCGCAGGGTGATGCAGTGAAGCAGACATTTGCGGTGAGTGTTGGAGTGCTTGCATAGTTTGTTGTGTACCCCGAACTTCGGCTCACATATCCTCGCTTATGTAGCAGAACGTGCCGTTCTCATTCAAGCACCTCTTTTCTACGATACCGTCCCACGTCGATGTTACAGTTCTGGTGGCGGATCCTGAGCTCAGTGTAATCTGCCCACCTGACCAGCTTCCCGTCCACCCGCAGGTCCGGAGCGTGCTGGTGAAAGGCAGTGGTCATTGGATACAACACGAGAAGCCTGATCTGGTCATCAATACGGTGTTGGGTGCCGTAGATAAATTAGTGGCGCGACCGTAAAGACCGTTTTGTATGCATGGCTGCAAACGTAGCGTTGGTGAGTTCTTAAATTAGCTAGTGTAATATGAGTAGTATGTGTACCTTTTCAGTGACTGTCGAGCCATTCTGTCCACGGGAGACTATCACTGATTATTTCACCAGCGAATAGCAGAGTAACAGTACTAGTAGGATCTCAGCTTTTTTCTTCGCTCTCTTGCTTTCTGTTGTCACTATCAAGTTACTGATCTCTCCACAAGCTCAACCGGTCACAGAGGTTCTCCAAAATGGAAGCAAAGTCATGGAAGACCTAGGTACCTTCGCCAACTTCAAATGTGCAAGACACAGGTGGGGAACTTGTGTTGAAGAACTTGAAGCAGGTGGGCCTCCTCCTTTCCTCACACCCGAAGATTGGATGATGGGTGATGCTGGCATGATTGTTTGCTCAACTCCGGCCTCGAAGAACCATGATCGACGGAGGACATCATGATGTTCTGGGATGTGGTACGAGCACTGCCTGCAGGGCGAGTAGTGGATGGGAAAGTCAAAACATGCTCAACTTGATCTCGAGATATATATATGATACAGGGTTGTTTCGTGACGAACCTCATTATGTAAAATCATCGCCCCCTTGAACGCCCGAGGGCGACTGCGATCCGATATTAAATACGATCTCGTCTGTACTGTCCGTTTCCTGAGCGCATAATGTCACCCGTACCATCAGCTACACAGTGGGGAACGCCTGCTGCATCCAAGCGAGCCCTTCTCATCCATGGCAACACCTCGTCCTCTCATACTTGGGAGACCATAGCCCAAGCCCTCGCCAAATCCGGTTTGAACATTCCGCAATACGTTCGAGTCGCCATGATCTCATCTGCTGAATTATCTAGACTACCTAGTGACTGCTCCTAACATGTTGGGCCACGGCTATCGGCAGAGCGATGACCTCCGTCTCGGTGCATTGGCTGAGGACCTTCGTTCGTATTTCGCGGATGGCATCGTATACGATGTCATCGTCGGACACTCCCTAGGAGGAGACGTGGCGCTACTCCTCATACCGTTCTTGCCTACGGATAAGAAGACGGCTGTGGTCCTCGTGGACCCTGGTCTCGAGTTCGACAAGGAAACCCTAGCAAGGGTAGAAGAAATCCTCACAGAGGATATTCGGAAACGTCAGGAGCGTAGAAGTGCACATGGCGGACCACCCCACTTGGACACGTCGGGATGCGGTTACGAGGGTCATGGGTCTGCACATGGCGCAGGGTGATTTAGTGAAGCAGATATTTGCGGTGAGTGTTTGAGCGCTCACATAGCTTGTTGCACACTCGAATTTGAAGGACGTTCGGCTTACTTATCCTCGTCCATGTAGCAAAACGCGCAGTTCACGTTCGGGCACCTGTTTTCTGCTATACCGCCGCACGTCGACGTGACAATTCTGGTGGCGGATCCTGAGCTCAGCATAATCTGCCCGCCAGACCAAGTTCCCGTTCACCCGCAGATCCAGAGTGTGCTGGTGAAAGGCAGTGGTCATTGGATACAACACGAGAAGCCTGATGTGGTCATCAGTACGGTGTTGAGTGCCGTAGAAAGATTGGCGGCGGGGCGGCCGTGAGGACCGTTTTGTGTGTATGGTTGGAAGCGTCGTGTGGGTGAGTTCTTGAGTTAGCCAGCTGTAGTGTAATTGTATGCGCACCTTCAAGTCATCGGCTCCTTGCAACTTTGTACCAGATCCGAAAAGTTGTTGGCAGAGCCTGGATAAGCAAAGCTTCCCTCGCCGAGTGTGGCTCAGGCTGCAGTCATAGTTAGTAGGGCCTTGGAAAAGTCCTTGCTACTAGTCGTGATTCCAATGTGGCGTCTTGTAGCGCCCGTTGATCGAGTGCGCCCAGATCCTTGGTGCGACTCAAATTTGCCTGCATAACACTACTTGGAAGACCGCGAAACAGATAGCGGCACGGTAGAAACTTGTGAGACTCTTGACGTCGCTGGTTCAGTCTCTGCTGCCAGTGGTGTAGCAGTAACTTTGTGCAGGTTGCACTGATTGATTACAGAACTTGACCAACGAATAAGGTCTCATGATTATGTACACCGAGACACGAGGATGTTAAAGCGTGCAGAGCTGTGAAAAGGAACTCTGGTTCAAAGACGTGAATCAGGACAGTCGCGTTTCAAGATCAATATACAACTGCGGTGAACATCCGAGGAAAGATAGTTTTACCAGCGGAACCACGGATAAATGTTAAAACGAGCGACTGAAATCCTCGTTCTCTAGTCACGTCCGGGTTCAGCAGAGGCGAGGCGACTCGACAACCTGTGCAACAATGGGCAAGTTGCGCCCAAACCTGACCCTCCTCTCCACCCACCACCTAAACTTCTCATCAGTCCTAAAGTAGTACTCCGGACCGTCCCAGCAGCTTCCGCTGAACGCGATGGGGAACCCAAGTTTGGAGGTCACTTTGGATGTGAAGTTGAAGAGAGTGATGTCGTGAGGGACCCTGACCTTCCAGATGTCGTCTGTGGAGGGGACGAAAACTTTGATGATGATCTGACCGTTCTCGGGAGCCCATTTGGAGGTGACGTCATGTGAGTTCGGTGCTGAGGGTGGTGCCTTAATCTTGGATTTGCGAGGTGTAAGCCGGAGAGAGCTGTATTCATCGGCGACGGTCCGCATGGAATTCCTAGAGGACACAGAATCGTTTGTTGCAAGGGAACGTCGATGGTTGCACTTGGAGTGTTCGACCGGAATGAGTTTGGGATGGGGAGTCTTGACGTCCAATCCCCCTTCGTCTATCATTGAAAGGAGGATGTCACAATGAGGAGACTCTGCAAGATCCTCCGTCGAGTGAACTGTCTCTTCCGTATCGTCGTTTGTTTCGGAAGTGTTCAGCATGGGTTCGGATACCGAAGGCCTGTACATCAGTGCAGTCGACGTCTTCACGTAGCCACTCCAATCTGTCGATCCTAATCGCCGAGAGATACGCGGCGTTGGTGGTTCTGAATCATTGGCTGCGAGCCTGTGGGTATAAGACAACTCGGGAGTTCCTGCGGCTGTGAATGCATCGGGGCTGGTTCTCGTGCCAATTTGATTATGACGGCGAGAAGGCGTCCTGGCTGGGGTTCGAGACCGCTGGATACACGGAGAAAGCAAAGACTGTTTGTGCACAGCGGCCTCGAGGTCGATCAGAGGTTGAGGTTCGGTGTTCCTGACAGTGGCCTTACGCTCGAGCTTGATTTGAGGGATGATCGGTATCGAAAGTAAAAAGTTGTGAGCATCCGGATCGGCGGACTCTAAGCTGTACATGGAGTCCTTGTCATCGTCGTATGAAAAGTGGCCTGGTTGCGTGTTCTTTGGGATACTTCGAGAAAAGCAGAGACTGTGATCGAACTCCTGAGCAACACTGTTAATCAGTGACATCCCACGGGCGATAAAGTCGCCCACCAGAAGACTAGCACCTGTGTCAGGTGCGCCCCTGGTAGGAGTGATGGCAGAAAGATTGATACCGTCAATGGAGAGGGTGGCGATATCGCCTTCGGTGTGAGCCGAACCAAAGTTCAGATACCACGACTCTCTCATGTAATTGGTTGACGATATCAGCTGAGGCTCGGAGACGTCTCTTGAACGCCGGTAAGACTCAGCCTTGGGCAATCCGTTTCTGAAAGAAGCGAGAAAGACTCGCTTGTGGATCGGGTACCTCGGTTGGTGGCGTATCTTGGTGGCATAAGGATAGGTAAGGCTATCAACGCTATAGGACATACCGTCGAGAACTTCACTCTCCCGTCCTTCGGGTCGGAACAGGGGAGCTGCATAGAGTCAAAAACATTACCAAAGAGAGACTCGTTGAGCTGAGCGTCGGGAAACTTGAGGCTAAGAGAGAGCGAAAACATGTCGGACGATAGGGATAGCGGAAGCGAGGATAGGGTGGTTCCATTATATAGCCAGTTCATGTCAGCCCTGTTGAGCGGCTTGAGCCTACATGATGGATTTCGTTTTAGACCAGATGTTTCCAGGTCAGCCTCTGTGAGTTAGAAGTGAAAACTTGTCTCTAGGATTTCGCCGCCCAGCGATGCCTGTCATCTCGTTAATCTGATTCGGATGATCAAGTATTTTGTGTGGACATTGTTGAAAGTGAAAGCAGTCGACGCTCAACGTTAACGCGAACGATGAAATGAACTTGGAGTGCCGCCCTCACGTGACTTGATAATTGTAACTTTCGATGGATGAGTAGGCTGTCTTCTTCCTGCTTAGACTGGTCTGCCTACTAAGTAGTAAGGGAGACTAGCCTGTACGGCACGGCTATCTCAAATCCAATTCGCACGTCCTACACAATGGCCGCAACAGCAGTCAAGGCCTCCCAAACAACACCAGCAGCTTTGTTTCCTTCCGTGTTCACCCTCCCTCAAACCGCCCAACTCGAAGCCCTCTACACGATTATCAGAGACAAAAAAACCAGCCGCGGTGACTTCATCTTTTACTCTAATCGCATCATCCGCTTGCTCGTAGAAGAGGGACTGAATCATCTACCTGTGATTCCCAAGGCAGTGGAGACACCTACTGTGCGTATCGGAGATCAGAGAGAATCTGCATTGCGGTGATGGATGGAACCTACGACTTGTCTCTGACGTGCTTTCTCCTGTAGGGATCAAAGTATGAGGGCGTCGGCTTCGAGGGTAGAATATGTGGAGTGTCGATATTGCGCGCTGGAGAGGTAGGCTGGACGATATCGGTTACCACAATAGCTCCTATCTCATTCAATTTAGGCCATGGAGGCGGGCCTGCGTGAAGTATGCCGAAGTGTACGGATCGGAAAGATTCTGATACAAAGGGTATGAACGCGTACTTCTCCTCGGTATAGCGGTGGTTAACATTGTTGCAAAAGGACGAGGAGACAGCACTCCCAAAGTTATTCTACTCTAAAGTAGGGCCAACCGATTAACGATCAATACTGCGTTGGTTATCGACAAAGAGCTGATCCCGATCCCAGCTCCCCGAGGACATTGCATCGCGATATGTCCTTCTATTGGACCCCATGCTAGGTACGCTCGTTTCCGTCACTCGAATGCTATTATATGTTCCCACATCTGTGCTTAGCGACTGGCGGATCGGCCATGAAAGCTGTCGAAATATTGAAAGAGCACGGTGTTCTCGAAGAACGGATCATCTTTATAAACCTGGTAATCACTTCCCTGCGACGTCTTACAATTACTGACTCCCTTCGAGATCGCAGCACCTGAGGGCCTGAAGGCATTCAGTACCAAGTTCCCAGCATTACGCGTGGTATGTTTTTCCGTCTTTTCCAGCCACACATACATGTCATGGAATATGTGCAGATCACCGGATGGATCGATAAGGGTTTAAATGAGAAGGCATACATCATACCAGGCCTCGGTGACTTTGGTGAGAGACGGTAAGCACATCATGCCGCCCTTACCACCACTCCAGAGGGATATCAGATGCCCTTTACCTTATTGGCTGACGCCATGGGCGATACCTTCTCAACCGGCATCTTAGAGAAGTCAACACCAGAGCTACTTCAGCAAGCGTTCGAGGCTCTTGTTTCCGGGGACATCTCCAAACTTACGGAGTCCTTCGAAACCCTCTCAACAAAGATGGCTGCTCTCATCACGAGTGCGCTCGATGACCTTCTAGCTCAGTTCCCTATGCCTGCATCTGCTCCTGGACACGTGGGACGAGTGCGGAGCGTGTGGGAGACTGTCGAATTGGCCCAGAAATTGCTTATTCAATATTGGAAGGCGTGTGGGTTCGAGCAAGGTATGCTAGAGCCATATCTGGCTGCTGTCAGACCCTACGTCCACGAGCTCTTGGTTCTACTCGGTGGGCTTCTTTCCATTGCAGTCTGGTCTCTCAGTTCTTTGAACTGATGATGCACTGAATAGGCGACATCGCTGAACTCTACCCGACAGCTATCGAAGTGGTCGTTCTGAACCTGAGTGCAGTGCTGCTACCTGAAGCGGGTTTCACAAGTTGGTTGCTGATTCTATATTTCTTTGGGCCGTATGGGATTGGGAAAGGTGAGTCTAGCTGGTTGGTTGGAGGGATGTTGGAGTATTCGAGCGCAGGCTAACGATGCCATTATAGATGCCATTGGCGAGTGGGTGTTCAGGCAGGCGTTGGAGTTTCTGAAGGCGCAGGAAATCATTGTCTAGGTAGCCATGTGAAGAGCATATATGTCTGTTCGATTCATCTCGAGTTTACGTTTGGGATGCACCAGCGGGGTTGGAGGGAGCATCCCAGAGAGCAGAACCTCACGTTCAATTTATATGTGCTACATATACAATTGGACTCAATCAATGCAAAGTGGGTGTTGAGAAGACAGTGACGGAAAAGAAGGGCGTCGATTCATCGAAGTTACACCTCGTAAGTCGTTGAGGGACAGGTGATAGAGTACAAATATAGAGGTCTTGAATAACATTATTACTCGCAATACCTGATGTGGGTAAGTAATCTAAGAGAAGGTGAGAAATCAGGTCATGATTTCTCGTAAGACCGAGGACTCATTCGCGTTTCGAAGAATTACTAGTAGGAAACCGACCTTGGATTTTGTAAGTGACATGGGTTGGGTCCAGGAATGCTAAAGCATAAAAGCGTTAGAGAGAAATGAAACTCGGATGAAACGAGCCATGAGTCAGCTCCATATACAATGACAGACGAGACGAAATACTAACGCATGTCAGACTCAGGAGTGTTCTCTGCCTCTCCTTCGTAGTCATGTAGGCCCCGATTTCCCCGTCCACGGGCATGCGTGAACAGGGATAAATAAAACAGAGAGAAAGATGTCCAAAACAACACAGAAGTGTACGTTCGCATCTTCACCATCAGGTGGGTGAAGAAGGTGCTTTGATGCTTTGAAGAGGATTTATGACCTATCTGCGTTCAATGCCTGCCAGTCAACCATGGCATAACGTTAATGTAGCGGCTGGCTGCCAGGCTGTGTACACGCGGCGTGATTGTTATACAGGGCGCTTCATAGTTGCCAAGAGAGGCAGCAGCACAGAAGCTTTTCACGGTCAGAAGGCAGGTCTACTGGATTGGTTGAGGGGGAACCCTCAGGATCACGATATAAGCAAGGGAGGCACGGGTCATGTTCATTCCCGCTCCAGCATGCCTGGACCGATTCGTGACTTCTGTCTCGCCTCGCCTCTTCCAATTTCGGAGCCTCATCACGTATGGACCAACACAGGCTTCAGCATCTTTCCACTCTAGTTGCGACGTTGAACACCTGGCCTGTCCCTATCACATCTTGAGAAACTGACATCGTCATCAGCTCGCTCAGCTCCAACACCCAAAACAGTGTACATACCTCTCTCTAGCACGGGCGGCCCCCAACAGCACAAGACTATCCACGCACCGTTGCTGTTGTGCAGAGTGTTGGATTAGCCCCTCGTAACGTTATTGTGGGCAGAGGTCGTAGTACGGAGCAGAATAGTAGCCCATGGTTGATCATTCTCACATAGGGTGAAAACATAGACCAAGTGCAGATATGGCTCTAGCACACATTATTCGAGCCCGTACGTGTTCCAAAATTGAATGAGCAATTTCTGAGCCTGTTCGACGAACTCCCACATGCTCAGCACTCGTTACATGTGTCCCAGAGCAGGGTACTTCGCTAGAAGGTTATCAAGCAGTCATTATGCGAGTAGCTATCTCTTTCGAGAGCCTGAGGCATGCATCAGCAAAAACCCTTGGAAATTGCCACAGATTGTACTACGAGCCCGTTCGGAAACCCGAAACTGTGCAAGTTTGTGTTGAGTTTGCAAGCTGGTTGTGGCAACTCTGAAAATGTTGCCGTCTGAGTTTAAATTGTGCCGTGTGGCACGGCAATCTTATCAGAGAACAATACTAGCTCATTGTCATCAGACATTGATGGACGTCTCTGAGCAGGTTGATTGTCATCGAGCACTCATCCGGCAGCGTATCCTACGTTATACAGCTCTACTCCTCAGCCTCATCATCTGTGCTACCTCATCTCTACTTGAATCTACCAAGATCACCAGGAAAGACCCTGAACCCTACCACACCTCAGCACTCACTGGAGAAGCATGGCTTATAGAACTGCTCGTGGGCCACCCGGAACAGATCCGATGTGAACTTGGTCTGCATGCACATGTCTTCGCACAACTAATATCCGAGCTTTGAGCCATTGGTCATTGTAACTCAAAATTCATATCCCTCGAAGAACAGCTGGCCATTTTTCTCTACTCCAGTGTCACTGGTCTGACTGTCAGACATGTTGGGGAGCGCTTTCAACGGTCAAACGACACAATTTCATGGTGTGTATTTCATTCAAACGCACCAGCTCATGGATTCACATACCATTTTCTAGGTACTTCCGAAAAATGACCATTATCTTCTCATCTGCACCCTTCTACACAAAATATGTTCACATGCCGGCTGACGACGAGATCCACACCAAGATTTGCACCAATCCTCGCTTCTGGCCCTTTTTTAAAGATGCTATTGGCGCCTTGGACGGTAGTCATATCCACGCAGCACCTTCTGCACAACAACGAGGAATGTATCGAAATCGCAAAGGCTT
>KN819379.1:140999-156220 GCA_000827475.1 Paxillus involutus ATCC 200175
GGCCAAGACTTACCAATGTATTGGGATGGACAAGGACGGATCCGGATGGTCGTAGGGCAGGGGTGGTGTATGGATGGACGGGTTCCGCTACTAGTGAGACACGGGTGAGAGCGGATTCGACGGACAATGGTTTGGACAGTAAGGGTGGTGGCTGGAAAGCTGAGGGGACTGGTGGTGGCTTTGAGAGTCGTTGTTAGGACATCAGATCTGCGGGTGAAGGACGCTTGCGGCCGTAGGGGAGGTGAGTTCCCTACAGCGCGGTGGAATTGTTTGTACGACGTTGTAGTGGGATTTGACTGGGCTTGAGGGCGCGAAGGGGGCAGGGAGCATCTTATATAGTGCCTAAAAATATTAATTAAAAATAGTACTACAAGCGGTGGTGAGGGTCCTGGCGACGCCATAACCTCACGGCATGCTCGGACTTGTAAAACTTCTGCAGATTCAAGCCGAATAGAAGCCCGAGTGAGAACAGGTCACACAACACCGGTGAATGCAAGCGGAAGTACGGAGGCTGTGGCTGTGCGATCACCCGAACTTACCTCCTATATATGGTACACCCCTGAGTATCTCAGATGGTGGGTTGCAAATATTGTAGTTATCGATTCATCTCGACACACGTGTCTTTTTGTCGTCATACATACCAACCAACGGTCTGCCAATGAATGAACGACCCTATGTACGTACATGTAGCCCTGCATTGTATCAACCGTAAAACATAGGCTCGGACACCGTCATCACCTATTGAGACGGTGAATACAGCTTGAATTTATGGTGCCAGGGCTTTGACCTCTCCAACAGTTTTTGTGGGATGACGTGTTCTATCAAATAAACGAAACGACACGTGCGCATGACCGCGGATGTATGCCCTGCTTGGTAACGAAGGCGGCGAGGAAGTTGGGACGACGAGCTGCACCTCGTCGCCGCTAGAGTTGGTATCATAGGCGAGATCATTACCTCTCTGGATGCGTCGCTATCGGTGCTCGCGACAGAAAACGTCTACTCCAGCTGATGTTGCCTCGTTATGGTGAGAGATCGAGTAGGAGGGAGGGATGGAACACGTTCCCCGTCCTCGCCAGCCTTGGATTCGCTGGCGTCGGTGGGGCGCGAGGGAAACAATGCAACCATGGGTCGCAAAGTTCGTCGAGTAGCTTGCGCCGAGCGCCAGAAGATGAGATAGGGCGTGCAGCAGAGGGAGTACGATGGACATGTCTTAGGGCACCGAGAAGAACGGCCCTTGATGAGCTGGTGCCGAAGATGCTGCTCCTGAAGTTGCAGTTCGTAGGCGTGCTGGTATCGTATGGTGGAATCTTTGACTTTTTTGACTCGCGAGCTGCTCTGCTGCCTTGCGCTTCGGGTCATCGTCCATGAACGAGTCCATACCATACGACGCGGTTTGGACTCGAGGACCTCGGTTGCCTCGCCCTCCATATGAATTGCCGGAGTGGCGGACGTGGCAATACATGAACTAGAGAAGATGAAATTCAATTAATAGAATATACCTGGCATTAGAGTGAGTCTGTTTACTTCTCGGAAGGTCGGGTGGAAGAACCTCGCGTACACCATATTGGTGTACTAGAAGATGTGCGTTAGCGGTAATGAAATGTACTTTCCGTAATGGGGCAGCTTACCTTGGAGCCAGCCTCCAGGTTGGCAAACTAACCATTGGAGGAATCCTCGGAGCACGGGAACGAACCGCGGCGGCATAGGGAGGACGATAAGTCAGTGAGTGACCCACGTATCGCCTGTCCGTGCATTGGTACTTCGTCCATGGTAGAAGTACCCAGCAACCGAGACAACAATTACAGCGATGTACAAGTAGCCATGGTGCCCAGGAGGTGCTGCGATTCCAACATCACCGATCACCGAGGTACACTGCCCACCAGAACCTGGGTAAAAATTAGCTGAAGGAGTGGAATGTGAAAGAGCGACAAACTCGCCGACAGAGTATATTATTGGTATCGACTGTCATATCAAACATAAGGTTTGCATTGGGAGATTATTATAACGCCAACGTTTCAACCCTCTGGCGTCAATAAAATGAGTTTCTCATCTCAGGTCAACCGATCAGAATAATCGGAGATAACCAGATTGATCAATTCTGATATACCTTTAGGCAAATTCCTCGCAAGTACTTATAGGTACACCGCAATATTGCGGTCTGATACTGGCAGTTACGGGGAGGGAAGGTTGAACCCGCGCCAGCGGTACCAGACGCCAGCCTGGTGTTCCATGGGTACGTTCGTACTTCTGAGACAACGACCCTTTACGTTGGCGCTTGACAGCGCTTTCTCCGTGCAATGCAGAGTCCTGATTGGTAGACACACTCACGAAAAAGGCAGGTTGAGCTATACCAAAATAAAAACCTGGAACAGGTTTTCTACAGGTTTGGTGAACTGCAGATGCGCAGCAGTGCTTGCATTCATCATGAACGCAAATACCGCTGCGGATCGGTACACGTCCAAGGACCACAACCCCGAATGATATAAACCATCCCAGAGTCGCAACTAGGGCGTGTGGTTAGTAGTAAGAGATGGAGCTCGAGAAGTTCAGTGACTCGGAGGTTGCCGGCCAAGCAAAAACGTGGATCGACCAATGTAGCAATCACGGCTCGGAGGATGCAAGGAACCGATGCGGCATCTCGGAGGAATCTGAATCAAATCCAATTACTTGGAGGTACTTGGCAATGGGGTACGAGGAATAGTCGGGATTATGTGAATATTTGCGCTACCCGTAGTGAGTTTTCATCAGTTCAACCCTGACTTGGGAATGTTTCTTACAAGAATTGCTTGGGAGGCTGAGTTGTTCTCATATCTGGTTGAAGGGCAAGTGTTTGCACCGTGTCTCGGTCCTAGTACTTACAAACTCAAACCCTAACGGCGATAGTGCTCCCATCAGTATCCCGTGCACTGGCGCCAGCACCACTAGTTGGGTCTTATTTGATCGTGTGTTGGTTGTAAGATAAATAAACTTAAGGCCTTATGGCCATCTTTGACGATTCTTCGTCGTCCATGATACTACCAGCACACCAACGATGGCCACCGAGTCCAACGATGTCGTGACACAGTTACTCCAACAGCAACTTGCAAAGGTTTGTGTGGGCTTCGATTTTTTGCAGAATGGGAACTTACTGAGCTCTTTCTTCTTCTAGCACCTGAATGGTGTGTACCTTGCATGCTTAACACTGACAGCGCTAACCTCACACGAACGTAGTCGCTGCGTTGTCAGTTTTTGTAAGTCTGTCGTTCTGTTGAAGCCACGAGGCTAACCTAACGTTTCTGGCCAAGCTATTTGATTACTGTTTGACGTTTTCCTCCGAGGTTCGTCTTCCCCGATCACACTTTTGACCATATTGAAGTGTGAGGACAGGTGCATCATGTGTGGGGCAGGAAGTGGGAAACAACACGCATCGTATTTACGATATCAAGATACTTGCCATTCATTGCTTCAGCTATGACTTGCTATAGTTCGTTCCTCCCTCTTGTTTACGAGCTGTCTGATGATGATGCCATAACGCAGACGTTCTCTACAGCCACAAGGTTAGTGTTCTCTACGATGGCTCAACATGGACCAATTTACCACTTACCTCCGCAGTGCGGGGCTTATATTTTCATTCTAGATGGTTTGGCCATTCTCGTTCAGTCCTACTACCCTGATTGATCTCTGGCTCAGCGTTGTACGATTGTTGCATCATTTCCGCGGAGGTGATCTTGATTCTACGCACATACGCCTTGTGGGGACGCAATCGATGGGTGCTTGCTATTCTGGCAGTCCTGGCAGTGGTAAATATTTTTCCAAGGTGTATGCATGTCAGCTAAGATCATCTTGTCGTCGTCGGGACAATTTCAGGCGTTCATTGCAGCTGCTATTGGCTCAGCGACAACTATTGACTTCTCCTTGCCTGGGGACTCCGATTCGCCTTACAGTGAGTCTTGCCTGAAGGCATCGGCCGCGAGCTGATTTTCATATAGGCTTCTATCCTTCTTCGTGTGCGTACCGAACTTCGAGAAGTGCTGCCTTCCAATACATCTTCTTGATGGTATACGAGATCAGTACGTTCTTCGTATACTGCTACCACCATGCTATAATTCAGCGCTCTTAGTCCTTCAAAGTATGAATACCTGGAGGAAGTTTCGAACTTACCGCAATGTTCAAAGTCAAACACTGCACACGCTATATTGGGATGGGATCATGTACATGTTTTGGGTTATCCGTAAGGTGTCCTTTTAGCCCTATGATACCAGTCTTAAAGTAATCCGATGCCCCACCAGTATTGTCCGCGGTTAACATGGCGGTGATGGTTACTGCACCGGTGAGTGGGAGCACCCTACTTCCCAACACAGGCTTATTCTCGCCAATAGCTCGCATCCATTGCTTCCATGGATACGTCCGTACCCCTCCCTCATGATCAGGCTCTGTGTTTCTCATTCTTTCGTTCATAGCGCCCAAGTGGCAATCCATGGTCTCCTTGCCTCTAGGATCTTCTTCAACCTCAGGGATTGTGATGAGCGCATACATCATGCCAGGACTGAGTCCTCGGACATGACACTAGTCCCTCTTCACTATCGGTCCCATGGTAGTACAAGCCAATCGCCAGCAGAAGGTTCGGGGTCGTGAGGTGGCAGGGGATCTCATTACATTGCTACTGTATTGTTACTTGTCGACTCTCCATCACCCTTCTGGACATATCTAGATATACACTTGACGTGTGGTTCAGCGCATTCATTGCTCAAAGGCTGCCTTAACGAGCATACATCGAGTATGGCGGGTGGGGCCAACTTGGTTTGTCAATGAGTGGAAGAAGCAGGAAGACTTGCCAATATGTTCGCGTCTACGGTGTCATCTATTTGAACGTGGGCGGATATGTTGTCGAGGCACTCTTGGCGACCTGAGGGGCAGTCATCGGAAGTGGGCTTGACATAGAAGACGTCATAGCTAGGTTTACCACTGAGACCTCTCTGGATGCGTCGTGGGTGCTCGCTACAGAGGATATCGACTGTAGCGAATGCCACCCTCATGATGCTGAGCGATCGAGTAGGAGTATACTGTATTTGGTGGAACACTCTCCACCTTCGTCATCCCCAGATTCGCTATCGTCGGTGATTCAGAACGCCTGAGGACAACAAGGCAGGTTTGAGTCGCGAAGTTCGTCGAGTAGCCTGCTTGCGCGTCAAGTTGATGGACCCTCTTGAGGTGCTACAGGAATTCAGCGCACTCAGTCCTTTAAACCATGGATTGGATAAACTGACCTGAACCAGAAGGATATTGAGTGTCGTCCCTTATATTGTTCGTCATGTCTCGATCCGGGTTGGGACTGGAGGCTGTGACTCATTAGTGTCCTTGCTATCTCCGAACATGAACGTCGAACGTCCGCGTCAACACTGAACCCATCAGGCCTTCGGCACTTTAGCGCTCAGCTCCAGGCCTCAGGCTCTATTAAATTGTAACCCTCGCAAAACACACTGTTACCCGCAGCCGCTGTGCTGTGTCAAGACTCGACACGGCGATGTGACAGGTACTTCATCGGAGACAACGTCCCTTTACGTTGACGCTTGATCTTCCCTAATCTCCTGCATTTGTTCTGATCGTGACCAGTATTATTGATGGTGGATGATCATGGATGATCATTCTTCTGGGAATCGGGCGTGCTGTGTGGGCTCAGCTATAAGGGCCCGGGAAAAAGCTGGACGTTCGGGCGTTGGACCCTGCGACTTTCACTGTCCTCGGACTTGTGTAAGTTTTCACTCTCGCGTCGATGCATCCTGGCGGCCGCTCCAACGATGATTAACGATTGTCCAACGAGGTGTATACTTGATGCATGATCAGGCACTGACTGCCAGTGCGCATTACGTTCAAATCAGTGTTGTCAGCACTGTCTATCCTGCGCTTTCTGGGTAACAAATGGTATGCTGTGTGTGTTTCGTTGATAGCCATCGACACTACACACGGGCGCGGTCCTCCCATCATTGGCGTTGCTCGTGCACAGGTACTAGTCTTTACAAACTAGTAGCCCTTACTTGATTGTGCGTGTTTTCCGCGACAGTTTGATGCTTATCCTTAAGGCCTCTTGTCCGTCTTTCTTGCCCACGATGCTACCAGCACATCAGGGATGGCCACCGAATTTTTGCCTGGTGTCCTGACAGAGTTATTCCAAGAGCAGTTGTCAAAGGTTTGCGCGGGCTCCGATCTTTTGAAGAATAAGAACTCACTGAGCTCTCTCTTCCTCCCAGTACCTCAACGGTGTGCCTCATTCAGCCCTGCATGCTTAATAGTGACAACTCTAACCTCACCCGAATGTAGTCGCTGCGCTGTCCGCTTTTGTATGTCTGTCGTTCTGTCGAAGACACGAGGTTAACCTAACGCGTCTCTGGCCAAGCTATTTGATTACTGTTTGACATTTTCCTCCGAGGTTCGTCTTCCCCGATCACATTTTTGGCCTTATTGAGGTATGAGCACAGGTACATCATGTATGGGGCAGGAAGTGGGATATTACACGCATCGTCTTTACGATCTCAAGATACTTGCCATTCATTGCTTCAGCTATGACTTGCTATGGTTCGTTCCGCCCTCTTGTCTACGAGCTGTCTGATGTGACACTGTTATAACACAGACGCTCTCCACAGCCAGAACGTGAGTGTGTCCCCTCCAATGGCTCAAGGAACCCAACATGGACCAAGTTACCACTTACATCCACAGTGTTCGGCTCATAACTACGTTATAGACGGTTCGACCCTTTCCTTGCCACACTGCTAGGTAACCTGGTTGACTTTCTGGCCCAGTGATCACCGGTGGTTGTATGATTTCTGCGGAAGTGATCTTGGTTCTGCGCACATACGCCCTGTGGGGGCATAGTCGAAGGGTACTCACTTCTCTACTCGCTTTGGCAGTGGTACGTGTTTCTCCGGAGTGTACGAGGTATTGGCTAAAATCATCTCGACGACATCCGGATAATTTCAGGTGTTCATTGTAGTTGCTACGGTCATATGGTCAAAGGTCAAATTCTTACTACCCAGGGACCTCGAGGATGGTGAATCTTGCCTGAATGTGCAGGCCGCGAGCTAATGTTTGATCTAGCTACTGTATGCGGCTCCGCAGCTCCGAGAAATACTGCTTTCATATACATTTTCATGATGGCCTATGAGATCAGTATGTCGTTCTTGTACCTCTGAAATCGTGCTGGAATTCAGTGCCCTCAGTCCTTCAAAGCATGAATACTTGGAAGAAGTTTCGAGCGTACCGCGATGTCCAAAGTCAAATATTGAGCACGCTGTACTGGGATGGTATCATGTACATGTTTTGGATCATCCGTAAGGTGTCGTTTCATCCCACACAAGCTTTGAAACGATTCCTTTCCTCACCAGTATTAATGGCCATCATCATGTCAGTGAAGATTGCTGCACCGGTGAGTAGCATCTTTTTGTCTGGTCCTTACACCGGCTGATTCTTGCCGTAGATAGCATACATGTCTTCGTTCGATACGTCCGTGCCCAAAATTCCCCATGACCAGGCTGCATGTTTTCTCATCCACTTGTTCACAGCGCCCAGGTAGCACTGCAGAGTGTCTTTGCCTCTCGGATCTTCTTCAACCTTAGGGAATGTGATGAGCGCATACATGATGGCGGGTCTGGAACTGACATGTCGCTTAATCCTGTTCAGTTTAGCCCACACTCTGTTGGTACAAGCCAGTCGCGAGTGTAGAATTTGGCGGCGTGAGGCTTGTGCAGGGGATTCCGATGTACTGCTACTGTATCATGTTTCGTATCTCCATTGGCAACAGCTTGTTCATATGCGGATTCTGAGTATGGCTTATTTATGATTTATGGACATCCTGGCATACGAATCAGAACATTTGGACAGAAACTTGAAAGTCAGTCGAGCATTGCTCATGTAGCTTACGTACACGCCCAAATTAGGTTAACAGAAATCTAACATTTGACGGAAATCATAAACTGCTTATATGTTAGAGGCTCACAGAGTGTGCATGTGACAGGTCACGAACATTGTCCTAAAATATCTGGTGGAGGTCACCAAGTGAATGTTCCTGTGACCTAACGTCAGGCTGATGTCTGGTCAGACTTGTAGAAACATCCATGTGACAGATCAGCGAACCTTGGACTCAGACAGTGAGTGGATGGTTCTGGGGATATGCCGCCTCGCTATCAGGAACAATGTTCAATCAGTGTCACCTGGCCCTCTGTAGGGCATAGCTGAGAGGTCCATTGAGTATGTATAATAGTGCTCCGAAGCTTCAGACCTCACTGAGGCGGGTATCACAGAAAGTATTTGTTAATGTCATGGTAAACTGTCACGCGCCAGCAAAGTGGGTGAACTTGAAACAGCGGTATCATTCAATGCACATTACAGACCACAGTAACAATGGAACCAAAAAGACATATGTACTGGAGAGTCACATAGTGATACGCATTGATAACAACTCATCAACGGCCGCCTTTAGTTGCTCCCAAACAGACTCGTGGACAATAGCAGGCACAGGCGTGGGTTCGGGTTCATCAAGGTCTGCTACCCAGTCCGAAATAAAGTAACCATCCATCGGGATCCGCGGATCCCAGTCGGGCCATTGTCCATAAGGGAAAGAGGGAAACACTGCGACAAATGCCATCCAAAAGAGCTCCCACATGAGAATATAACAACCGGGATGCGTCATGTCGAGAGCCGGGTCCTGGAGTAACCAGTGTTCAATTTCTTTCGCCAATGACTGCCATTCAAGTCCATTGTAAGGATCAAACTGAGACGGCAATGGCAGGAAGGGAAATAGTTCCTGAAAAGTTCCATGTCGTAGTCTCAACAGCCCACTGGTAGAGTGAAAAACTCACTGGAGAGACGTCGTCAGCAGACTCAGACATATTGTCTGCTGGTAAAGCTTCTACGATTGGGCATAACTGATCTATCCACTCGTCCCCAAGGCGAATGGAAACTTGGATTGGCTAAGGTGCAGTTTTTAGCATCGGAAGACAGTCAAGTGATGAACTTACGATGTGCTCCGGAATGTCTTGGAGACTAACATGGCCAAGAAAACGAATGGAGAGATCAAGCGGTTTCAAGGAAAATCCATTCAGTCGATTTATGGTTTTGACATTGATGATAGTTGACATTTTTTGAAGCACCAGCCTCGGACGGAGTCGTGGAGAAGATGAACCTGTGGTCAAAAACGTTTCAGAAGCCTGGTCATGTGATCACTGAACGATGTTATGACTCAGACTCATTGCCTCCACGCTCAGCGCTCAATGATGGTCGAACAAGGTTTGATGTCCACACAGCGTGTATGCCTTCAGGTCTGATCTTCTAAAATGCAGGTTCTATGATGGTGCTCATGGCCGCCATCATGATCGGATCATCGCGCAATGTCACAATCAACACGAGCAGTTGTCCACATGCCCCAAGGTGTAGTGATGGGGGTTAGCTACATAAATGCACAGATCTGCTCTTGTGCAGCTAACCTCCACCACTGGATTCCTTCTCATCACTGGCCTTGTCATGCCCAGGTCTTCGAAAGTGCCGCCTCTGGACTCAAACGGTACTATAATCACAATTGTCATTCATTTCGAGTTCTGACTACCCTGACAGTATTCGTTGAGGCCAGTGATAGAACTGGGTATTTCATCTGTAAATTATGCTCTAATGATCACCGTGGGGAAAAGACCATACACCTCTGTCATGTCGCAGACCATGAAAGAACAAAGAAACACCGACTCAACGTTTCAAGAGCTACAAAGCAACGAATGGAAACCAGTGCTACTCTGGTGGAACCCCACGCTCACCTTGTTCCCCTCACTGACTCAGACATTGCCAACATTACTCCCTCGAACATGCAAGACGAGATTGAGGCAATCCAGGGCGATGTGACCCTATCCGCTGGCAAGAGAATGTCCTCGCCCATGGCCACTGAAAGCGAACCAGGGCAACACGAGTTACCTATTAGCCAGCTTTGGGAAGAGTTTCAAATGGAATGTACCGTGGCCCTCGATGACTATTTTGTCGAGATGCAGGGTAAGCTCGACAGGGGGGAATCCCTCTTTACCTGTGTCCTTCGACCCCTTGAAGAAGAGTTGGGAGTTGAGACTGACGAACACAATGGGGATATCGAAGAAGTCGTGGATAGTGGTGTCGTTCTTGCAGATCACGGCATTGATATTCAAGGTGAGCATACTATCTCATGGATTGCTGCGCTTTCCGAGCTCAACCCTTGTGTAGATGTCAGGATGACCTCCCACCATGCTTCGAAGGCTGGTGTTTCTCCCGGTGCACCACTATACCCATGGAAATCAGAACCAGTAAGTTTTTAACAGTCCTCTAATATGTTCTTACTAACGTGTGTGCAGGAATTTGTAACCCACCTTCTCTTTAGCTCGCCTCACCTCCGTTTCTCGCATGCGCAAAAGAGTGCACTTCTAGAGTGGGCGAAGGCACTCGGTGCACCTGATGTACCTTCAATGTACGCTGTGAAAAAAACCCAAGAACGTGTCCAGAAACTCCTTGGAAACCCAATGGAAAAGATATCCACGGCATCAGGCAACACTTTTTACCTCAACGCTATCAACAAAGCTATTGCAATGGTCAGTAAAATAGTTTTCCAGCTTGAAACGTACTCTTGACGCACATGAACACTAGGACTTTGCAAACCCTCTGACTCGTTTTACGATGCAAGATTACCCGGAAGATGGACAAGGTCGAATGTCGCAAGTTCATCACGGAAACAAGATGCTGGAAGGTCTTCCAGATGATCTTGCCCCGCCATGCGTCCATGTTGGTGGTAGCATATTTTTCGTCAATGAACTACTTCAACAGACGACAAGGGGGTACTTCATTCCGAAGAAGTTTTTCCAAGCAAGATTACAGTCATCCAAGTCTGCGGACGCAGAGGTTTTGGCTCTGGGTCACAAGGTTTCTCTAACAGGGGTAAGATTTTTCAGGTTGTTCACCAAGCGCTCTGCTCACGTCTTTTGCAGGAAGGGTTTTCTGTAGACCCAGAGATGGTCATCACTCCGGCCTCAACCTTCTTCCACACATTCAAGGACATCCAACACGAGTCCAGTGAATCCGACATTAATTTTACAGGTCAATCTCGTCATTTTGCGGTCTTGGAGTAGTGTCTGATCACCTCTCCCCCACAGCTTCTTCTGCAGCGCATGCCAAGTTGATGCCAAATCCGCTGCGGATAAAATCGGGTGGGCGGATGGTCATTACTGTCCCCCTCATCGTTTTCATGGACGACGTATCAGGAAATATTTCCAAGCAATGGAATAAACATCACGTCGTCTACATGTCAAATGCCCTGATGCCCCGTGAGATGCTCGAGAAAGAATTTTGCGTTCGGTTTGTGTCATCCTCACCACACGCTACACCATTGGAGCTCATGCAAGGACTTAAAGAGTCTATTCAGTGAGTATCTCCCCTCTGTTGCTTGTGCTTCTTTGTCGCTAAAACAGTTCCTACACCAGGAAAGCGGTCAACGATCCTATCGTCACATTTGATGTAAAATATCAGGAAGAGGTCATGCTCTTACCTTACGACCTCTTTTTGGCTGGTGACAACCCCATGCAAGCCGAAGAATGTAGCCATGGTGGCCTCAAGTGTAATTACTTCTGCCGTACTTGCAAAGTTGGAGGAACGAATGCGGAAAAGAAAACTGACGAAGGATATATGAATATCTTCAAGGTAAATATAGGTTATAAACTTTGAGTGTTGCTGACATGTTTTCACTCAGTGTGGTGAGTTGCGTACACCCGAAGAGACGTTGGCGCAAATCAAAAACCAGATTGAGCTTGCAAAGCTCTCTGGTGGAACGGAGAAGGTGAAAACTGATGTTAGCAAAACAGGCATTCGGGACGCAGCAACAACAGCAATTGTGGAGCGCCTTTTGGAACTCGGAAAGTCACTGCGGAAACGAGAGGCGGGAAAACCTGTGTTATCTGAAGACCAGGTCCGCATACAGTTGGAGAGCGAACTTAATGCTCTCCTTGGCGGCCTATCGATTGATGACCACATCAATCCTCTCCTTGGAATGCCTGGTGTTAACATACATCAGGATACGCCAACGGAGATCCTCCACACCATACTCCTTGGGGTGGTCAAGTACTTCTGGGGTCAAACTGCCTACATCCTCGACAAAGCACACTCCCTTCACACGTTTCAGACTCATCTGGAATCCGTTGATAAGGACGGACTGAACTCTCCAACGCTAGGAGCTGACTATATTGTCAGATACAAGGGCGGTCTCATTGGTAAACACTTCAAGAGCCTGGCACAAGTCATGCCCTACTTGATTTATGACCTCGTCCCACGTACGGTCCTCGATGGGTGGATTGCGATTGGTAGACTTGTGGTGCTTCTCTGGCACACATTGATCGAGGACACGGAAACATATTTGGTTAGTACCATCAGCAAACGTGGTGCATGTGACTGACATGTTTACCCCAGGCTGATTTATCGTGTGTGATTGGAGACTTTCTCAGCATCAGTGCGCAGTGTGCACCAAGTATTTTGTTGATGAAGGCCAAATTTCATTTTCTCCTCCATCTTCCCATGTTCATCAGGCGATTCGGTCCAGCTGTCCTCTTTTCAACTGAACGTTACGAATCATTCAACCATGTTTTTCGGCTCGCATCAATCTATAGCAACCGTCAAGCCCCCAGCCGTGATACATGCCAAATATTCGCTGAACAAGACAATGTGAAGCACGTCGTTACAGGGGGGGTATGGCATGATCCTGTTACAAAGAAGTGGGTTAAAGCCGGACCAGACGTTTTCAAATACATCACTGAACATCCCCAACAACGCCATTTGTTGGGACTTCCTAAGGCTACCTCCTTGGACGTTGGTGGGGATTTTATTTTCCTTTTAACTTCGCCTGACTAATACCTCGTACTGAAGGTGCAACTCACTTGCCGACTCGTGTCAATCAAAGAGGAAATACCGAGATTGTTCCTCCTATTGAATGGCAAGAAACTCAGGCTGCGTCAATTACAGATCCAACTACTCAGAAAGACCGTCGGGGAAGCCACTTCTACAAACTCAAGTCCTTCGTGGCAAAGGAAGGGGACCAGATCAACCTGAAAAGCCATGTCATCTTCAATCACGGTGACGGACTTCGTGTCGGCAAGGTCGCCGAGATTTTGATGTCAACTGAGCAGCGTATTGCCTCACATGTTGTGGTCAGCCTCCTGGACTTCCTCCCTCACCCTCACCCTCATCTCCATGTGCCATGCATCAAGTTTCCTGCACCCGAATGCAAGGTCGTAGTTACACCTGAAGTATCCCTCTTCATTCCCTACATTCCTTTCATCAACTAATATGTATTCTAGAACATTATCTGTGGGGTTAATGTACAGCACGACTGTATGACGGCTGGTTGCAGCTCAATCAAACCTGTTTTCGAACGTCAAGAACGTCTAGTGACAACGCGGACCAAAGACCTCATGGATCACACACCCATGAATGCCTACATTCTCAATTCGTACGCACTTCACAATTACCGATGGATTGCAGCCGCTGTTCCCCCGGCTGTTTGTGCTCAACACAGTGCACCACTTGTTTTAAATCATGAGTCAGTGCGTCTTCAAGCTGCAAAGGTTGTGAGGTCCAAGAAGGCAGCTGAGGGAGCCGATGGCCTAGTTAACAGCACTGAAGCCACGCAGGACAGCGGAGCTCCGAGCCAGCCACCGGCCTTTGACCGAACGAAAAAGACACGGGGGAAAGGTAAAGCAAAGGCCACAGCTACAGCTGCGCCCATCAAACCAACGGTTCCTGTCCCGTTGTCATCAGGTTCTCAAAGCCAACGCACTGAAGGTTTTGCACCCACACAGCATCAGGACAATCACCAACAACCCCCCCCTCTGTCATCGTTTCAAAACGGCCAGTCTCATTACCGTCCTCTTATGTATTTGAGCATGCCTGGTGCACACACTTATTACGGTTCTCCGTTGCATCACCCACACACCCCTCCCCAAAACAATCAGATACCTAACTTCCACGCACCCCCATCTCATTTACAGGGTTTTCACCCTCAGTATTTTCATGGCCACGCTCCACCACAGCATGTCGGGTACTTTCCTAGCAGCGGCTCCTCCACTGGCGAGCATCAATTACTGCACGCAGAAACATCCAATTCCAGAAGCTCTAATGTATAGGTCCATTGCAATTACTAGTTTCTTAGTGTTACATAGTACGGATAGTGTTCATTTTCTCCTCATGTTTTGTTCAACAACGCGTTGAAAGAAACTAAGTCCTTCCCAGGTGTTAAATGGTTAGGACAGAGGAAAGAATAGAAAAGAAGGGTGCGATAAGTTCGACCCTAAAGGGATTCACTGGGGAGCGGAACCCTGGAAGGGCGAGTCCGTTGGTCTGAATGATGGCGGGTTGGAAGTTAGCTGGAACCCGAACCCGTTCTGTTGTGAACGAGCGGATAGTGAGTAGTGGAAGGGGAAGCGGATTGCGTTGTAGCGGATTCGTCGTCGTCGTTGTTACTTATACTTGGACCTTAAGTGCGCGTTGACAGAAGATAAGATTCAAGGAGACTAAGTACAGACTTTTATAGTCCAGGCATACCCGCGACTGCGTCAAACAAAGTCAAAACATAAAGGGTAACTGCCCATACGGGGCGGATAACCGTATAAGGTCCATTGCGGGTGAAGAAAGTACATACACGGATAAAGGGACTCACGGCCAAGACTTACCAACATATTGGGATGGACAAGGACGGATCCGGATGGTCGTAGGGCAGGGGTGGTGTATGGATGGACGGGTTCCGCTGCTAGTGAGACACGGGTGAGAGCGGATTCGACGGACAATGGTTTGGACAGTGAGGGTGGCGGCTGGAAAGCTGAGGGGACTGGTGGTGGCTTTGAGAGTCGTTGTTAGGACATCAGATCTGCGGGTGAAGGACGCTTGCGGCCGTAGGGGAGGTGAGTTCCCTACAGCGTAACTTGACATACCCTCATTTTTGGTGAACTCGGATGTACCAATGTGACACCGCACACAGGCAAAGTTTACGTTTACCAACAACGTCAATGCGTGCAAGCTCACTGTATTTAATTTCTCCCTCCAAATGTTGTGCTCTCCACTCTCCGAAGCCCACTGGGTTTGCCCGACATGAGTCTCCTTGCACGCTTCCAACTTGAAATTGACCAGGGACTCCCGACATCCAGCCTGGGCGGCACTTCAAATGAAGAGTCAACGAGTCAAGCTGAAAGTGCAGCAAGTACGAC
>KN819379.1:182622-192627 GCA_000827475.1 Paxillus involutus ATCC 200175
TCGTTCAAAATTTGTCACCTTCACTTCCATTCAACCCCAGGACGTTAACACTGCGGACGGATCAACTGTCAGTGCCATCGGCCGTGGTGATGTCGAGATCGAATTACCATTGGGTCAAAAACGCACAGCCGTTACCCTCAAAGACGCACTCTATGTACCCAAGATGTCATTTACCCTTATCGCAACAAGCCGTATTGCAGCTGCAGGTCTGGCTGTCCACTTCGAAGACAAATTCTGTAAAATTTTGTCGCCAGGTCCAAAACGTGTTGTCATCGCTGAGATTCCTCAGGTCGAAGGACTCTATACCGTCTTCGCTCAGCAAAACCATCACGCCGCCATTGCTCATGGGAAACTTACCATTTGCGAACTCCACCGGATCCTTGGACACGTTTCGCAAACGGCCATTAAATCTGCTGTCATGAAGGGCCTCGTCGAAGGTGTTGAGCTAGACTCAGCCTCCGAGCCCGAATTTTGTGATGCTTGCGAGAAGGGGAAGGCCACACGGCAGCCATTTCCCAAGGAGTCAAAGCGACGTGCTACAGCGTATGGCGAGTTAATCCACACAGATTTGTGGGGACCTGCCCAGACAGTCAGCAATGGCGGATGCTCTTATTATATGAGCTTCACGGACGATTTCTCCCGCGAAAATCAAATTATTTTCCTGAAGCACAAGAGCGAAGCGTTAGCAGGCTATACTGTTAGAGTAGTGCAAAATTTAATGGTTACTACCGTGGGTGTGGTGTTGCAAAGTTCACAGTACACCGTAAAAGTCTCGAGGCATTTACCTAACATTTGACGAAAATTATCGAAAATAGATCAACTCCACACTAAACCAATCTACACCATACAAACTGCACAGGTCTAGCCATAGATTCAAACCACGTAACCTGGCTTATGTCCTGTAGTCCTGAAATTTCTGAGGTCAACCTGAGGTCAGAAACAGCTCCAATGGACCTTTACATGTCCCGCATGTGAGTGCCATGTACAACCGTTTGCCTGACGCTTCCATGTGAAGATCCTGTAGTCATAGGTCAGCACATCCAGTCAGTGTTGCCCAAAGGTCTTGTAGAGGTGTAGACCATGTCCACGCAGTGGACTCATCGATGCATCAGTCGCTGTGATGCTATGATATTGGTGATATGGTTCTACCACGACGAGGTTGTGATCCTTGAAGAAGTCATGATGAACAAGTAAATTGAATGAGATGGCATTGCTGAAGTACACTAATGTAACTACTATGTGACAAAGTCCGAGACAATGGGTATCAACAAGAAGTCGGCGACAAGTTCCTTTAGCTCCTCCCAAATGGCCTGGCGAATCACACCGGCTCGCTGTGGCCCACAAAGGTCCATACCAATGTCCTCGACCCATTGGGAAATGAAATTGCCTTCCATACTGATTCTTGCGTCCCAAACGGGCCAGTCACCAAGAGGAAACGATGGGAATGCTGCAACGAACGCCATCCAAAAAAAATCTCGCATCAGGCTGTAATGCGGGGATGGTGTATCGTGTTGGATTGAGTCTTCAACGAGTGAAAATGAGATTTCATCAGCGAGTGATCTCCATGCCTGATGATCTTGAGGGTTGAAATCTGGGGACAAGGGGAAAAATGAAAACGAAGCCTGTAAATTGCGACCACGTCAGACAGGGTAATCTAGCAACAGAGAATCAAATGACCTACTGGTGATAATGCTGGCGTGGGCATGGCTTCGGAGTGTACTGTTTTGTCTTCGAGAATTGGGATGATCTGGTCGAGGAATTCGTCTGGGAGCTCCACAGAAACCTTGATAGGCTAATTTTTGTTTGAATGAGACAAGTGAGCAAAACTGTAACTCGGGATGGACTTACAATGTGAGGCGGTAGATCTGCCAGTATACTACGGATGTTCCCAGCAAATCGGATTGACAGAGAAAGAGGGTACAAAGAAAAGCCATGGATGGTATCCACAGCATGAACATCAATGACGGTTGTCATCGTTCACGTTCAGCAAAATCGTCGTTGTTGCAGTGGGAAACCGGAAGTCGGTTGGAAAAATGGTTTGATGTCATGTGACCTGATTTCTCAATCAGCTTCAAGTTGTCCGATCATGGACACGCTGATTCCAGCCTTTTGCCTCACATCAAGGCTGGTGGTCGGCTGTATAAGGACAGACTCATCTGCTCTTGTGCAGCCCACCCCCATCGTTTGATTCCTGTTCAACTTACTACCATGCCGAGACATGCGTCTAAGCTCCCGCCTTTGAATCCCGAAGGTATGTCATTTTATTTGTTTTATCGGTGGACTTGGCTCTAAAAACGTCACCAGTGTATCTCATGGCTGGCAACAGCAATGGACTCGTTTCCTGCAAAATCTGCCCCAAGCAAGGTGGTGCCTATCAGACAATGCGTCGCTGTCACGTTGACGGGCACGACTGCAGCAGAAGGCACCAACATCTTGTTGCGAGGGCACTGGCCCGGGCGGACACATCAGCAACACGGACAACTGCTTCTACTTCTGATTTGCTCAATGGCCTTACCACGGATGCATCCAATACGTCCTTGCATGACCCCACCCAATGCAACGACGACACCTCATTCGTGGATGACTCTCCCATGTCACCCAGACCTTCAATGTCAGCCTCGTTCAGCAATGGAGCTCCCACCCCTATGGACACCACGGATGCTGCTGATGGCACCGAAGTACCTCTCAGCAACCTATGGGAGGAATTCCTGGCTGAGCGAACCATGGTCCTGTCCGACTACTTTGACGAAATGCAAAGCAAGATTGAGCAGGGAGAGTTGCTCTTCACGTGTGTCTTGCCACCTCTCGAGGATGAGCTTGCCATTGAAATAGACGGAGAAGGCGGCGACGACGACAAGGAGGAGGACGAGGAGGAGGGGGAGGAGGGGGACAGCTTTCAAGCGCTGCTTAAGGATCATGGAATTGACGTACAAGGTGCATACATTACTACTACTGAATGTGACTCATCATTAATGCTGTCGTATGCAGAAGTTTCATTTGGGACCAACAACAGGTCTCACACGGCAATGAAGGATATTGAGGTTCCTTCGGATGCGCCATTCTACCCTTGGAAATCAATGCCAGTATGTAATATTATACGTTTTCACTTCTAGTTGTGACTTTTGACTATCCGCAAACAGGAATTTGCGACTCACCTCCTGTTCAGCTCCCCTCGTCTCCGGTTCTCATTCCGGCAGAAACAAGCGATGTTGACATGGGCAAAAGTGCTAGGTGCACAAGATTTACCGTCATTATATGCAATGAAAAAAACGGGTGAACGTATCAAAAAACTCCTTGGAAACCCAACAGAAAAGGTCAGCGCCCCAGCCGGAAATATGTTCTATCTGAACTCTATCAGCAAGGCCATTGCAATGGTGTGTGGTGCAGGCTTGCGATCTCTGGAGTTTCGGACAACGTCTGATACATTTTTGCACTAGGATTTTTCCAATCCCCTCACCCGATTCACAATGCAAGATTATCCTGAAGATGGCCAAGGTCGAATGTCGCAGGTTCATCATGGCAATAAAATGCTTGAAGGGTTGCCTGACAACCTTGCACCGCCATGCGTTCGTGTTAATCAAGATATTTTCTTCGTCGATGAACTGCTCCAACAAGTGTCGAAGCAGTACTTCATCCCCAAGAAGTTTTTCCAGGCAAAACTCGGTGGAACCCCAGCACCACAGCTTCTGGCATTAGGGCACAAGGTATCTCAAACAGATGTAAGTCTTACTTCTTTTTAGTGCTTTGCGAGATCTCCATGGTTCTCTATGCAGGTCGGCTTTTCTGTTGACCCGGAAAAGGTCATCGTTTCTGTGTCGACCTTCTCTCGCACATTTGAAGACATCAGGCAGCGTCCAGCTGAATTTCAGAGTGGGTTTACGGGTCAGTCGCATGGTCTCATCGCTTATGGGCAAGATTTGTGATGTGTATTTGTGCTCTAGAGTCATCCGCTGCTCATGCAAAGCTGATGCCAAATCCACTGCGGGAAAAATCGGGTGGGCGGATGGTACTCACTGTTCCGCTCATCATTTTCATGGACGACGTGTCGGGAAATATCTCAAAGCAATGGAATAAGCATCACGTTGTTTACATGTCCAATGCTTTGATGCCACGTGAAATGCTGGAAAACGAGTTTTGTGTACGATTTGTGTCGTCTTCTCCACATGCTGCTCCATTGGAACTCATGCGAGGGGTGAAAGAATCAATTCAGTGCGGTGTCTCTCTTGTTGCTGTATAATTTTTATCTCATTCACGAGTACTTGACAACAGGAAGGCTGCGGAAAATGGTGTCATCGCTTGGGACGTGAAATATCAAGAAGAGGTTATGCTTCTACCCTACGAACTATTCCTGGCCGGTGACAATCCAATGCAAGCGGAAGAATGCAGTCACGGTGGCCTTAAATGCAATTACTTCTGTCGCACCTGCAGAGTTGGGGGCACGAACGCTGAAAAGAAAACTGATGAGGGATATTCAGATATCTTCAAGGTGAGCTCAAACTTCTCATGTCAGTCTAAAGACGGCTAATTGCGCTTGTAAGAGTGGAGAGCTGCGTACGCCTGGAGGCACACTGGTGGAGGTCAAAGAGCAGATCGAGCTATCAAAGCTCTCTGGTGGGACAGAGAAAGTGAAGAATGCGATAAGCAAGAGTGGCATGCACGACGCAGCAACAACAGCGATCGTCAACCGGATACTGGACCTTGGGAAAAAGTTGAGAAAACGTGAAGCAGGCAAAGTAGCTATACCCGAAAGCGAAGTCCAAGCACAGCTGGAACACGAGTTCGAAACACTTCTCGGCGGTCTCTCGATTGACGAACACATCAATCCACTCCTTGGTGTGCCCAGTCTCGACATTCACAAAGACACCCCCACAGAAATCCTCCACACCATCCTCCTCGGTATTGTAAAATACTACTGGGGCCAAACAGTCTACATTCTTGACAAGGCGCATCTCCTTGATCTCCTCCGGACTCGCCTAGCGTCTGTCGAAAAAGATGGATTAAATTCACCGTCATTGGTCGCTGATTATATTGTCCGGTACAAAGGTGGCCTCATCGGCAAGCACTTCAAGAGTCTTGCACAGGTTATGCCATACTTGATCTATGATCTTGTGCCGCAAACTGTTCTCGATGGGTGGACCGTCATTGGTAGACTGATAGTACTTCTTTGGCACACCTCTATCGAAGATACCGAGGCCTATCTGGTATGAGATTTGCAACATTGTATTAACGTGCTAATTGTGTGTTATAGGCTGAACTATCCTGCTGTATCGAAGATTTTCTCAGCATCAGCGCACAGTGTGCACCAAGCATTCTGCTCACGAAGGCGAAATTTCATTTCCTCCTTCATCTTTCACTTTTCATACGGCGTTTTGGCCCTGCTATCCTTTTCTCAACTGAACGTTACGAGTCCTTCAACCACGTCTTTCGTCTGGCCTCAATCTTCAGCAACCATCAGGCACCCAGTCGTGATACCTGCCAGTTATTTGCGGAGCAAGACAACGTCAAACACATCGTTACGGGTGGGTTCTGGCATGACCCAGCGGCGAAATGCTGGGTGAGGGCTGGCCCCGACATTGCGAAATTCATGTCTGAACACCCTGACCAACGCTCCCTACTTGGGCTCCCCAATCCAAAGCCCATTGTCGTCGGTGAGTATTGATTTTAATCATATGAATGCTCAACCTGAGTCTAATCTTCTGTGCGTTCAGGTGTGGCTCATCTGCCTAGGGCGGGGAAATCTGACATCGTCCCCCCAGTGGAATGGCGAACGACTCAATCAGCAACTATCCTCCAAGTCCAGCTGCATACCAACAAGAACGAGACCATGGCGACAGACCTGTTCTACCGGGTTCAATCATTCCAAACAAAGGAAGGCGACAGGGCAAGACTGGGAAATCACATCATTTTCCGGCACGGTGATGAGCTCTGCATTGGAAAACTAATCGAGATCCTAGTCCCTTTGGGACAGCATGTGGCCTCACACGCTGCAGTCAGCCGGCTTGAGTTCCTCCCCGACATTCACCCACAACTTCACGTACCACGCATCAAGTTTCCCACCCCCGAACAGAAGATCGTGATTAAACCTGAGGTATGGCATTACACGCAGTCTAACTATGACCGAGCATCCTGACTGATTCATGTTACAGAATGTGGTATGCACAAGCAATATTCAGCATGATTGCGCAACCTCTGGTTGTAATGCAATTAGACAGATATTCGAGCGCCAGGAACGTCAGGAAACCACCAAATCAAAGGACGTCCTCGACCATGTGCCCACAAACGCATATGTCCTGAACACCCACTCCATACACAACTACAAGTGGATTGCTGCTGTCACGCCTTCTGCAATACGCAACCAGTGCAAATCAGCCTTCATTGCTGACCACCAAGCTGTGCGCCTCCACGCCGCCAAACTTGTACGGGAGAAAAAAGCGGTAGAAGGGGACAATCCAGTTATAGTCTCCGGCACTGAGCCAAACCAGCCACCTGCATTTGCCCGAGGAAAGCAGAGCAAGGGGAAAGGTAGAGCTAAGAACACCACTAAAACGACCACGCCAGCAGCCACCAACAACGCTTCCGCTCCTGGTCCAAGCTATGCGGGCCCGGGAGCCATTCCAGACCATGGTTCAGGATGTGGGCATCTGATCCAACCATACTCAGTACCTCCACCGATGCAAACTCAACCAGGCCCACTATATCACCCACACCCTCAGGCTCTAGCATCGCAGATTCCGCATGCCCCCAGTGGGTCCTCAGGCCCTACTGTTCAACCACGCTACAACCCCCCTTCGTCATCCACACCGACACACTATTATCAGAGTCACAGTTCTGTACTCGTTCCTCAAGCGCAACCATATTACTCTCCGTACTGGCCGCCATACAATGTCACCGGCGTGCCACCGAGCATGTCCGTGCCTCAGGCGGGAGGAAGCTCCAATATCCCACCTTTGCCTCGTAATACTTCTGCTGACTCAGAGGGACGCGGGGCTCCTAACAGATTCTTCACTACATTTCATACCAGTGGTACATGAATGATGGTAGTAGTATAACATGTTACTACAGTGCAATAGATCATGTTATAACTTCAAGGACACTGTGCGGTGTGCTCTAGTGCGGTAATTCAAACCGAACAACGCGACTGGCTGGAAAGCTTAAATATGTTGCCGAGCCTGCCCAAACTTTTGCCAGGTTGCTCCAGCACGCCACCCAGATTCCTTGTCATCCACACCCTTTCAGCTTGAATCCACAGTTCCAGCGAGTGGAAATGAGTCTGCTGTCTCGTTTTGTGCTCGACCAAGGATTGACAGCAGCTGCTGATGGACCTCAAACCGGCGAGAACTCAGAGGGTGAGCCCGGGGGTGGTTCAGGTCTGAACAACAATTCCAGCGCAGCGACAGCTCGAAATGGGACATTACCTGGACGAGCATCCAGCTTGACTCCAAGTCCCCCAGCAACACCCCAACGACGGTCCCGTGTTGAATCTCTTGAAGCCAAT
Source organism: Paxillus involutus ATCC 200175 (assembly GCA_000827475.1). NCBI lineage: Eukaryota > Fungi > Basidiomycota > Agaricomycetes > Boletales > Paxillaceae > Paxillus > Paxillus involutus. The sequence goes on from KN819379.1 coordinate 190,118, forward strand.
GCCGAGCACGTTGCAAAACGCAGAAAGCAATTCGCAGCCAAAGTCTGCAGGGAGAAGGGTCTCCCAGAGGGTGCTTTGGATGCGTTTGCAGTGGTAAATATAGCAACTTTCCACATGTGCACTCCGTCTGACGCTTCACATGCCAGATGGATGCAGCAGAGATGGCCATCACCACGTATGCAACGCTCCTCGCAAAGAAGCAGGAGCAAGAAAAAAATGATGCTTTCCATTACATCTGCTCAGAAGAATTCAAGGTATCTCAGATATGTTTAAGCAGGGGGAAGTTACTTATGTACTGCATCGCCAAGGACATCTTGAAGGACCGTCTTCGTTCATGTTTGCTGTCCCCCAACTTGACTGCTTATGTCATTGATCTTGCCTCGAATGTCTTTGTTAGTAATTCATCACTCGCAAGGGACTTGATAGACTGACCTTTTGTTATATCCAGGCATATGCAAAGAAAAACCTGTCGATGTTGAAGATTCCACCAGGAGCCATCGAAGACCCTGAGCTGTTGGATCACATTGATATGCTCATAAAGGAGATCCTCACCTCGCAACGTTCGAATGTCAAGCAAAAGGTATGCTGCTACACGCTGTCAAAGGTGGCGGTCATACTCACAACCATAATGCACTGCGGGGCTGTGACAACAGTTGTCAAACAGCATCAATATCAAATTGCACATATCAGTCCTTGCCAAATCATTGGCGCCATCAGGATTTTATGAAATCACCACCGCTCACTGGTGCCGTTTCTCCTTCTTGGTATTATTTCCCCTGTAAAGTTAGTGTAGATACTAACCTGAAACACAAACAGCGCGCCTCAATGACAAGTTTTGATACAATTGTTGATGAATGCGCAGCCACGGCCACAGCTCAGAGAAAGAAAGTGAGGCGAAAGCGGACACGTCGCAGTGCAGCTGCTGAAGCGCCGGCAGAAGAGGAAGAAGCGGCCGGGAACGAGGATGAATCCGTGACCAATGAAGGTGCCATCGATGGAAATGGAGGCCCAGATAAGAGAATATGGACAAATTCTGACTTCTGGGAGTACGTTGACTGTCTCCTGGCAGACCTCAGAGCCACCGCGGTTGCAAATGAACAGACAGCTGAGGGCCGCAAGAAATATATCAAATTGTAAGGTGTATTTCTGCTGGATGCATGCATACAGGCTCATATTAGTTACCAGGATCTTCACGACATGCTTACAAAACGATATGAAGACCTATGTTGGCACCGTTTCACAAGCCGCTGTCCCAGCATCTGAGAACGTCACAGTTCAATGGCAGAACGCAATCCATAATGAGCTTGTTTGGTAGAGATATAGCAAGCAGTGATTTTCTTAGTTCAAGTTGTCTTCCTCCCACCGGTTCCTGTGCATCATGATCATTCATTCATTCACGTTTCCCCCCATCAATTATGTCATTTACAACATAATATGCAGTCTTCATGCATGCCTGTGTATATCATTCAGTGAATGCATCAGCTTATCGTGCTTTGAATTCGTGCAGTTGCGCTCATAGTCAATAGAGTGAATTGGTATTACAGGCAGCACGCTAGGGGAACGGTCCCACCTTCAAGTCGACCACTCCCAGTCGTCGTGCAGTCATAACCTATAGGACGATCCAATGTTAGTCAGGATACATGGCTGGTGTGCACAATGAGGACTCAGGTTCATTTCATTATATCCGTGTTTGATGTCTCATATAACCATACTGCTACGCACTTGCTACGTTGTCACTATATCCCGCCGGGCCTCAGACTGACCTCAGACCTGATGCCATCCTATGCCGCCGGCTTAGAGCCTGTGCAATATACTCTGGATTGAAGGCACGAAAAACGTTACTGAAAGGCTATGTGCGAGGTTTGGCATGGCACGGGTAGACCATGCAAAAAAAATGGCTAATTTTTATGTCATTCATCACGCCTATACCACATTTGACGAAAATTCCCTCCCACACCCCTTGTACACCTTTGCCGTACATAATCGCCATTTGACATCAGTGGGACCTTTAGGCCAAACAAGCGTGTAGATATGGTGTTGCAATACAAATGTAATGTTTTGTCGAATTTGTTGCAATTTTACACTGTCGCATTGCAATTCCCACTCCCATTGCAACGTTCTATATACCCTGGTTGCAATACTCTCTACCAGTCCCGATAATAGTCCCTTGGTCCGCTTGCAACATTTCCTCATGGCCTGTTGCAATACGCTGCAGTGCTACCCTTTCCCGGTATCCGCTCCGACGTGTCATCAACGTGTTCTGTCACAAGAAGAGACATTAAATTTGGGAAGGCGACCAGGCGACCAATTTCGATATCATAGGGATGTCGACCGGTCAACCAATGTCGGCCCATATTGATTTTTCGGCAATTGACCCATGGGCCGATATCGGGTACTCGGCATATTACCCATGGGCCCATTTTGCCTTTGGTGATCAACTGATTGGGGCATTGGGTGAAAATTAGGTAAATTGGTGGATCTGGGAGGGCTTTCTGGCCAATGGGCCCATC
>KN819380.1:4704-17075 GCA_000827475.1 Paxillus involutus ATCC 200175
GCTATGCACAGCTGTGCCAGGCTGTGCAAGGCTGTTCTAGGCTGTACATGACTCATTCCGACTCATTCCTACCTAATCTAGTACATATTTGGTAAGAATCGCACAGCCTTAGGCATCCTAAATAGGAAGGCATAGCCACCTTCAAATAGTATATAAAGGCTGACTTTTTCCGGCCTAAAATGGAATAAGAACCCAAGTTAGAACCCCTCTGTAAGTTCATTGAGTGATTCCTATACGAAAGTTCCTCCTAAGCAAGACTACTGAGTGATAAGTCAGGGACTCTAAAGAGAGACTACCCTTTTATTTCTTCAGTATAGACATCAGAAGCAAGGTTACGCATAAGTCTTATCAGTCCTAAGCACTGCAGAGCAAAGAGGCTAGCTGTACGTGATATCTGAGTAAGCCTACGTTAGCGCTAAAGGAATCAGCAGTTGAGCAATCGCTAAGCCAGTTAAGGGAGTAAGCCAGTAAGCCTTGACAGTCAAAGGAACACCTTTTTCCTGTCAGCTTAGTCACCCAAGTACTATCCCATCAATCACCAAAGGTTTAGACTCAACAATAGAGATAGGCAGAAACCCAAATCCCCCTTGCCACGAACAACACGTTACCAGCCTGTCACGTCCCGTGACATTCTCACCCTATTCAACCCATTTCCAACGCACTCCGACACATTCCGACACATCCCGACATTTCCGATTCATACTTAGAACTATTCTTTCTGTTTCTCCATTCCGTTTCCCCGATCCCTGATCCCGAGTCTTCGGACTTGTATTAGTAATTATATCTGTCTTATGTCCATCTCCATTCCTGTTCCTATTTGTTTGTCATATGCTTACCAACCCCACGTTCCATTCGTCATCCTCGCGCCATTTACTTTGTAATCCCGATCACAGCCTTTCCTACTGCGCGTCGGGATTCCCTAACCCCCGACACTAGTCCGCTTATATCACATCGGACTCCTAGTATATAAACCCTGTAAACTCCCTACGTTTCCTCAGTTCGAATATCAACAAGATATCAATTCCTAACTCCGTCCTCCGCTTCTAAGTCTGAGTAGATCTCAGGACTTATAAATCCGACCCCTCCTGAAATCAAGGGATAGGACTCATATAGGGGCGCAACATATAAGTTGAAGCCACAATCCCTTACAACTCCGACGTCCTCCGGAACTCCTTCCCATCACCCCGATAACCCGATTCATCGGGTTTGCTCTGGACCTCCGGGATTGAACCCGTCTCTAACACAGCCTTTCAAAACTGAGGATACTCTCGCATACAAAACGCTGACCGTGAACTGTGTTTGAGAGATTTTTGTTGGTTTGCTTTTCCGTATTTCTAGGAGCATATTCCACATCTCTACCACAGAAGAAGACATCGTGTTCCCTTCCCTCCCTTGTCTCTCTTCATCTCCCTTACCTTTCCCTCCCTCGCCTCTTCGTCTCTCCGTGTGTTTGTGCTGCGCATCGATGGCTGGGGTGGCCGCACTCATGGTGCACACCGGGCTGTCGACGCCTGGTGGTGACATACGGCGTTTGGTGTGGATGTGGGGCTGGGCTGCTGTCTCGTGGACATGGTGGGCACGTCATCTGTCATCTGCCGCTCGTTGGCACTTCGTCTCCTTCATCTTCCCTCATCTTCCTCATTTCTCTTCGTCTCCCTTACCTTTCCCTCCCTTCCTCACCTCTTCGTCTCTCTGCGTGTTCGTGCTGCGCGTCGACGTACGGTGTTTGGCGTGGACATGGGGCCGGGCTGATGTCTCGTGGACGTGGTGGGCACGTTGTCTGCCCCCCGTTGTCTCGTTGTCTGTCGTCTGCCACTTGTCGGCGCTTTGTCTCCCTCGCCTTCCCTTCTCTCCCTCGTTTCTCTTCGTCTCCCTTTCCCTCCCTCGTCTCTTCATCTTCCGTGTGTTCGTGCTGCGCGTCGATACTGCTGGGGTGGCCGTGCTTGCAGTGCATGCCCGGCTGTCGACGCCTTGCGTTGATGCATGGCGTTTGACATGGGGCTGGGGTCTTGTGGATGCGAAGGGTGTGGATGTGGGGGGCACGCCGTCTCCCCTCGGTCGTCTCATTGTCTGTCGCTCGTCGGCGCTTCATCCTCGTCTTCCCTTCTCCCTCGGTTTTCTCCACCTCCTTACCTTTTCCCTCCCTCCTTGCCTCTTCATCTCGCCGTGCACCCATGCTGCACGTCGAGGTTATGGATGAGGCATTTTGGTTGTAGGTGGGTTGCTTGGGGTGCAAACAGGTCGTTGGGGCCGTCAGTCGGTCGTTTGGGTCGTCAGTGAGCCGTTTGGGCTGTGGTTGCAGTGTTTGGGTCGCATGTGAGCCACTTGGGCTGCAGATGGGGCGTTTGGGTCGTTTTCAGGCCGTTTTCGGACTTGGTAGGGTGCTGGTGGACTATTTTAGTAGTGGGGGTGTAGGCACTTACCTGCCGGGTTGTATTGGTGTGGTGGTGGGGAAAGCTACAACGTTGAATGTTGAACAGTGTCACGTGACTTCACAAACACGAAATTTCGACAAGTCCAAACCAATTAGGAAAATCTTGCTACACTTTTACTAGGCTTTTCACTACACTTTTTTACTGGACATTTTACTTAGTTTAACTATTGTATTATTAGTGTTTTACTACACATTTTTGCTACATACTATCTACCAATTGTAGTTAACAATAATTCAGTGTACTGTGAAGTAATGTAAACTACTGGACATGCATCCTCACCCCACATCACACTGTGAAGCATCAGTAAACCACACATGTGCTGACTCACCCTTAATGAGCTGAGAATTCTCACACAGGCGAGTCAGGAGTGTCAGCATGGCTAAGGATAGAGACAGGACTTTAAGGCTGTTCAGACAAAAGCCTGATACTCAGTACTCAGTGATATTGAATAGTAGTTTTTTATTATTAACTTGAATGCCAGTGAGGCAGGGTGTTTTAGCAACGGCTGCGCCAGGGGGTCATGGGTGAGGCATTAACATTACAGTGGGTGGGCTGTTTGATATGTGGGTGGCTGCATAGGCAAGGTGTGAGGTTTGGTGTACCAGGCAGTGCGTTTGAGCAATGGCCAAGCTGTGGGGCATTCAGAGGATGGTCTGGGTGTCTGAGTCATGGCTAGGCTGCAGTTGTAGACCCTGGAGCTCTCAAATGTGATCAGTAAACAGAATAAACCTTCCTGAACTTATCCATATACTTTTTTCGCCTTGATTCCATGCAGTGGTTGATTAACTGGTGATTGTGGTGCTCTTATGTACCAGCAACAACTGTTGACCACAATGATTTTGAAACTCTGCTACATCCTACAATTTTTCACAAGGTTCTCGCTCTTGCGTTAAGCCTCCCCACCTTGTTTCGTGGTTTGCATTCCCAACTTTGCCACTCACTTCAATGAAACTCCCTCACTTCTTTGTGCCCCGATGCACCTGCTGTTTTCGACTTATTAATGGAGATGAGAAGATCATGTAGCCACATCAAGCAGCCAGGACAATGACTGCAAGGACAATGACCACAAGGATGTAGAGGTCCACCACATACATGTCATGACCCAGAGGTGCTAAAGAGATGACTATACTTATTCTGCTGGATCATCTTAACCCCCTGAGTGACGATGTCAGCATACTAAGTAACATAAGCTTACCTAAGACACACCTCAGCAACATCTCAGTACATGTGTGGTTTGCTGATGTACTCTTGGCTTTTATATTTGTGTGATCAGGACTAACTAGCTATAGTCTAGATAAATTAATAACTGCAACAACTGTGAGCCTAATAACATGGAATTCTAGAATTCTTATAACATCTTAATAACTGATGGTCATGGATGTCTAGGCAACTGGCCATCTGAAATGTTTGGATTTCTGACTTAATAAATATCTAAATGAATTGGTAGCTGGAGGCACTGACAATCAGAATATCTGATGATCTGGAATTCTGAATGGTCTTTATTTTCTAGGATTACTGATTTAATGAGTGACTGAGTGGCTGTGGTAACTGTATGTCTAAAGATCTGATGGTCTGGAAGTCTTATAATTCCTTAGTAACTGATGGTTATGGAGTGCTAGAGAGCTGGCTGTCTGATGGTGCTGGGGAGTATGATTAAACTGGTTGACTGACAAGCTGGTTGACTTATGTAAGGTATCTTAGTATACTGAGATCACTGTGGAGATGATGGGCTGGCTAGCTGAATGTCTGAAAGTGTCTGGAACCACTGAGAGTATTAGCCAACTGAGTGTCTGACCATCTGATGGTCTGATTCCAGATGCAGCCAGACAATTCAGACAATTCCAGACACTTTCAGACAGATAAGTAGCCTCAGTGCCTCCAGACAAATTGTCAGGTTGCTGATGTAGGGAATCTATGAAAGCCCGTGCATTAGCTTTTGCACTTGACAATCACGTGTTTCTGGTGTCCCGCACGGGTTCAACCTTCTTGAACGAGGGTCATCCTGGGCTGATGTCATTTGTTTTTCCTCATCTCGATCCATGGGGGATTGGAGGCTTCAACCATCCTGCAAGACTGCCCAGTATGTGTATCTCCATGGAGACGCAGGTCAGAAATCTTGTTCTGCAAGATAATTCTCTGTTCGAGTGAGACCCTAATTTCACATTTGTGTGCTGGAACATGATTCAAAAATGCCAGGCTAGTGTCAATACAACCTTTGCAATGAAATCCTCCTCTCTACGATCTCTTGCACGCAAGCTAGCGGAGGTGTCCCCTGTGTTAACCTCGCTTGCGGTAAAGTGGGAGGCTGACCCATGGGTGAAACTGAGCTCTACACAGGAAAAGCGAATGGTGAAGTTACTGTGGAGACTGAATATTGCTGCCAAATCGTTACAAGGAAGCACAGGTTATAAGTTGGCACATCGAACTGAAATATGTGCTTTGATCAGAAAATTCTCCACCCCTGCCATTTTTGTAACTCTCAACCCTCACGATGTTTCGAGTGTTTTGTTGGCTGAGATTGGGGGGGTTGAGAGGGATGTGTGGTGCTCGATGTCTTCGTATGATCGTGCTGTCTTTGTTGCGAAGCATCCAGCAGCAGCTGCACTTGCATTTAATCAGCAGATAAGCACTTTTTTGATGACTGTTGTCCACTATAATCGAGGTATGGGTGTGTACGGAAACTGCAAAGCCTACTATGGAACCATTGAGGCGCAAGGACGAGGAACCTTACACTGTCACATGCTCCTATGGATTGCCGGCAACCCCAGTCCACAGGCATTGCACAATATGCTTCATGGGGATCCTGGGTATAAACAGTCATTGTTTAAATGGATGGAAGGTGTCATTTCATGCCAGTTGCCTAGCATGACAGACATACAAACTGAACGGAGTACAGAAGATGTTAATCGTCCTGCATGTGACACACACAAAATGGATCCTCAACTAGAGTGTCCTCCTCAAGTCAATGAGTATCCAGACAACAATTATTTAGTAGGAGGGGGGGATTATTACATGAACACAGTTTTCAAAACGGTACACTTCTATGACTTTGTGAATATGCTTGCTAGTAGTGAATCTTGGGAAGGGCTCATGGCTTCTGAGGGTTCTTCAGAGCTCTCTGACAAGGCAATTGAAGAGGCAATCACTTTGACTTGTGGAAAAGGAAACATTAGCGTCTTGAATGAGGTAATGGATTACTCACATCAGCCACTGGAAGAGACGTTTGAACACATGGCGCTCTGGGAGTACATGGAGTGGTGTGAGAAAGATAAGATTAGTGTTCCACGTGTAGGAAGGGAATTCCTGTTGGTGAAGCGGGTGTTCTAGATGATGAGGAGGATGTAGACAATCAGACTCTTCTAGAAGGTGATGACCATGACGGCGAGACACACAAAGATCATGAGGGTGGGGCCTTGTGTCATGTCCTGTGACTTTTCCATCCAATCCAACCTAATCCCGACACAATCCAACACATTCTGACGCATCCCAACAACATCAGATTGTACTTAGACATTTCTTTCATCTGTTTCCCGTTTCCCATTTCCCATTTCCCGATCTGTTCCCAAGTCTTCGGACTTGTATTAGTAATTATGTCCCTCCTATGTCCATCTCCATTATTGTTCCTCTTGTTTGTCATATACTTACCAATCCCACATTCCATTCGTCATCCGCACGACATTACTTTGTCATCCCGATCATAGCCTTATTACTGTGCGTCAGGATTCCCTAACCCCCAACGCTATTCTGTTTATATCCTATCAGACTCTTAGTATATAAACCCTCTGTAAAATCCCTACATTTCCTCAGTTCAAATATCAACTAGATATCAATCCCGAAACCCGTTCTCCATCTGAACCCTCCACTTCCTAAGTCTGAGTTGATCTCAGGACTTACAATCCGACCCCACTCGAAATCAAGAGACAGGACTCGTACAGGGGCACAACACATACATTGAAGCCAACGTCTCTTACCCTCTGATGTTTCTGGACCTCTGTTCCCATCACCCCGATATTCTGATCCATTGGGTTTGCTCTGGAACCCCGGGATTGGCCTGGACTCTGACACCTTGCAACCTCAAAGGGGTTTCAGCGAGAAACTACGAGGAAGATTTGCAAATCAAAATCACCCCCAATATGATATGCACAAAATGTGAGTGAGGTGCTCACCGGTTGTACCTGTGCTACTCAGAGAAAATATACCAAGGCACAATTTCTTGGCCAAAGAGAGTTTTGTCAGGTAATGCTTCTACTCTTCAAACCATGGTGTGTGTGGACAGACCTGTGAGAAGATCACAAGTCATGGGTGGAGGTGTTCAAGACGACTGAGTTCCCTGCATCTTTACAGCGTATTATTGACAACATGCATGTAAACAAGGAGTGTGACGATCTCCGCCAACAATTTGGTCAGCAGATCCAAGAGGAAACAAGCATGCCTTCCACCTTCACTGAGACCAGTGACAAAGATTCAACTCCAGACAAGCGTGCACTCTTGCACGGTGTCTTGTTGGCTGATAGTTCCTTAGATTCTTGATCGGAAGAAGAGGACCTTGGAGGTGATAAAGACCAGGATGAGCCTGACTGGAGTAATAGTATGTTGCTGGAGGATGAGCAAGAAATTCTATCCATCATTTGTTGGCTATGGCTTATTTCCAACCCTGGCCCTTCAGAGGGTAGTTGGTGTCAGCATGATGGTGTCACCGAGGTCAATCAATGCTTGGCAGCGGAGATAAAAGAGCATATCAAACTGTTCAGCATAGAAAGAGCACACAAGCACCCAGCTACTGCTGGGGTAGAAGACTGTGCTCAACAGAAAAGATTGCATAGAAGTTCAGTTGAGCTCGCTGAAAGTAACTAAGTCCTTCCCAGGTGTTAGGTGGTTAGGACAGAGGAAAGAATAGTAAAGAAGGGTGCGATAAGTTCGACCCTAAAGGGATTCACTGGGGAGCGGAACCCTGGAAGGGTGAGTCCGTTGGTCTGAATGATGGTGGGTTAAGAGATAAAAGGAACCCGAACCCGTTCCGTGGTGGACGAGCGGATAGTGAGTAATGGAAGGGGAAGTGGATTGCGTTGTAGCGGATTTGTCGTTGTTGTTGTTACTTATGCTTGGACCTTAAGTGCGTGGTGACAGAAGATGAGATTCAAGGAGACTAAGTACAGACTTTTATAGTCCGGGCATACCCGCGACTGCGTCAAACAAAGTCAAAACATAAAGGGTAACTGCCCATACGGGGCAGATAACAGTATAAGGTCCATAGCGGACGAAGAAAGTACATACACGGATAAAGGGACTCACGGCCAAGACTTACCAACGTATTGGGATGGACAAGGACGGATCCGGATGGTCGTAAGGCAGGGGTGGTGTATGGATGGACGGGTTCCGCTGCTAGTGAGACACGGGTGAGAGCAGGTTCGACGGACGATGGGTTGGACAGTAAGGATGGCGGCTGGAAAGCTGAGGGGACTGGTGGTGGCTTCGAGAGTTGTTGTTAGGACATCAGATCTGCGGGTGAAGGACGCTTGCGGCCGTAGGGGATGTGAGTTCCCTACATCTGCGGGGGACTTAGCTGCTGACTGTCCTCAGTCAGTCACATGACCGTGCACATGACCGTGCACATAGAAGCTGCGTGTCCGCCTCGTGTCCGTTGGGGGTCTTCAAGCTCAGCAGCGCTTCATCCCTCTTTCTTCCCTCCTCTAACTCACTATCCGAACCAACCCACATCAAATGCTCTCATCCATCCTTAAACCCGCCGTTCCCATCGACCCCATCGAGGCCGAGAAGACGGCCGCGCGCGAGGCCTTCAAGGCCGCCGTGACAAACGTGCACGGGCTAGCGATGTCCAGAGACGGTGACACCCAGGAGGAGGTGCGGATTGCGTGGGCCCATGAGTGGGAGAAGGTGGCGGTGAGTGAACCATCTGCGGCAGTTGGACGATACTAACGATACTAGCCCATGCTGTTGGCCGCGCACAAGCGGGCTACAGCCGCGGGGATCCCGACGGTTGTACCCCACGCCATCATGGCGGTGATCGACGAGGCCGACGAAATCTATACGAAGATCGCGGACTCCGCTACTGCTGCACCCACTGACCCTCGACTCCGCGTTAGGGTCGGGTCCCTGATGGTCGAAGATCCCGTCCTGGAACCCCTCAGGGCGTCGAGCCCAGCCCCGTCCGTCTCGTCGCGGGCGACGGGCCAGAGCAAGATGGAGGTGGTGATCGACAAAGGAAAGGGCAAGAAGGTGGGTATTGTCGTCCAGCATGACGGATCTGTGCTAATCTGTGGTGCCTCACAGCGGTCCCGACAGGACCTGACCCAAGAGGAGTCCGCCGCCGAGGTGATGATCACGCACGCTACGCGCTGCCAGATGTGCATCACCACATCAACTGCTTGCGTTGGTCCGCAGGGAAAGTCGTGCTTGAAGTGCGCCCAGCGCAAGACGGCGTGTATGTATGCGCAGAGGGGAAAGGCTGGAGGAGGTTCGGCGTCCACAGGTAGGTCTCCGTTGCGGTTGCAGCTTGATCGCTGACTGACATGTTGGGATGCGTAGCTCAACCCGCCCGTCCTACGGCTGTCAAGGCTGGCCCATCGACTCGGGCCCGCGCGGTCTCCGCGAGTGAGGAGGGGGAGGAGGAGATCGTTGTGACGAGGGCGCCGCCCAAGACGGGCAAGGGTAAGCGCAAGAGCAGGGCGATCACGCTGAACAAACAGGAGGCCGACGAGGTGATGAAAGTAGTGATGGGGTTCGAGGTGAGGGTCCGCGAGACTCAGGCTCGAGTCGGACGTCTTGTCCCTCAGGGGCCTCTTGGAGGGTCACCACGGATAGTAGGTAGTCCGCTGTCCGCCTAAATGTAGTCCGCCCTGTATCCACGCATTGTACTGTAAATCGTATCTGTGTCCGTGTCCGTGTCCGTGTCCGTGTCCATGTCCGTGTCCGTGTCCGTGTCCATGCCATCCCAATCTGTTGGCGTCTGAATAATAAGATAGAACCAAGGTAAGTATTATGAATGATCGTGCGGTGAAAAATGAAATAAAAAAAATAAGAAAAGAGGGTTGGAAACGCATCCCAGCTGCTTCACGGGTACCTGCCTGTCTTGTCTTCTTCTTCTGGTCTTCTGCTTTCTATATGATGGAACGGAAATGGATAAAACACATAACGGGCGCAGTCCCTATTGCACGTTAGAAGGTGAATGGTGAAGCGGGTATATTAGGGACTCGCGGGCGAGACATTGTTATATCGGATTCGTAATTGTCCGTGTTTCTTTTTGTGCTTTAGCGGGGAAGGGGGTTTTCTGGATGTTTTCTTTTGGTTTCTATATATTTTAGATGGCTTTTATGGAGATTGGAATAGAGCACCGGCCGAAACCCGGGGTAAAACAGAGGAGTATCGTACTATGTAGGTGATTGTGGTTGTTGGCGATAGGGGCTATTCGAAGTCGTCGGGGACTTGTTCTTCATCGTCCGGCTCGTCGTCCTCTATTCCTGCAAGGTGGTCCAGTGCTTCTTCGTCTAACCCTGTGATGGTAGTAACAGCTATGTGTGACGTCGAGCGCGGATGATAGGGCAGGAGGTGGAATGCGGCGAAGCAGAGCTTGGAGACTGACCCGTCCAATTCGGCCAGCAGGTACGAACCACCAGTAGTCCGGCGAAGGACGACCATGGGACCCGTATACCGCGGCTTGGTCTTTCGGTTCAGCTCCTTCTCGACCCTAGAGTTTCGAACGAGAACTAGACTCCCTGGGGAGAAGTCGTAATTCTTAATTCAATTCTTGAAGGTCTCCTCAAACTGTTTGATAGACGCGAAGCGGGACTTGAGGACTTTGGAGTGGATTCCGTCCAAGTCCACTTGTCGTTTCTGCAGTTGGCAGGCTCGCCAGGCAATGAGGCCTGTGGTAGAGAACGGATCCGCATCGGGTAGCGGGACAAGGTAAGTAGCTTCAGCGAGATCAAAGGGGAAGAGCGGCTTGACACCATGAACCATGAAATAAGGTGAGAGGCCAGTGGATTTCCCAATAGTTACCCGTTCCGCCCAGAAGACAGAGTGAGCTGAGCGGTACCAGCAAGACTCGTCCCCCTCAGCACTTTTGATGATCGCTTCGTGAACATCATAATGTCTGCGCTCTACGATTCCGTTGGCTTGAGAGTTATAGGGGGAGATGCGGATGTGGTGGATATTGTACCTGGAAGCGAGGACGTCTAAGGCCTGGATAAATGGCGGACCATTGTCAGTTACGACTTCAGCAAGAGGGCCCCATCTGCAGAGGATATCCTCGAAGATAAAAGCGGCCAAGGCTACGCCGTTTTCCGCTCAAAGCATCCGCCACTCCGGATAAGCGGAGAGCGCGCAACGGGCTTGGACGATGTACCTGTAGCCACCCGCCTTGGGCATCAGCATCGTGTCGATGTGAGCCTTGTGAAAGAGGCCCCCGATAACTGGTACAGATGGCGGGATATGCAGCTTTGTGGTTTGGCGGATTTGACATTCGTGACATGTACGGACATACCACTTGACGTCGTCGACGAGCAATGGCCACCAGAAGCGCAGAAGGAGTCGAGTACAGACTGTGAAGACACCTTTGTGCCCGAGGTCATCATGAGCCTCCTTGATCAGCCTGTAACGCTTCTCCTCTGGGACAACCAGTTGATGGCGGCCATGGGGCTCTCGACGCCAAAGGGACCCGTCTAAGAGGAAGAAGCGGGTGACGGAGTTGATGAAGGATGCATACTCGGCCTCTGAGAGGTCGGGCGGGTGGTCTCGAGTCTCTAGAAAGGCACGGATCCGCCCCACCTTGGTCTCTCTGAGCGCTGCCTTCGCAGATCTGGGGATGGAGGGTTCGATGACCGCGTCAGTAGCAGGCGTCATAAAGGAGAAATAGAAAGGTGGCTCTATGCGTGAGCGCGTCCTGATCAGGGGCTCAACCCATGGGGGAGTGCATTCTAAGGACAATGACAAGTCAGCCGCCGCAGGGAGGGAACTCCCTCGGTCATTGAGCACGGTCATGGAGAAAGAATAGAAGTCGTCCAACCAATCCTCGTGATCATCGAGAATAGGCGGGTCGCTATCCGCTGGGGGTCTGCGGGACAGACCATCGGGTCCTGCATGCTTCTCGGCCGGGACGTGCACCAGCTTGAATGAGAAGAGCAAGATCCCGGCTATCCATCTATTGATAGTCGCGTTGGGTTGGAGGTCGGGGTTATTGATCATCCCTTTGACATACTTGGCGTCTAGTTCGACTGTAAAGTTAGCAATACCAAATGTGTAGATGCGGACAGCGCGGAGAGCGCGAAATAGTCCGTAGAGTTCCAGTTTGGCTTGGGAATAGCGACTCTCCACCTTGTTCAGGGTGATGGACCCGAACCGGTTTGGATAGTGCTTTCTGTCCTCGCCAACCTGGAACAGGATGTAACCGACAGCGATGATGGATGTGTCCACTGCAAGGATCACTTCTCGCCCGCACTCATAGTCTATACGACGGAGTGCAGGGGACTTTACTATTTCATCCTTCAGACGTTCCATAGCAACCCTGTGAGTGTCGTCCCACTCGAAGGGAACCCCTTTACGGGTCAGGTTTACCAGCGGGCTGGCGATCTTGGCAAAATCCTTGATAAAAATATGTACCACTCCGCAGACTCCCAAGAAGCCACGGACGTGAGTCACGTTTGAGCATTCTGGCCAGTCCCGGATCTTCTGCACCTTGTCTTCGTGAGGGATCCGACCCTCCAGCATACACTTGTGCCCGACTATGGTTGCGTCAGGGGCCGCAAGGACGAACTTCTTGGCGGATACAGTAGCTCCTACATTCTGCAAACGTTGCAGGATGCGGTTAATGACAGCGCAGTGATTCCAAATGAAACGACGGATTCCCGGGTTCTCAGGAATCGTCTCATAGGTCCCATCCGCTGCTTGGTATCGTGTCCGTTCTGATTTGACAGGAACGTC
>KN819380.1:17095-144159 GCA_000827475.1 Paxillus involutus ATCC 200175
AGGGGACTTTACTATTTCATCCTTCAGACGTTCCATAGCAACCCTGTGAGTGTCGTCCCACTCGAAGGGAACCCCTTTACGGGTCAGGTTTACCAGCGGGCTGGCGATCTTGGCAAAATCCTTGATAAAAATATGTACCACTCCGCAGACTCCCAAGAAGCCACGGACGTGAGTCACGTTTGAGCATTCTGGCCAGTCCCGGATCTTCTGCACCTTGTCTTCGTGAGGGATCCGACCCTCCAGCATACACTTGTGCCCGACTATGGTTGCGTCAGGGGCCGCAAGGACGAACTTCTTGGCGGATACAGTAGCTCCTACATTCTGCAAACGTTGCAGGATGCGGTTAATGACAGCGCAGTGATTCCAAATGAAACGACGGATTCCCGGGTTCTCAGGAATCGTCTCATAGGTCCCATCCGCTGCTTGGTATCGTGTCCGTTCTGATTTGACAGGAACGTCGTCCACGAACGGCATGGTATGCTGGGGTATCTCATCCTGCAGGATAAAGGCCATGTCAGCTTGGAAGATCTGTACCACATTGGTATGTCCCATGGGAAGGGATGTGAGTCGATGTGGCCCCAGGGGCGTCCCAAAGGTCGTCAAGTCGCGCGAGTCGACATGAAGAGCCCGATGGTCGTAACCCACAAAGAGGTCTAGCATGCCATACACAGCGTATCCGGCGAAGGATTCAGCAAGGTGTTCGACAAATGGAGGCACGGATGCGTCACAGATCGATACCCCGTTCAGGGGTTGCAGGTCGTGGACAATCCGAAGGGACTTTCCATCCTTTTTGACGACGCAGAACAGTATGCTGCACTCGAAGGTTCGTATACGCCCGCTGCAATCTTCTCCTTGATGATAGCGATGACCTGCTGGTGAATCGCGGGCGGAATAGGGATGTTGCGCTGCACCGTTGCGAACTTGACTGGGGGGAAAAAATGTTTGTCAAAGGACCCGCGTTCTGAAGCGTCCCAAGCAAAGGCCGTCTTGTGATCACGGACGAGCCATTGGATGAGCTTGAGTTCCTCTGGCCACAGCCAATTGGCTGGGTCAAGGTCCAAGGCTTCTGCGCGTTCCGCAGTGAAGCGGACTCCTGGAACGAAATCAGGGGGTTTAGTAGGAAGGGGCTTTAATCCCGCTAGTGGGTCATCAGGCAGGCGTCGAACAATCCTGAACCCCTCCGCTAGAGGGGCCGGCACCGCAACAACCTTTTTGGCCACAGGCTTGTAAGCCAGTCCGTGATGGGTGGAATCATGGGAACCCTCTGGCTTGTAAACCAGGGCATGACTCGAGGGATCAAACAGATAAAGAGAGTCTAGAACAGAGATAGCAGTCGTGGTAGGGACGGACTGAGTGGATGAAAGATAATCGTAAGATGGTGACCGGGTTCCTTGGTCGATCAAAGAAGGGTTAACCCCCGCAGTACGGGCATAAGAAAAGGAGCGGAACAAGAATGAAGACGCATGGGGTGCCAAGAAGGGATAGCACAAATTGAAGATGGCAGAGTGTGGACGAATACTAGGGTCTCCCCAGCCGTTAGCCGGATCATTGAGTCTCAAAAACCCATTTCCACTATGCTCTGGTGGTTGGAACAGTGGATTCCGCGCTTGCAACGCGGACACCCTTCTGTCCATGGGCGAGTGGGGAGTTTATATTCCTTACCAGTGTTCGGGTCGCGAAGAGTGATGTTCTGCGAGCCATCAGGGAAGTCGTCCGTGGTTGCGCTCATTAGACAGTGGAAAGGTCTGCCAAGAAGCATGTCGAAGTTGGCTCGAGGAAGGATTTGGACTTGGATGCATACATCGTCCGCTCCGAAGTTGAGATGCAAGTTCTCCAGCACCCCTAGGGTTGTGTCCGTCTGCGTATTGACACTGGTCATGTTCATGAGGTGGTCCAACCTGATTGGCAAGCCAATCGACTCCCAGATTCACCGAGGCATGGCTATGATCTCGGATCCAGAATCCAGAACGCAGTTGATCGTTTTGTCCGTCCCGTTGACCTTGGGTTCTAGGCAGCGCAATGGTAGGCTGTGGTGCGCGACAATGAGCCCGTCGTCGTTTTTGAGGACCCGGTCGCCATATTCCTGGGCGACACTCCCTGGGTTGCGTCCGGATAGCTCGTGCACGCACACTGTGGGCATGGAAGTGTGTGCAACCAGGGGCGCAGTAACCCGCTTGGTCGTGGTCATGTCACGAAACTGCTTCCTAAAGTCGGGTGAGACTGCAAACAGGTCTTTCACAGGCACGGGTATGCTAGTTTCGAGAACCCGCTCGAGCACCCGCTTTGGAGTGGTCTCGTCTTCGAGAGGGAATGAATACCTATATTGATTAGAGGGCAAGGGGTTAGCAGCAATGGGTCTAGATGGTGATGACGAAGACGCAGGAGGGGCTGCGCTAGCGGCGGAGGTCGCTGCAGTAGAAGGAGCACTAGGTCGCTGCAGGACCTCAGCAGTGGTCATCCGCGCTTCCTGTAACTCCGGGGAGACTATCTCGTCTTCCACCGTTGCAGTGTGAGATTTCCCCTGCCCAGAAGGGCGAATAGGGATCTCGACGCCATCAAAGCGGACCCGCTTTCTGCGGGCTTCTCTTTTGCAGTCCTGTCGGCTTGGTAGCTCGCCCAGGCTTTAGCAAAGTAGGGCTGGAAGTCGGGGTCAGTAGAATACGGGTGATGGGACTGTTCAGGGTCATCCACTACGCTGAGGAACGCGGATGGCTCTATCTCGAGTTCAACTTCCCCTTCAGGGCATGCTACAGTCAAGATACCCGCAGTCATATGAGGAGGAGGGTCCCTTGTAAAGGTGTCAGCCCCTGTGGCAGGTGAGTCCGCCAAGCGATCAATGGACTCTTTCATGCAGTTGCATCCGGGCACCCTTGGAATGGGTCCGCCATCTGGCATGCAGAGACGACCGTTCGGGCCCCGAATGATCTTGCCAGCCTGCAGGTATGCGATGACGTGCTCGCACTCGCTGAGATAGTGCGTCAAATCACGGCAGAAGGCGCACCCAGGGTGCCTTTGCGCAGCCCGTTGGGCCTGCAAGGAGTACTCCTGTTTCACCACCACCCCTGAGGGCTGGCGGGGTGTGGATGACGAACCCTGCTGTCGTGAATGATCACGTCCCTCTTGCGGGTTAGCTAGGAGTTCGCGTAGAGCAGCACCTGTCAAAAGAAACTTTGCAGCATCCATGATGTCCTCCATTGGGTAGGCTTCGTCGGGGTGCAAGTCAGCTCGGATGATAGAAAGACGGTGGCGTACCCGGTTGGCTATCGCTCTGGGGAATCCGTCCAAGAAGAATGCATCCCGCTCAGTGTCAGCCAGCTTTTTGTTGGCGATGAGGGGCGCGGATATCTTCATGAACTTCCTGCGGTATTCCCCTAGTTCGTCTTGACTGCGCATGGCCTTTGCGTGGTAGTCCTGTACTAAATATTGAAGGTCAGCGCGACAGTAATGATCAGCTCCCTCGCATCTGGGGTACAAATCCTTGACGGCAACGACAAATGCGTCCCAGTCACCTCCGGACGCAGCAGTGAGGGTCTGCCATACTTCCGCTTCATCGAGATCGGCGTATCGGATGGCCGCTTTGATTTGGGCGGCTTCTGCGAGGATCTCTATATCCTCGAAGAATCGCGGCAGATGGGCGGGTGACCTTCCATCAAATTTGGGGGCGTCTCTTGATCCGCGTAACGGCATGGGTACTGGATTGGCGGCCATGTTATGTCTCTGTGGGGGATTAGCATTTGATGGTGATATATGGGGAAAGGTGATGTCGGGCTGTGGCTGTGTTGAAACGGGTAACGAACTGGAACACAGAGGGGAATCAAGTGGATGGATGAGAGCGGTCAAAGGTGGTAAAGGAGAGGATGGCGCTGAAGATGGGAGGGGAGTAAGTGGCGAAGAAAATGGAGAGGGAGCAGTAGTTCCATCAAAAGTACGTTGCGGAGTGGAATGTGCAAAGGCACCAGGAACAGCGGGTGAAAACGGGTCCGAAAACCCGGAGACAGGATCTGAAGGCATTCTAAAAATACCTTCGGCCGAAGGTGATGGAGGCCGAGAGTTAAGCAGATAGGCGATATGAGGATTGATGGCGATAAAGAATTGTGAGTCCTCGGAGATGCTGAGGTTGCGAAGCTGAGAGAGTAAATTTGCGAACTCTAGCTGATGGGGGTTAGACCTGAGGGTCCTTCCTGTCGGCTTGATGGAATCCCTCGCTGAGGTGGGCTCCAGTTGAAAGTAACTAAGTCCTTCCCAGGTGTTAGGTGGTTAGGACAGAGGAAAGAATAGTAAAGAAGGGTGTGATAAGTTCAACCCTAAAGGGATTCACTGGGGAGCGGAACCCTGGAAGGGTGAGTCCGTTGGTCTGAATGATGGCGGGTTAAGAGATAAAAGGAACCCGAACCTGTTCCGTGGTGGACGAGCGGATAGTGAGTAATGGAAGGGGAAGCGGATTGCGTTGTAGCGGATTTGTCGTCGTCGTTGTTACTTATGCTTGGACCTTAAGTGCGTGGTGACAGAAGATGAGATTCAAGGAGACTAAGTACAGACTTTTATAGTCCGGGCATACCCGCGACTGCGTCAAACAAAGTCAAAACATAAAGGGTAACTGCCCATACGGGGCAGATAACAGTATAAGGTCCATAGCGGACGAAGAAAGTACATACACGGATAAAGGGACTCACGGCCAAGACTTACCAACGTATTGGGATGGACAAGGACGGATCCGGATGGTCGTAAGGCAGGGGTGGTGTATGGATGGACGGGTTCCACTGCTAGTGAGACACGGGTGAGAGCGGGTTCGACGGACGATGGGTTGGACAGTAAGGATGGCGGCTGGAAAGCTGAGGGGACTGGTGGTGGCTTCGAGAGTCGTTGTTAGGACATCAGATCTGCGGGTGAAGGACGCTTGCAGCCGTAGGGGATGTGAGTTCCCTACATCGCTCTTGAAATTGAAGATCTTTACGACCACATAGAGTTCACCAATGTTCCAGTTTGTGAGAGATCACAAGATGAGAGAAACCAGTTGATTGACAAAATTGCAAGCAAGTTTCATCTCAGAACCAATCCTGAGCAGGATAGAGCTTTTCATATTGCAACCTGACATTTCATCAATGGGCAGCTTGACCAGTTGTTGTTATTCATTACAGGAATTGGAGGCTCCGGGAAAAGTCATGTCATAAAGGCTATTGTGGAAGTGTTTAGGCGATGTGGGGTTAGTGAACAGATATTGCTTAGTGTGCCAATGGGATGTGCAGCGGTCTTAATTGATGGTTACACTATCCACACCTTAACCTTTTTGCCTGCCGGCGAACGTGAGTTAAACCGGGAGGAGCTTGAAAACATTTGGGCAAAAGTAACTTACCTTATCTTAGACAAAATATTGATGGTATCAGCAGAGCTTTTGAGTCAGATTTCTGAGTGAATCTCACTTGCTAAAGGATGGCGAGAAGGCAGTCCTGAGTTACCATTTGGAGGTGTAAATGTTATATTTGCTGGAGACCTTGGGCAACTTCAACCTGTTGTGGGATCAGCCCTGTATGCATACAACCTAGTTAATAAGCTGGCTCCATGTACAACAGAAACCATCTTCGGACAACACAGATTGTTCAGGGCCCACTTATGGCAACAGGTTCCCTACATCATTGAGCTAATACAGAATCAACGGGCACCTACAGATCCCATCTACATAGAATTCCTTAATCGCCTCCACGTCGGGGAGGCAATGATTCACTGCCAGAGAAAGATTTCAGTTTATCAGTTTTTGAATTCCCGTGTAATGGAAAACCTGGAGATTAGCAATCCTGAGCAGTTTGACGACCTCAAAGATGTGCCGTTCATATTCAGAGAACGACGCCTCCGTGATCTATACAATGAGAAAAAGGCTCGTCATTTTGCTGCCAGTACTGATCAGGAATTTCAGATGTATTGTGTGATCAATAAATTCAGAGGGAAACCACTGACTGGAGAGGAGAGGGAACATATGGCAAAGATCTGAACAAAAGAATCCAAAGAGGTGCTGGGAAAATTACTGTTACTTCCTGGGATGCCCATGATGGTTATGGACAACTTGGTGATTGGAAGCAAGGTTGTTAATGGCTTGCAAGGAATCTTGAGGCATGTGCTTTATAGAACGGTGGATGGTTGAAGAAAGGTGACTTGTGCGTATGTAGAGGTCCTGAATTGCACCTTAGACTTGCCAGGTGTTGGCCCACGATTGGTCCCAGTAAGGCCATGTGTCAGAGTCTGGGTCAATCCCAGGGTTCCGGAGCAAACCCAATGGATTGGGATATCGGAGTGATGGGAATGGAGGTCCAGAAACGTCAGAGGGTAAGAGACTGTGGCTTCAACGTATATGTTGCGCCCCTGTATGAGTCCTGTCTCTTGATTTTGAGCAGGGTCGGATTGTAAGTCCTGAGATCAACTCAGACTTAGGAAGAGTATGATTCAGATGGAGAACAGATTTTGGGATTGATATCTAGTTGATATTTGAACTAAGGAAACATAGTGATTTTACAGAGGGTTTATATACTAGAAGTCCGATAGGATATAAATGGAATAGCGTCGGGGGTTAGGGAATCCCGATGCGCAGTAACAAGGCTATGATCGGGATGACAAAGTAATGTCGTGCGAATGATGAATGGAACATGGGGTTAGTAAGGATATGACAAACAAGAGGAACAGTAATGGAGATGGACATAGGATGGATATAATTACTAATACAAGTCCGAAGACTCGGGAACGGAACGGGAATGGAAAACGGGGAACAGATGAAAGAAAAGTCTAAGTACAATCTGACGTTGTCGGGATGCATTGGGATTAGGTTGGATTGGATGGGAAAGTCACGGGACATGACAGTATCCCCCTCTTAGGCCCGAACCTTGAGGGCTTTTAGAGTTTGGACTTGGTGCGAGAATAGTCTGTAGTGGAGTTTCGAATTTCGGGAGTCCAATGCGTTCTCAGGCAGTTCCTTTTACGTACAAACCTCTTGGGATGCCTTCATTCAAACTCAGTCGCACTCAATTGCTGCTCATTCCTGCATGGTCATTTACCGATTGCAAGGTGCAAGGAGTGACCCTAAAGAAAGTCGTTGTGGACCTAGTGAGTGCAAGAGGGTTACAGAACACATATGTGATGATGTCCCATGCACTGTCCACTGCTAAAGTTGGTGTCTTAAGATGGTTCAGACCCCACCATATTCTGACCCAGCTTCAACAAGACCTACATGATGAACTTCAGTGAATCTCTTCCATTGATAAACAGACTATGAAATGGTATGCTGCAGAATCATGTTGATGTCTAGCGTCCACATACATTGTGAAACACACCAGGGCAATTGCAATCTGGACTTGCAAGCTCGAGCATGAATATATAATCCGGTGAGCAGCTGATTCATCTTCACCTAACAAAATGTCATATTTCATACACAACTATTTCTCCCATATCCTCGTGACCGATCTCTGGTGTGAAGAACTTAGAAACTCCATAACCAAGTGCAACAAGTTGCCAAGGTCCGGGTCAATCCCGGGGTTCCGGAGCAAACCCGATGGATCAGGATATCGGAGGGATGGGAACAGAGGTCTGGAAACGTTGAAGGGTAAGAGACTGTAGCTTCAACTTATATGTTGCACCCCTGTATGAGTCCTGTCTCTTGATTGGGTCAGATGGTAAGTACTGAGATCAACTCAGACTTTAGGAAGAGGATTCAGATGTTTTAGGAGGTTTTGGGATTGTGATCTAGTTGATATTTGAACTAAGGAAACATAGGGGTTTTACAGAGGGTTTATATACTAGGAGTCCGATAGGATATAAACAGAATAGCATCGGGGGTTAGGGAATCCCGACACGCAGTACAAGGCTATGATCGGGATGACAAAGTAATGTCATGCAGATGACGAATGGAACGTGGTGTTAGTAAGGATATGACAAACAACAGGAACAGTAATGGAGATGGACATAGGACAGATATAATTACTAATACAAGTCCGAAGACTCAGGAACGGAACAGGAAATGGGAAATGGGAAACAGATGAAAGAAATGTCTAGGAACAATCTGATGTTGTCGGAATACATCAGGATGCGTCGGATTGTGTCGGGATTAGGTTGGATTGGATGGGAAAGTCACGGGACATGACAGGTACTTGGACACATACATATGTAGTGTATGGTTCTTCTCTAATGGGAAACCAGACAACAAGGCATTGATTGTGGTCATTCCGCTTTCAAGTTCCCTGGCACTTCAGATGGCTTCCTTGCTTGGAGGCCTGTCAGAACTGAGACAAGGTGAATTATAGGGGGGTAAATTTGGGAGACAAGTACCGACTTATGAATATCCTGGATCACCATAGTGGACATCAATATGGTGACGCTGCACGCCAACAAGTGGCAGAAAGAGAAGGGAGATAGCGTGGTGGGTGGATCAGCTTGACGGGTGGGGGAACACACTAAACAACTGCAGGCTCAACACTTCAACCAGGTATTTGATGCAAGAGAGGTTCTTATGGCAAAATCTGAGATGATGAGCATGTCAGTGAAGGAGATACAGCCCAAAGACTTGGTCTTGCTGGAGACAAAGATCAACCATTACCAACTCAAAGATGATGCGGGAAAATGGAACATCCAACATGTGCAATTTGAGCTGCTGGAAATAAACCTCCTGTGCAGCAATCACAGTGCAGAGGACGTGGGGTTGGGAAATGAGTCCCCCCAGGATCTCGGTGACTTGCACATTTGAAGAGGCCATCTGTGGTTGGATCTTCGTGGATGTGATCTGTCGTGCTAGAGTTTGGGCTACTAATATTGCACTGCACAGTGCTGGACTATCATTTTCTTTATTGATGTTTGTATTTATATGATGTGCACTCGTACACCCAGAAACTGCCTTGTTGTGAAGCTTTCTATTTGTAAAGCTCACACTCGGAAATTGCAGCACAATGAATCTAGTGTCCCCAGCACTCGTCGACCTCATTAACATGCTTACTATCCTGATTGATGAGTATCCAGAAGCTGGAGCACAGTGGTTGAGAAGGTATGCTCTTGAACGATGGCCTGAGTGGGCATTGAGTGTGAAAGTGCATATATGGTAAAAAATTAGGGCACAGGGAAAGTTCTGATAGATCAAAGAGTGATCAATGTCCACCGCCAAATCATCCAAGGCGTATCCCGGCCACAATGCATTGCAGTTATGCTGCATCCGCATGAGGACGACTTTGAAGACCTTTTGCATCTTTGGGCAAGTCTTACGCCAATAGAAGAGGCTCATGCGACCGATGTCATTGAGGCGATCGAGCAAGTCTCTTGGTTACTCTGCTCCAAGGACCTTTGTTCACCATTCACCCTGTATCCTCATCAACCACTTATTACGGACATCTACTACCTTGTCTACACACAGAATGAAGAGATTTCAAAATCAAACATTAACAGTATTTTACAGGACAACTTCAGGAAGAGAGAACTGGTGAACACCCCAGCCATTCTGGTGAAAGCAGGTCCTAACTACTGTTCACGGGACCCCCAATTTGACATCGACCCAGAGGAACTTGCTCACACTTTATGGTGGTACAAATGATCTGGTATAGAACACGGTGTGGTGACAGACCTGCGACACAAGATGCAATTTGCGAAGGACGTCAACATAATAAAATAGTGGCTGATGCAGAAAGCACATGTTTAATCCTCCAGTGATTTTGTGTATGAGTTTGTGTTGTAACATTAGAATGAGTAACATCTTACGGGACATCTTTGGAGAGAATAGTGACATTGATCAGGACGAACTTGCTTGCACTTTGTGGTGGTACAAACGAAGCAAGGTGGCACATAATCCAGTAACACAAGATGGAAGATGCATTTTGCATTGTGATGAAAACATGTGATTCAGGAACGAGAAGATATGACAAGATGAAAGCAAGCAGAAGTCCATTGAGTCCATGTACCAAGAAACAGTGTTTGTGATTACGTGTGAGCAAAACTGTCTGATATAACACAAGGAAAGAGCCAATGCACATTTGGGAGCACCTAGTCAGCCATTATATGCCCCGTAGTGAAGCCGGGCGTGCTGTCACAATCATCAGGAAACATACATTTTGACTGAGATGACTAATGCCATCTAAGGGTACTTATGAATCTGACATGGCTATACAGCTAAATACCTGAGGTACTAACCTGGCTAAATGGCTGAACTGTCTAAATTTAGACACTTTTAGACACACTTAGACACTTAGAACTTTAGTATTCTAATGTTATGGTAGTTTTAGAAACTTAGACAACTAGCACATTGTGTCAATAGTAATTTTAGACATCTAGTTAGTAAGTGTGCCAGATCTTAACAAGTCTCAGACCTTTAGATTCACTTAGACAAAAAAAATATCAGAGCTTCAGGTATTTCAGACTTTTAGATATTTAATATGCTAGCCTATTAGAGGTCTCAGTTACTTAGACAGCTAGTCTCCTTGTTCCAAAGTCATTTTATCCAGCTAGATAATATTAGATAAAGAGTATACTTAGTATTTTAGTTTTCTATCTCAAATAGACCATTATAGTGCCTTAGCTTTTTATTTTTTTAGATTATTCAACCTATGAGTTGAGTGGGTTCTTAGATATTCAGTATCTTAGTGAAGCTAGAAACCAAGCATTTTAGGTGGTGCACCATTTAATCAGTTAGAATATCCAGTGCATTAAAAAAGAAGCAGTTGTACATGACCTGCAACACAAACCAAGAAACATACCATAATTAAAAGGCTAAACTATTGAAAATTTGTTGATATAAAAAGCAGCAAAAGCAGAAAGAGAGTCATTGTGGTTCAATCCATATGGAATGGGATCAGCTCCATAAATACCAATTAAATGAGCTGGACGCATAATGCTATCCAAGTGAATAACAGAAAGAGCAGGGTCACCAGTCTCCTCAAATTCAGGCTCTACCATCCATATCCCTGTGTTTGGATAAGGTTTGTCTTCAATTGGACTAAATCAATGAACCAATGCACAGGGATATGAGGTATTCCTAAACTGGGGGTTGAATAGAAGTAAAACTTATGCAACATACAAACCTTGAAAACCTGGCAAAGTTGGGTCTTTTTCTGCAAAAACACAATCATGTCTCTCCTGTCCACTCCTCCAAGATGAGCGTGCATGAATGTGTTGGCGGTACATACCACCAACTCCACATGGATCACTGGGTGTATAAAATGTTGCCACTGCTGAGGGGTATGAATAGGCCTTCCCAACAAATTGAGGACATTTGGAAATGTCAACATCAGGGTTGCGCTGATTATAGAGAAAACATGCCACAAGGTCTGGTAAGCTTGGGCAGCCAATATCTTCATCCATTTGAGTTAGAGTTCTCATATGATGGGGTGCTATATAAATAATATGTCAATAGCATGTACTGGACCAAATTATTGATTGAAATATATCTCACAAGGGGTTTGTGCCAAAATTACCATAGATTCTGTTCTTTCACCCTCAACATCTTCTGCATCATCAAGGTTGGAGTCATCTCAATATCCTGCCTCTAGATTTGGAGTTTCCAATGGTATAGCCTCTACGTCTTTGGGAAGCAAAGGTATATTCAAAAGACCTTTCAAAAGATCTGTTACATTTAGAAATACATTTAGAAATGAAAAACATACATACCTTCAGCTGAACAGTTAGCCTGAAAATCAGCTAATTTATCCAGTCTTTGATTGGTGACTAGCATTTGGCCCAAGGCATTGTAGTGATTTGACTGCCTCCAAGGTCTCTTTACTGCACGAATATGTTTTGATTCAGTGATAGATGAGCAAAGACCATTTGGTGCTCCAAACTCTTGGATACAATGTTGATAATGCTGGAGTGAATGGATCCTAGGGATTGAGATTCCATCTGGTCGCACTTCAGTTTCCACAAAGATAGAACAGTTCACTTCAAAGCGCTTCAAGACATCCTTCATGGCATCCAGATCACCTTCATCCTGAGAGGAGTGACAAACAATATAGCAAAAGTCCATAAAGGCTGAAATGGCTTGTACCATGTGATCTGGTACAAGCCACACAATGGCAGACAGAAAAACCTAAGGATAATCATTGAGTTGAGATCTACACTAGTTCGAATTAAAACCATCAACCTTCATGAGAGCTTTTGAATCATCTCCTGTCCATTGCTTGAATCTCTGGCCTTCTGGAAATCTGTGTAAACCAGGGAATGATGGGACAACAGCAATACTATAATTTGATTAGAAATGTAAATAATAGAAAATGAAAGTCTCACTGTTGGTCAATGTCAGCCATTATAGCCATTGCTTTGGCTTTCCCCCATGTTAACTCCAAATAAGTCTCCACCCAGGCTACTATATGATCTTTGAAAGTTCCCTTGATAATTTGATGAAGAATGTCTGGGGCAATTAACTCATGAATATCTGCCCTTGGGAAAGCAGTGGTAAAGGGCTTTCAAAATAGATTAAAATATACAGTGAATCTGATAGATAGCTTGACACTTACCAAGATTTTGTCAATAATCCCATATTCTTTCCACAATATATCAAATGTGAAAGCTTCCATCAAAAGCTTTGAATGTTCATGTGTTCGAGTGCCAGCATCATCACTACCATCCAAGTTTTTACGGTCAGCAAGACAGCTAGCAAAATAAATTGTTACACTGGGCAACACTAGTGTGCTCGACCAAGGCAACAATTGACCTTTCCAGTTACTATTGCGACTAGCAATGAACTGTACTTAGTTATCAAGAATATCAGCAGTCGTCAGAGGTGACTGAGGCCTTAGGAGTAGACGTGTCTGAGAACACAAGAATGATTGCATAGAATAAGCTAGAGTTACAGTGCATTTATTGACAGCTATATAAAGGGTTTGTGGTTGCGCACAGACCATGAAGAGAGAATAAGGCCATTGGCCGGAAGGTCATGAAAGGGAATAGAAGGCATAGGCTTCAAGGATATAAGCTGGGTAGACTGGGTGAGACTACCTTAGATGGAAGTCAGATTAAGCCGACTATGGATCAGTCCGGAACAATACAGAATGAGACGGAAAGATATGGAACATCATAGAAGAAAAAGGAAAAAGATAGGGGGCAGCCTATATATCGTAACATAAATCAGTTCTATCAGCCATCACAATGCCAAAATTAACACACATACATTGGACACCAGCCTTGCACAATACAGGATAATAGAACTTGCTCTGGATAGTCAGCAATATATGGTCCAAGACCATAAATGGCCCATCTGTAATGTCCATCTGGGCAACACTTCACTTTGGACTGGATCATTGCTGGACGCATTGTCTCGAAAATGGCAGTTAAGAATGTATGGAATAAATGATGTTGAAAGTCATGGAATTCTGGATCATTCTCATGCTTTCTATTAGCTATTATGAAAGAAAATAAGTAACATGCTCTGAAGTCAAGCACAGGCTTACTTTTGAGTATGGCCAAAAACCCAAGCAAACTAACAGCTTCCCATGTGCACAGCGAACATTGTTGTGGATGTTTCCAACAGATAGATAGATGGGATAATACTCATTGTTGCCTGTGGCCACAGAGACTGTGGGCTTGTCACTTCCCAAAATCAAGGGCACAAACATTGCCCCATGGTTATTGGGATCTTGGGAAAGCTCATTCTTTGGTTTGAGATAAGTAATATATATTTTACATAGTAAAAAAACTTACACATTGCCTCCAAGCCCAATTTTCTGTCATGAAATCCACTCAAATCCTTTGGTGACTATCTCCAAAAACCTGTTGTGGTGTATAGTCAATGTGATCTTTGAAGTCGGGCATCAAAAGTTGACGGTCTGCAAGAGACTCTGGATTTCGAAACCATAGATCATATGAAGCATGCTTCCAAGGGGGTATGGAAGGGTCTTCTATAGGCAAGGTATCTGTCTCAGCATGTTTGACTGATAGGCACTCCCAGACAGGGTCACCAGTAATGGCATCAATCCTGTTGTAGAGATCAGCATGGTTTGCAAAGGGTGGGCTACCATTTGACTCTGGTATAGATGCCCAAATGTCCATGAGTTTATCTACTTGATCCTGTGGAGTCTCATTCCAACAGA
This sequence comes from Paxillus involutus ATCC 200175, assembly GCA_000827475.1. Classification (NCBI taxonomy): domain Eukaryota; kingdom Fungi; phylum Basidiomycota; class Agaricomycetes; order Boletales; family Paxillaceae; genus Paxillus; species Paxillus involutus. Next base: position 31,132 of record KN819380.1, read on the forward strand.
ACAAGAACTCTGCAAGACGATACTGATATTGATGCCTAAAAGGGTGCCATGGGTTTCCCTGGCATATCCCATGAGGAGGTGGACCACTGTCAGGAGGCAAGTCATTGCCAAGGATATCACATGGAGTGCCTAATATCACATTGTCAATGGTGGGTTCACCCCAGATAGCTAGAAATTGCCACTATACTATCAAGAACCAAGGTGTTGGAGAGGGTTTCTCTCACTTGGTGGCTTTGCAAGACACAAGAATTCTGTCCATGTGACCTTGCCTCCTCGAGCTCGACCTCATCAACACCCATACAGTGGGCAACAAAAGCATTGCAATGTTGTGCGAGTTTTCATTGTTTGGCTAATATCTAGAGAACCATGAAGCATAGACTCATAAACCCAGGTATCGTTAGAAAGCTCTTGGTCAGGGCTTTCCAAAGATATATACATTGCTTATGTAATTCCTACACCCCCCGGAGATATTTACAAATTAATGAAGGGTACTCATTGCAACGGTTTTGTTGCTGACATAGAAAAGTAGAGGAATGGTAGATTATGTAAGATGTTTAGCCAAGCAATGAATCATGTGATTATTAAGAGGCTGCCATAGTGTAAATAAACCAAAATATTGCAACTCTTTCCACTCTCATCACCATGAAATCTCTTTCTGTTGCTCAAACCAACCAAATCATCACTCTCTTGGAGCAACAGCAATCCACTTGTCAAATTGCTGCTTATACTGGTCTAAACCACTCTACCATCAGTCGAATTCGCTCTAAACTCTGTCCTGACCTCCAGAAGTCCTCTGGTGGACGTCCTTCTCTTGTCAATTCAACTGATATGCGCCATGCCATTCGACTTATCAGCACTGGGAAGGTTGAAAATGCTGTCCAAGTGACCAAAGCACTTCAGGACATCAAGACCCATCCTATCTCCTCTCAGACAGTACGCCGTCACCTTAAAAAATCTGGAATGAAGGCTGTAGTGAAGAAAAAACGCCCTCTTCTCTCCAAGCGTCATAGGAAGGAGCGGTTGGACTTTGCTGTAAGCCATCAGCACTGGACTGTGGAGGACTGGAAGCGTGTTGTATGGTCAGATGAGACCAAAATCAATCGCCTAGGGTCAGATGGTAGGAAATGGGTGTGGAAAAAGGCAGGAGAGGGTCTTAGTGACAGAATAGTGGAGGGAACAGTGAAGTTTGGGGGAGGATCTTTGATGATGTGGGGCTGTATGACTTGGGAGGGTGCTGGAATGGCATGCAAGATTGATGGTAGGATGGATGCTGACCTTTATGTGCAGATATTGGAGGATGAGCTGCAGCAATCCCTGGAGTATTTCAACAAATCTCCAGAGGATATCCTCTTCCAGCAAGATAATGACCCCAAGCACATAAGCAGGAAGGCCAAAAACTGGTTTGAAGACCATGATTATGAAGTCATGGTATGGCCTGCTCAATCTCCAGACCTTAATCCCATAGAACATCTATGGTTCCACCTCAAAAGAAGGCTGGCAGAGTATCCTGAACCACCAAAGGGGATTGCAGAGCTTTGGGAGAGAGTGGAGAGGGAATGGAAGAGGATTGAGGCTGCTACTTGTCAGGAACTTATTCAAAGCATGCCTAGGAGGATCCAGGAGGTGCTGAAAGCAAAAGGAGGATACACTTCTTATTGATACCCAATACCCTCAATATCAGCAACAAAACTGTTGCAATGAGTACCCTTCATTAATTTGTGAATATCTCCGGGGGGTGTAGGAATTACATAAGCAATGTATATATCTTTGGAAAGCCCTGACCAAGAGCTTTCTAACGATACCTGGGTTTATGGAAAGCCCTGACAAAGAGCTTTCTAACGATACCTGGGTTTATGAGTCTATGCTTCATGGTTCTCTAGATATTAGCCAAACAATGAAAACTCGCACAACATTGCAACACTTTTGTTGCCCACTGTATGTTCCACCTCAGGCTGGCAGGGGTAGCAGTAGCCCATCACTTCATAATGATGAGGAGGAAGAACTTGAATTACCTGAAGGTGCTTTCTATACTCAACATCCCAACCTACTGGATTTGCACAGTAGTACTTCTGAGGCTTATACTGGGGCTCCATGGCTTTGTGTCGAGCAGGCAACAAGCTTGTATGAACTTGTTATTGATATGTTGTAGTCAAATTAGCCCGAAGTGTACTACAAGTGCAGTGTTATGTGAGACTTTACACTTCACACGTGAGAATGGTTTGGACTTGCACCAATTCTATTTTGTCACACGTCCTTCACCTGAGTTCTTTGACCTACTGTTCGAGTCCTTGACTTCACACAATGACTACTTCATGCTCACACATTGAGATGGTCACTACCCGAAGACAGAATAAGGAAGCTCACCCAGGGCTTCCTGACCTGCCAATTCAATGAACTCACAAAGAAGTCGCGGCCGAGAAGGCTGCACAGTCACAAAAGAGGAAGAAGCTGCATCAACAGCAAGATGAGCTCATAAACAACATCACAGAACTCGAGAATAAGATACTTACAGAAGCGGCAGAGAAGAGTCGCAATGTGAGACAGCAACCAGGTCCTTCAGTTGCGAAGAAGCCAAGGGCACAAGTCAAACCACAACCAGCAAACACAGACAAAGCTGGCAGGACAGGTAAACATAAGTCAGCAGTTGCTCACAAGTACAAGAGGTTATTTACTGGTTGACTGAACAACAGGGAAATACCAAGGTACTGCAAGCAAAGCCGAAGATAGTGAGGATGAGGCTACTATGGCAGTGAAAAGCGGACAGGGAAAGTCAGGAAATGGGAAGCAAGTCAATATGACAGCAAGGGAAGTGGTTGGGTATACATGGAAAGGTTTGAAGAGTACCGACAAGGATATGTCCGTATCATGTAAGTTCATCAATACAGGTTTCTAATTGACTTCACTCACTTTTACTCTCACTGATGTGATATTCTGTGTTTGTTATGGTCGTCTCAGTGTCAGATGGAGGACAGAAGGATATCAATATGAATGATGGAGGTGGGTGACAGGCAGGAAAACAGCGAGAGGTTGTGGCTTCCAGCAGGAAGAGGAAGGTCGCTGAGAATGGCAGCGAGTCTGACTCAGAGTCATTGGTGTGGTAAGGAACATGTGACCTAGTAGCAGTGCAGCGCCTAACTTGTGCTTTACACGCTTCGCTCACCCACACTCATGATTTCATGGATTTCATTCACTCTCCCGCACCATTCCACAGACCTCCACTGAAAAAACCCTCTCAGCCCTTCAAACCAACACTCGGAAACATTTCGAAGACTCCTGTATCTGGCCTTTGCCCTGATTGGCTCATGAAATCAAAGACTTGAACCATTGCACACACCCAATCCCCCAGCTCTCTGAACTTGAAAGAGAATGCGGTGTCCAATCGTTCAAATGGTGAGTAATTTCAACTTCATTTTCAACTGTTAACATCTCTAACTACCAAAAACTCGCTAGCACGAGTTTCTCAATCTCAACCTGGTAAGCTTTCGTACAAATACTAACTACTGTACTTGAATACTAACCTGTTCTACAGTTTTTTCTGTAAAGGACTATGCTGGCCTGCAAGACAAGCTCGACGATGACCCTGCCACTGCCATCCACTCCAGTTCCATGCCGCTCACCGTCAAGAGGTTGGGCACACCCAAGATCCCGATCACCAAACTAAAGAAATGGACGGCACACATGGCCGTTCCCAATTTGGATGTGCACAACGGTGGAGGCGAGGTGGACAACAGTGGAGGTGAGATGTGTGACAATGGAGATGAGGCACGCGACAATAGAGACAAGGTGCACGACAATGGAGACGATGAGGGGAGGGATGGTGGGGTTCAGCAACAGGGCGAGGAGAAGTGGGGTGTGGGAGATGGTCGCAGGAACGATGGAGAGTTGGAGGACGAAGTTGAGGATGCCAGGGATCGCCAGAGTGTGCGCAGCCGTGGGCACAGCAAAGACCAGGACCAGGAGCTCGAAGACGAACCTGCAGACGACAGATGGCAGAGGTGACAGAGACGGCGGAGACGATGTAGACGATGGAGATGACAGAGACAACCTAGACAACTGAGACAACTCAGGTGGAGAATGCGGGGGCAATGATCACGACTCGGAAGCAGAGCCCTGAAGTGTCTTCGCGACAAAGCGTTCAAATCCAATCGCGGCAGGCCTCCCAATGTAAGATACATTTTATTTTCAAGTTTTTAGCTAACTATTCTACACTTCTAAGCCTCAAGCAAAGGTCGTGTCACGACGGCGATGGCACGACCTCAAGAAGCTGCCATCCCAGGCTGCTAAGGTTGTCCTGAGTCATGCATGGCAAGCGTGTCGGAATCCGTGGTGAACGTTGTAGGGAACTCACATCCCCTACGGCCGCAAGCGTCCTTCACCCACAGATCTGATGTCCTAACAACGGCTCTCAAAGCCACCGCCAGTCCCCTCGACTTTCCAGCCGCCATCCTTACTGTCCAATGCATCGTCCGTCGAACCCACTCTCACCCGCATCCCACTAGCAGTGGAACCCGCCCCATTGATATACGATCCCTGCCCTACGACCATCTTGATCCATCCCTGTCCGTCCCAATACGCTGGTAAGTCCTGGCTGCGAGCCCCTTTTATCCATGTGTGTACCTTCTTCGTCCACTATGGACCTTATACTGTTATCTGCCCCGTATGGGCAGTTACCCTTTATGTTTTGACTTTGTTTGACGCAGTCGCGGGTATGCCCGGACTATAAAAGTCTGTACTTAGTCTCCTTGAATCTCATCTTCTGTCACCACGCACTTAAGGTCCAAGCATAAGTAACAACAACAACAACAAATCTGCTACAACGCAATCCGCTTCCCCATCCACCACTCACTATCCACTCGTTCACCACGGAACGGGTTCGGGTTCCTTCTATCTCTTAACCCACCACCATTCAGACCAATGGACTCACCCTTCCAGGGTTCCGCTCCCCAGTGAATCCCTTTAGGGTCGAACTTATCGCACCCTTCTTTACTATTCTTTCCTCTGTCCTAACCACCTAACACCTGGGAAGGACTTAGTATCATTCAACGTGTCGGAATCCGTGGCCACCCCATCAAAGACAGGGCTGCAGATGAATCTAGCAGCCTTGACGACAATGACAATGACAATGACAATGACAATGACACGCCAATATCAATGCCAGCTCATAGACCTGCAAAGAAGAAAGGTGAAAGGTCGAAGAAGTACAAGAACGAGGACTTGCCTAGGATGCCCGTGACAATGAAAGCCTGGAAGCTTAGTGACATCCCCATGTTCTGTGACTACACTGTGATGTTGGACAACCCATGGGAGATCGCCAACACTGTCAAATATGCCCAGAAGCTCTGGGATGGTTTCATTCTGAACCTCAAGCACACTATCTGTTACAAAAATCCAATATTTTATTTGGTAAGTTGTGGTTTATCTTGCTGGCACAACAATACTCTAATAGCAGACGGAAAGCTCAAACAACAAGTATATGCTTGGCGAGGTGCCTTCGCAACTCATGCCGAAAAAGCTGTTGAGGCTTTCCTCAACAGGTACCCGGTGTGCTTTGCCAATCCAAAGGAGCGAGCTGACTATGTGACATGGGCTGTCCCAGAGCCCACTGAAGAGGTTGATGATCTGGGTTGTAAGTTTCTTGTCCCACCTTCACACTACCCATACATGTGGGAAGAGTTCAATGACACTGATCCCAATAACTTGGTAAGTATTGTGTCAACTGCCTAATGTAATTAATACTCACCTTCCTGTAGGTTTGCAAAGGATCATTTATGCATGAATGCATCCTCAACACTTTTGCCCCGTACTTGGAGACTGTCGAGCATCTTTCTGAGTCCCAGAGAAGGACCTCATGGGGCAGATGGCCTCGTTCTACCCTCACACTCTCGACTGTGGCTGTGAGTGCTACCTTACTCTACCTTGAACTGACCTAGACTTAGTTACTACTATCCCTTACTGTAGGTTGAGCAAGCTTTTGGACAATGGGATACTGGTGAGTTTGTCCCTTTGTCCAAGGCTAACAGTAAGTTTTTGAACAGGTTGTGGGGTTATGCAACAAATGAGGTGATGGAATCAGTGGTTCGAGTTTCAGAGAAGAGGTGGAAGAGGATTTTCGAAGGTGCTCAGAAGTATGTTGGGGCTCATACTGCCAAGCAGAGCAAGGCAGCCTTATGTGCAAAGGCTAAGGTTAGGACCTTAGGGCAAGCACTCTGCTATGAGTCAGATTCTACTTAACATTCCTATAATCTTGTGATGTACATAGTTCTCTCAAACTAGAACTGTGGTTGGCTTAATTAGCTTGAACACTGAGCTTAGACTTGAATAAACCACTATGAAGATGGGGCATCTATTACACTTGCTGTCTTAGATGTCTAATCCAATGAGATCCTATATGGCTGAGTAACAATTCACCCAAGAACCTATATGCCTCACCACCTGAAACAACTTTACAACTGAAAAGCAGGCTGGTCACTTCACTAAAAAGACTATCAGAATTACCATCTGGCTATCTTGTAGACTGTCCCAACTAAGTGGACTTGTAGTCTACTTATCCCACATGCTGAGCAGACTAACTGCTCAAATACCTACATACCTGGCAGTCTGAGATGCCTATTGGTTTGTGATACTAGTCTTACTTATCAACTAAATGTCTAAATTCCTTGTCTCGGAGGGCACATACACAAGTCTCTAAGTGACTGACTAGCTAAAGTGACTAAATGTGTCTAAAATGACTGATTTTAGTCACTTTAGATGCATTTAGTCATCTCAGTCAAAATGTATGTTTCCTGATGATTGGTTCCACTGAGCCTCCAATGCATCAAGCCGCCCCTGACAATTGGTGCATTGGAAGCGGAGGAGAATGGGTCCATGTGAAAGATGAGGCAGCCTGAATCAGAACTGTGATGCACGGTGAGTGGGCAATGTTTAAAACACTGTCATTCATGGAGGGGGGAGCCATTAGTGTAATCATTAACTCGTGTTGCTGCACTGGACTATAACATAAAGCCCCTCTGGATGTATTTCATGTAACAGCGAGCAGTGCCTGTGCAGATGTGAGCGGTGTGAATAATGAGGGGGTTGATCATGCCACGATGAGTCAGAGTAAGGTGTGGGTAAGCACTTCATATTCCATCGGCTGAGATGAAATTCATGACAGTGGTACTGTGGAATTGAGCAATGGGAGTGAGGGGTGTGATGTTGCAGGAGATGATGTCATTGATGTGGCATGTCTGACTAGCAAGAATGATGATGTGTGATATCATTGCGGGCACATACACTTCAGGATAGGTGTTTCCAGACCTGATGATGGTGAAGCCATGTGTGACGAGGTAGTGGACCACTTGCTGGTGATGGTTGATGGGTGTGTAAATATCAAGGTCCTTCACGTGCCATGGGGAGGTTGCATCGGCAGCAGGAAGGATAAAACGCAAGGCAGCAGGGCCTGAAATGACAGAAGACATGTGGCATAGCATGGAGATGAAGCCCTCATAGTCTGAAGTAAATGGGGTGAACATGACTCGACGTTGATGATCGACAAACTGTCGCACAGTGTGCCCATGAGGACAAGAGGTGCCAGAAAGACTCAGAAGATTGCCGAGGTGGAGGTAACTATGAATGAGGTCCCTCAGTTCGCAGCTTAGTCAGAGGAGTGGACTGTCAGGGTGAGCCATTAAGAAAAAAGGAATGAGGGACTCGTTCACGAGGAAGGGGGCATCCTTTAAATAGAAAATGAACTGTATCATGCATGAGCCTTAGGAGTGTAGTCTCAGAAAATGTGTAATGCAGTGGTCTCACCATGATTAAAAAGGTGGTCCAGCGGGATGATCAGATAGAGTCGGGATCCGAGGGGTGGTTGTTCTTTCACATGGGAACCATGGAATGATGGGTATTAGCTAGGAGATGTGAGCGTATTGAAGTTTCTGAGACATTTGTATAATTGACGTGTGATGTCATGAATAAGGGGCTCTTTCTGTGGGTTCAAATAGTGAATGCCAGTGTAGTTAGTGAATTAAATATGCCTCCCTATTATCAGCAGCTCACCGCTTTGTGCTTTGGAATACACCATTCACCCGGCCTCTGCGGGGTGTCTGTGGCCGACATCTCACCCGGAAATACAGATGGAATTAATCTTGACGACTTCTTTCCTGATGTCACCAACCTCGAGTCCCGCAAAATAAAGGTTGACTATGCGTGTGTCTCTTTTGACTTCCTCTTTGTGTTCAACGTGCACGAATTTGCATGGAACAATTGGAAATGTGACTACTTAGTCTTCAAGACTAGGGAAACAGGGGTGATGGAAAACATGACAGAGGACGACATTGTGCCAGTATCCCTTGCTATAGAAATGTGAGTGTGCAAGTTAGTATGGAAGGGTGAGAAGAGAACTCTCACATGCGGGACAGTTTGATAGAAAACAAAAAGGAGGAGTTACATGGGTTGTCCAATGAAGAGTGAAGTGGCATAGTAGGCTGCATGGGAGAAAAGAGTGAAGAAGGAACTTAGCAGGCCTGTAGACGACGAGGAAAAGGAGAGTGAGCGCATGTGGATTTGCAATGAGAGAGCAAGAATGTTAGTGTAATGAATAGTAGGGGGAAAAAAATCTAGGGAAACAAGGATCCAGGGCTGCCCGAAGGGCCATTAGAATAAAGGTCAGACCTGTTTGATGGGGTCAGTCAGTATGGGTCAATGCACAGTCATGTGACTCATGTACAGAGCGCTGTCTTCTTCTGTGGTAGAGATGTGGAATATGCTCCTAGAAATACGGAAAAGCAAACCAACAAAAATCTCTCAAACACAGTTCACGGTCAGCGTTTTGTATGCGAGAGTATCCTCAGTTTTGAAAGGCTGGTAATGTGTTGTTCGTGGCAAGGGGGATTTGGGTTTCTGCCTATCTCTATTGTTGAGTCTAAACCTTTGGTGATTGATGGGATAGTACTTGGGTGACTAAGCTGACAGGAAAAAGGTGTTCCTTTGACTGTCAAGGCTTATTGGCTTACTCCCTTAACTGGCTTAGTGATTGCTCAACTGCTGATTCCTTTAGCGCTAATGTAGGCTTACTCAGATATCACGTACAGCTAGCCTCTTTGCTCTGCAGTGCTTAGGACTGATAAGACTTATGCGTAACCTTGCTTCTGATGTCTATACTGAAGAAATAAAAGGGTAGTCTCTCTTTAGAGTCCCTGACTTATCACTCAGTAGTCTTGCTTAGGAGGAACTTTCGTATAGGAATCACTCAATGAACTTACAGAGGGGTTCTAACTTGGGTTCTTATTCCATTTTAGGCCGGAAAAAGTCAGCCTTTATATACTATTTGAAGGTGGCTATGCCTTCCTATTTAGGATGCCTAAGGCTGTGCGATTCTTACCAAATATGTACTAGATTAGGTAGGAATGAGTCAGAATGAGTCATGTACAGCCTAGAACAGCCTTGCACAGCCTGGCACAGCTGTGCATAGCATTAGTTCACTGCCTTGCATAGCCTTGCATAGCTATGCATAGCATTAAGAAGAAACTAGACTAAGGAAACTGTATCTTAGATCTGATAAGCGAATAGGTAGTTGTTCATAGAGATTATTACACGGGTAAGCAAGTTTATGCTATAAATGTTGATCCTGTGCTCCAAAAATCTCAAGAAAAATATGGGAATGATCACCTATGCGGCCTCTTGCTGTCTGTATAGGTCCTGAGTGTGATGAACTCCTTGTTGACCATATATTAGCAATTCTTTACCGCATGGCCTAAGCGTTGAAGCTTGTTTGATTTGGCAACGTGGTGTGTATTATGTAGATTTGTACTAATGGTGTGTAGTGTAGTGTAGTGTATGGGTATGTACGCACCTGACTTATGCATGGACCTGTTGCATGCATGTCAGCGCATTGTAGGGTACAAGTCTAATAGTGGAAAGTGTTGCATATCATGGCATGGAAACATACCAGCCTATCAACTTGTTGGGGGCTTTGCCCCCAATCCCCCTCTGTACACTGCAGGACCATGGCTGCATCACTGCTGGGGACATGTTGCCACAGCCTCATTCCTTGCCCAGCCAACATGCCCCAGCAGTGGTCCAGCCATGGTCTTGTCATCCTAATTGTTATTCAAATTCCATTCTGTACACTGCAGGGTGATGGATGGACCACTGCTGTGAACATGTTGTCATGGCCTTGTTCCTCAGCCAGCCAACATGTCCCCAGGCAGGACCCCAGCAGTGGTCCACCTATCACCCTGTCATTCTATTCATTATCTTCAATGTTTTATCTTTAATTCCTACTAGCAAATTCCCATGGCTATGCCACTCGAGATGAGGTGTGAGAATGCAAATTTTGAGAAATAGTACTGAACACAGTGAACAGAAGACTATTCTATACATGTAGACTATTCAGGTGGTCTTCTCAATATGATGTCTTTTTGACATGTACTTAGAGAAGTCAAACTTCATAGTTGGATGGCCTGGAGTCCCACCCAGTGTACCTAGAGGTGGATTTATTGTCAGAGAACTAATTGGAACAATTAATGGAAATTGTTACCTGCAGGTAGTGATGGCTGGGCCTGGCCTGGTCTGAAAGCCAGGGCTTGGGCCTGTCTGACACTCATGCCAGGCCCTAATCATGGGCCTGGGCCTGGTGAGCAAATTGGTAGCAAATACTGTATTTATGTGATCTACAACACCTGAATATTACTACTTTTCATCAGAATCATCAGAAAGATCCAAAATCCAATCCAGATTCTCTGTAGCTTGAGTTCCAGCTTCAGCACCTGCCTCATGACTATCCTCAAAGCCCAACTCTGATGCTGAAGAAGGGCCTGGCTCACGGAACATAAGGTTACAGTTATAAAGCATATGGAGTACCTGAATTGCCTCCACAATGTCACCCTTCAAGAGGTTGCAGCACTTGGTAATAGTTTGTGCAGCAGCAGAGAAGGCTCATTTATTTGAGACTGATGAGGCCATGATGGACAAGTGGTCACAAGCAAGTGAAGCTCAGACAGGATAGAGTTGGGCATTGATCTCTGTAAAATTAGCACAACACTGTAATGAAATTGAAAAAAAATCACTTACTCCCTACCACTGAATAATAGACATTCCAGGGGGACAAGAATGCCCAGAGTTCAAGTAGAGATTGAACTCCTTGAGCCATGGAGACTGATGAGCTATCTGATCTTCCTCATCATCCTCACCCTCATCACTGGAAAGCTCCCAAAGAAGCTTGCTAATCTTGCTGACCTTCTTCTTGGGTGAAGTTATATCACCATCTCACCATACATATCTAGGTGACATCTCTTAAACTACTCATATGTGTTAGGACTTTGATCATAGCAGTAAAAGTCTAATAACACTCACAATCTTCTCTGCATGTTGGACAGCATCGGCATGCAGGTCAGCACCTCAATACTTCTTGAAGTGGGCATCCTTGAATGATGGATCCCCACTTATAAAAAAGAAATCAGTCTTGAAGGAGAATGCAGAGGGGTGACTTACACATAGCCATGGTGTATGCATCTAAGTCTGCTGTGCACTCATAATACTCCGCAATCTTGTTCACAGCTGCATTCAATCCAGTAGAAGACACCATGTAGTACTTGGACTGAATGGAATGTGAGTCTCAAGCCTTATGAAGAGCTTCAAGGGCAGGAAGGACTAGGACCAGCATCTGAGGAGAAGTTTTGCTGAGCATTGTCAGCATGCTAAAAACCCATCAGTGATACCATAACACAAGAAATAAAAAATATACTGCAAGTAATGAGGCAAAAAGTCCCACATGTTTCCACTCATCAGCAATGAGCTTCATTTGAATCATTTGATCACACTTCTCCTGAGTAGGCTGGTGAAGGCCAAGCTCACACACAAATGTGACAACATACTTGAATGAATTATCAACCATTGCCAAGCTCAGAGGAAGATCACTTACTTTCTGCTTCTTCCCAGCTCAATCAATCATCACATAAGTTGATGACCACCTAATGGGCATGTCCAGCAACAGCTGAGTCACCTCAGGTTCAGGGCAAGCATGGGGAAGACACCTTTGAATATCTGCAAACAGCTGCTTCCTTTGAGCTGAGGAGTGAGCCTAAATTGAAAGGAATATAAGTAAATATAGGAGACTTAAATATGGACCTACCTTCACTACTATAGCACATACAAGACCAATCTCATCATGACGGCCATCAGTCACAGTGACAGTCAGGTCAGGGCTCCTGGGGTCATAGAAGGGACATCAGCAAACTGCCATTTTCGGTACAGTCGTCACATAGTGTGTTAGGTGCCACAGTTACGTACAGTGTCACTACAGTGTGCTTCAGTGCTTCAGGCTCTCACAGTATACAGTATACAGTAGTACTAGTGTCAAATACAATACTTAGTGTCAATACAATATCTAGTGCTCATCTGGGCTCACAATGTCGTGCAGACTCAAGTTGGTTCAATTAGGTTCACTTCAAAGAAACTGAGGTCTTGAAACTTATTGCCACATGATTCCAAGAGTGTACTACACAGTCGCTAAACTATATAAGACAAATATATGTACTGCGGCGTGAGGCATCTGGTTTTTGGGGTGTATGTATGCTTTGATGTTGTATTACATTGTTACGATATATTGCCTACCCCCTATCTTTTTCGTTTCCTTCCGTATCTTTCTGTATCTTTCCAGACTATGACGCATCACTGGTTCAACCCAGTTACCATTTTAGGTAGTCTCTCCCGTCTACCCAGCTTATCATATAGAAGGCTATGCCTTCTATTACTTTCCATCTCGTTCTAACCAATGGCCTTATGCCCTTCTTCATGGTCCGTGCACAACCACGAACCCTTTATATAGCTGTCGATTATACACATTGTACCTTAGCTTATTCTACGCAATCCTACCTTGCATCTCAGGACACTTCTGCTCCTAAGGTCTCAGTCACCTCAGACGACTGCTGATATTCTTCGATACTGATTATAGTCCATCGTTAACAATGATCATGACTAGAAAGGTTATTGTTACCTTGGTCGAGCACATTAGTGTCAACCCGCGTAACATACATGACTACAACAAACCAAAAAAAGTTAGCCAGGAGGTGGGAGCAGTACATGTTCAACTCACCGAGCAGAAGGTTTCTATGTCTTATGTTATTGTGAACATGGCCAACATCCATATCAGCATCTTCCAGCCTTTTCTCCGCTGTCTCAGCTTGGTGGCAGTACAATTCGATGAACACAGTGTGTTCTTCAAGCCTGCAGTTGACGAGATATTTCTGCACTTGTCGTACTTTCCTCTTCGCCCGTGCAGCCTCCAACATGAGGATTGCATCCTCACATTCAGCTTCGGTATCAATGTCAGAGCTAGATTTGGTATTGTAAGTGAGCGGGATTTGCTTTAAGTGTATGAGCAATATTCTATGAAATATATGAGCATCACTTACCTCTTCAGGTCCACCAGTGTCATATTGATGCAGGCTCACCAAATGCAAACTCTGCCTGCCTGTGGAATCCTTCAGCTTTGTAGGAGTGGATGAAGGAGGAGGAGAAATGCGAGCGCTAGAACTAGGCATAGGAGAATGGCTTGAAGGCTGATCAGTGGAAACTGAAGAATTCAATTGTGATTGAAGAGACAAAGAAGGTTGAGTGGTATGAGATAAGGAAGAATGATTGGGTTTGATAGCTCTTGCAGGCTTAGCACAAGATCTTATTATGGTGGGCATGGAGACTGTATTTTATGAGCATGAACAAATTTGGAACAATGTGGTGAACACCAAAGTGTCTTCGGCAATTGCCGCATGCACTCCTCACCTATGATTACCTGCCTGAATTGCGGGAAGCTCTACAAAACTGCTTTTGGCGTCACTTGTCATCTTTGGCAATCACTTTGGGCCAGTGGCCGAAGGGAAGGAATGAGATGGGGTTATCATTGGGATGAGTATGACGAAGGTAGTATACGGTGACAATGACTATACTAATGAGAGAACGAGGTGGTATGCGAGTGAGGGAATGGGCGGCAGCACGAAGCACTGTCCAACTCCAGATTGTCCTAGGGCTGTGGTGAGCTGCTGACCCGTAGACTAGTCGTCTGACGATGCATGTAGCGGGAGCCACATGCCTGAGGGCTAGGAGAAGGATGATGAGTACTTACAAGGTTATCTGATTGGGGGGAGAGTGAGTCTGAGGAATGACTCGTGTAGGGAAGGTTGAGTTTGCATGTATGGGGCGAGTATTTGCGCGTGACGGCAGAGATACACCAGAAAAGCATCACTTGCCCATCTGCCCTTGACCTTGATGACGTCAAATGGTATATTTCTGAGTAGGTATTTGAGGGTCGAGCCGATACGTATGCCGTGGCCTTGCATTGGGGGTCTTCCAGACGCTTTGAGTGCAGACGCAAGCACCAAGAGGAACTTGCCCTTGGTGAGAGCCTTGTGGCTCTTCCCGTTGCGGTACGCGAACAGTGGTCCATTGTGGGGGGGTGAGTTGATCTCTAAGTGGTTCTCGAAGGCCGCGTGGGGATCTGATGAGCTGACTTGTTTAGCTCAGTTGATGTCCTCTCAGTTCGGGGCTGACTTCGACTTGGGTAGGTGGAAGTTAGTGACTGTGTTACCCTGGTGGTCACGCTCTACACGTACGTCAGAAGGTTTGATGTGAGAGAAGGGGTCGAAGGACACATACCAAATAAGGCTCGGGTGGACAGGACTGGTGGGCGCATGGGATAACCATGGGCTCGGGCGAGGATAGGATGATGCGAGATGGTCCGGATATGCACCGGGTAGCGTGGGAAAACTGGCCGAGGTCTCGCGCAGTCATGCGCAGAATGTTTGGTCAATGCACATGAGATCTGATGGCGATAATGCTAGTTGGGGCAAGATGCAACTGCACAGGGTGGGATGATGCTGCCCATGGCTTGGGCAAGGGTAGGATAGTGTAAGAGGTATCGGGTGAGCACCAGATAGTGTGGGAAAACTTGGCTGAGGTCTCGCGCAGTCCTGCGCATGATGCTCGGCCAATGCGCATGAGATCAATGGTGATAATGCTAGTCAGGGCGAGATGCAACTGCACAGGGTGGGATGATGCTGCCCATGGCTCGGGTGAGGGTAGGATGGTGTAAGATGTACCGGGTGAGCACCGGATAGCGTGGGAAAACTGGCCGAGGTCTCACGCAGTCCTGCGCATGATGCAATGCTGGTATATAGCTGGAAACCTGTATGGGTGACATCTGCGGCAGTAGGGAACTGCAGTTCCCTACAGCGGGAGCTCGATCTGGCTCTGGGACGTTCTTGTGGTCGCAGAATATGTGGAAGGCCAGGAGGCTGGACCCGTAAGTCTCTTTGGTGCTGTCTGCCCATGTGTGTGTGATTACGTCGTAGATGTGCTGTATGTCATTGCGGGACAGGGCGGCTTTGGAGTCTAGGATGGAGCGGGGTCTGATAGGGGACCAAAGCAGAAGTCGATCCTTTGCCTTGCATGCAGGCCAAAGGAGAGAGGGGCACAGGGGGAGGTTGGGCTCAGAGGAAGTCGTTTTGGGCCTTTTGGGCAGACGGACAGCTCCGTCTGTGGTGCCTGGGGGGTTAAGGGCGACCTGGGAAGATCGGGTGACTGACTTCTCCTGCGAGAGAGCCAAGATCAAGAGGTGGGGGCAGGGAGGACGTGGGGAGATGGTCGACATCACAGTCTTCGATGAATGGTTGGAGGTCGGGGGGGATATGGGGTCTTGGGAGGAGAAGACGTGTGGGGGGAAATATGCCACGGGACGGGGGGTCGGCTGGGTTGGATGCACTGGGAATGTAGCGGGTGATGACCTCACATCTAGAGTTCTGTAAAACTGTGTGTATTCATTTGAACACCTTGTTGACTCTTCTGTTTTTGCTGCGGCCGTTCGCCCAGGCTTCGACCACGCCGACATTGTCTCCGAAAACCTTGAAATGAAGGTGGGGGGGGCACGTACTGACGATTGTGCAAATGAGCAGTTCGAATCCGACACTCTCAGCCCAGCCAATCTCACGGCCATCATGCTGCCATCCAGGCTTGAGATGCCATGCTCGCCATCTTCCACTGACGGTGATGCCAATTCCAACCCCCGTGCTGGCATTGGAGAAGGCGTGAAAGTTGTGCACGTGCTGGAAGCTGGGGAGTGGGATGGATGCGAGGGGAAGATGGTTGAGGGTGGCCTTCCACCACTTCATGTCGTCCAGGGTTTCTCGGGGGGGAGTTCTGGGTAGGAATGGGTTATAGCCAAAGATACTGAGCATGGCCTCGAGGTTGGTGAGGTACATGCGACTGGCAGGGAATATGATTGAGGCATGTAGGAGCTTGCCGTGTAGTTTTGGGACCTCTTGGAGGGTATGCGTACGCTTCTTCTCCCATTCCGTGATTGCGTTGACGTATTTCGACCTTTTGGACTCGGTTAGCGTCACGGTGCAGTTTGATAGGTCCCATAGTAAACCGATAAATGTAGGTTTGTCAGTGAATGGAATGTCCTTAGATACTTCCCATGGGATTCCGAGCTGATCCGAGATGGCATTGATGTCGTCAAAGTTGTAGCAAAATTCTTGGTTGGAGGCGGGGCGGGGGGACACGCCAGAGAGGTCCTTCAGAGGGCAGGCCAGATCTTCATCGAATTCTTCTACTACGTTGTTAGGGAGCTTGCCTCCAGAAAACCACGTGCGTCCTCCTCTCGTGATGTAACCTCCTTTGTGAGAGATTTGCTCGGCTAGTTGGGATCGAGTGTGGTTGTATGAGGGTAGGAATTCACGCCGTATGCAGAAGAAGATATGGTTGTCTACCCACCTGGCAATGGGTCCGATGCCAGAATGCCTCATAATGTCTGTACCCACTTTGCCTACTTTGCCATAAATGCCGCCAGAGGGAGCGAAACAGAAACAGAATGATGTGTCGATAGCGAACTCATTATCAGACAGGTGAATGGCCACTGAGGGCCACTGAGAGGGGTGGGAGGGAATGGTTCTGTAAGCTTCTGTGACGTCTCTAACAGCTGCTTTGGATCCGGGTGGGAGACGAGAGATAAGTAACGACGTGATATGGAAGGTACTATAGTGCGTTGGAAATAAATTGGGGTCTACTCGAGAGTTAATGGACGTGATAATTGGGGATACAGGATTGTGGGGGAACAAAAGATTCTGTACGAGGCGAAATTTTCCGGGTTTTCCCGGTTTGGGGACGAGGGAAAGGGGTGCTGTCTGGATTGGGCTGAGTAAGTTCTCAATGGTCTCGCGGTCGAGGGGCCCTATGTAATGACCCTTGGCTATCTCCTTATCTATGATTTCTTGGAAAACAAGAGCATGTACACTGACTGAGGGGTTATTAGGGGGAGTGTAAGAATGGGGTAGGTTGGTAAGGCCTGCGGAAAAGCCGTAGTGGAGACCATCAATTATGGACGGGTATCATTGTATTAGATTAAAGGTATGAAGCCAGTGTTCCCATGCTTCGGGAACGTAGGGAGTTAACACGCTAGTTCTTCTGAGCCTTAGGGCATGCTTGAGCCCCATGGCTGGCGTCCCCGCATCCGGAGCACTTGTGGATGGGCGTATGCTTGGATCAACAGCCAAAGGGCCGCTGCCAGTCTGTGCAGACGGTCTGTCCCTTTGGGTTGACAAGGCGTCCCTCGGGGTTGCGGTGGCAGCGAGTGGGGGAGCCGTCCCAGAGTTCGGTTTTGTCGCAGTTTCGCACATCATGTTGAAACCACCCCAAGCAGAGGGGGCATGCTGACCTGCTGGTCTTGCTTTTGGAGCGCCTGCGGGAGCCATGCTTGGGTGAATGGGAGTGTGAGTGTGATGCCTCCTGATGATGGGGGGTGTGGGGCTGGGTGTGCACGTGATCCCTCGGGTGATGTTCGCAGGGTGGGTCCAGGGATAGGGAGCGCGGGTTGCGGTTGCGTCTGTGGTTGTAGGATGCGTCACGAGGGCGGAAGGATCTTGCCGACTCGATGACGACTCGGCTCTATCCAAGAAGTCGAGCATCTGTGGGTGGGGACAATGGCGGGACGTTGTCCATGGCGCCATGTTGTGGGAGGGTGAGGTTGGTTGTTTGGTGTGGTTGCAATGGTAATTGCAATTGCACGGGGTGATGTATTGGGGGGGGGACGTGCCAATCACCGGTGGAGGTTGTAGGGTCGGGGTGAGACGGGTCATTGGGGAGAGAGAAGCAGGGTGAGATGGGGAGCAGGAACGGGGGGAAATATTACTTGCCTTAGACTTGATACGGTCGTTATTGTGCCCTTCGACGTCCCTGGAGATGGTGTCCAATAAGCAACTGTTGATTACTGAAATGTCATAACCTCTTCCTGCCTTGAGTTCCCGGTGCCAGTTGAGGTGGACATGTGAAGCGTATGTGAGGATGATTCTTTCCCTGAGGGGGAGTTGGAGTGAGGGGTGGGTTTCGAGGAACCAAAAGAACTTTGCGAGGGCGTCCAGGTTGGCCATCGGCCAGTTAGCTTTCTTGGCGTAGTCGAGAAAGCAGTTTTTGGCGCTGAGGAACTCTGAAAAGGAGAGTTTGTGATCAGGGAGAACATTGCGTGAGGCTCTGACGGAAGCAACGGGGTGGACCATAAGCAGGTCGTCAACCTTGGAGATATCGAAGGTGTCGTCTGCGTGGGTCCTGTCGTGATGTTTTGCTGCATCTAGGCGCCCAGCCGGGGAGAAGTACCACATTTCGACATAATTGAAGGTACTTAGCTTTTGCAGGGCGTATTGGGAGGGGGGGGGGTTGACAAGCACATCGGTGACAGACGACCCCGGAGCGAAGGTGTTCATTTTTGGCTTTTTCTTCTCTGCGTCTCTTCGCTCACGCTCTGTTTCCTCATTGGCCAGTATCTCTTCTTCTTCTTCACACAGCCTGTGTGCTTCCTCGACTTCTGCAGCTGCCCTGGCTTCCACCTCCTTCTGCACGTTCCAGGTCACAATCCTGATAGCTCTATCTGCCTGCCATGCGGCAAGCAAGCACTCAATGGCCTGTTGATCGTTTTCGTGGTACCCGCGCTTGAACCCTTCGTGGATGATGTCGAATTCGGGGCCGGCATAGTTTGGGGCTGCTTCGAGATTGGGATCTGCCATGGTATAGGCCGTTGGAGCTGGTGACAAAGGAATGTGAATTTAATGAATGGAATAAAATGCTGTAGTGGTAAAGGACCGAGGGATGTGAATATGAAGAAAAAATTGTTGAGAGCCCAGCTCTGAACGGCGAGGTCCATGGATGGAGGAAGTGGCGCAGAAGGAAGGAAGCTTGCGCCACTTTACCACCACTCAGCCAAAGACAAGGCTCTGTTACTACACTCGTTCCTCATTACGTAACAGAGCAACACTCTCAGCCAGCCCAGAATGTCTTGTGTGGGCATGATTCACAACCTTGTCCAAATTATGGCTTCAGCTATGGACCCGGACTCAGATTCCCTTAAAGAAAGGAACAGTCACCATGGATCCAGTTTGAACATCTACACAGAGCTATATGATGATTACAGTATGGACATTGATGCAGATCATCACTCAGAGAATCTGGACCAAGGTGGAGGGGGGTTTACTGTAGGAGAAGAGGTGGTTGAGGGTGCTGCAATTGGATATGGTGAAGGAATGATGTTCATGGGCCTTTTCAATAGCGATCAATTTGCAGAAGAGAGGAAGACCAACCTTTTCTACCCTTTCACCAGGAAAGAGGATTGGCAAATTGGACATTACCTGTTGTCATCTGGTCTCAGCATGTCTGCCATTGACAAGTTCCTATCGCTTGACTGGGTATGATCACCTTTTTTTACAATCCACTTTGCACTGACTCTGCCTTGTGTAGATCAAGACATTACCATTATCCTTCTGGACAGCCAAGGAGCTTTGTGGCCATGCAGAGCTCCTCCCTAAAGGTCCCCAATGGAAGTGTCAGCAAATTGAAACATCCCACCTGACGAAATCTCCTGTTTGGCTGTACTGGTGTGATTCTATTGAGCTCCTTGAGGCACTCTTCAGCCACCCTCTGTTTTGCGGAAAGATAGATCTGGTCCCTCAGAAAGTATACCAGATGGCCACTCGCCTAGTGTGAGTGTACAGTGAATGGATGACAGGAGATACTTATGGTGCGGGTTTGTAAATTCCATAGGAAATCAATGTAGACTGGTCATGTCTGGAATGGTTGGTCTTTGGATGTTTCCCAAGGGATTCTGAGGTCAGCTGAGATTTTGTTGATGTCTGTGAGGTTGTAGATAAATTGCTTATCATGTTTGGTTCGGACTGAAGACACAGATAGATCTACGATTGGATATGAGCAATCCTCATTGAATTCTTTGACACTTCCATCATAGAGTTCTTGGCCGCCATACCAGATGCAGCTGCCCGTGTGACATAATCCTGATTTGGTCAGTTCTTGATGCCATTCCTGCCTCATGACATTATGACTATCTTTATGAGTGAGTAAAATGCAGAAGAAGGTGTGATCATCTACCCATTTGTCAAGGGGACCAATGCATCTCCATCTCATGATCTCAGCTGCTCTGTTGGTGATGTGACCATACACTCCTGCTGAGGGGGTGGCTCCAAAGGAAAGGATAACTGAATCTTCATTGGGGGGACTCTGTACATGTGATATGAGTGGAAAGTCTAAATTAAAACCATGTCTAAAACCATTCAAAAGTTTATGGAAGCGATCTAAGAGATTTGCATCTAGTAGGGCACATTCCCATGCAATTACCTTATAGGGAGTTCTTGGATGAGCTCTGTGGGTAGTAGCTCCACAGCCAGAGCAGAAGTGCTTGGCATCATGTTTGTTGGGACAGCCATTGTCTTTCTGCCATTTGGAGCAGATGGTGTGACCATCTTTGGTGTACAGAGTGGTGTGGATGCGTTCTGTGAAGACTTCATGTGTGTTGCGAGCCTGGGCCATGATTGCCTGGTATCTCTCATTGATCTGGGTTTGACCAGCGAGGGAGGGCACAGGTGGCCGTAATGGGATGGTGACCCAGGTGGGTTGGTCTGCAGGTGGGAGAGATGGCACAGATGGCTGGAATGCGCATGGGCAGGTGCCATAGTGAGGTGAGAGGGGGGGGGTTGAGGGTTTGGACAGTTACCAAATGTCCCGTTTGAACAGGTGCCCAATGGATTTGAGAGAGGGGGGGAGAGACGGAGAAGGGGGGGGAAGGAGTGAGGGGAAACATAATCAGTTTTTCAGAGCAGATGCTTATCTGTTTGAGTTGATCAAGTTGGATGTTCTTGTCTTGGAGGATGAGATTGTCTCGCACTTTGTCAAGGAGGTCTTGGTTGAGCATTTCCAGGCTGAAGCCTCACTTAGTGTCTACTGTGAGCCTACGACATTGTTGGCCTTGGTATACTAGAAGGGCCTGTTTGTGGTATGCGAAACGGGAATGGCGCCAGCGGTGGTTTTAGAGAGCTGACCAGAAGGTGATATGCATTTTAATGTGGTCGTCTAGCCATTCCTGGTCTTTCATGGCTTCTAGCATGCAGATGGCAGCTTCTGTGAGTTGTTCCCAAGTGAGGTCTTTGCTTTTGATGACAATGGCTTTGTCTTTGATGACTGAGGATGTGATGAAAGAGTGGTTACTGTCTGGTCCTTGTGTGAGCATCATAGAAGATTCATCTAGAATGAATGAGTTGGAGTGCTCTGCTTCTGACAGTTTGCAAAAATCTGCACATTTGAGTTTGTGTATGGCTGCTTGGGAGGGGAGTACCAAATGTTCTGATGGTACTGCGACCTTCTGGATGGGCACAAATTTTGCTTTGTTCTTCTTTTGTTCTTCATGAAGGGCTTGTGCTTCCTCTTTGTTAAGCTCAAGCTAATGTTGCACAACTTCCTTTGCTGCTCACCTTTTGGCTTCTTCAGCTGCTTGGGTTTCTTCTGCTAGTCTTGCTGCCCAGCATTGTTTATTTTTGTTGTTGTTATAAGCCCAGATATTGGTGAGAATGGCTGCTGCTTGGTCATCATTGGTATGATGGTTGATGAGTCTTTGTCTTGCATCTGTGAACTTGTTAGTGGTGTAGTTGGGCAGCATTGTTGGGGTTTTCTACGGAGAGAGGCATGCTGATACTAGTGATGATAAATGAGAATATTAGAGACTGTTCTGACTATGCTGACTGGAGGTGGGCAGAAGCAAGAAGCTAGCACCACCTTGCTTACTCAAGCATGGACTAAATTCTATGTTCGCCTTGTGCCTCGGCAATGTAGAAAACCAACCTGCCTGGCAGGCACTTGAAGACCACATGTGAAAATGGCTCACAGGCAATACAAACTTGGAGGTGCTTGACCCTAGCCCAATGCAATGTCATGTTGTCGTCTGGTTCCATGATGAATCCACATTCTATGCAAATGATTGACATGTCATCCACTGGGTTTTCAAAGGGGAAACAGCTATTCCATGGATAAAGGGGGAGGGTGCATCCTTGATGGCTGCTGACTTCATGTCTGCTGATCATGGGTGGTTAAGATCTCCAGATGGAAAGGTGTCTTTTGCCCTCAACCTCTCTCAACTCCACCTCATCCCCCTCATCCCCCTCATTCCCTGGCTCATCCCCTTCATCCCCTGGCTTGGCTTGTCCCTTCAACCTCAATGTGTAGGCTTGACAGTTTAGTCTTCTTCCCTTCAAGTCGTACACTTGACTGGTTACCCAATATGGTAATTCACAGCTCAGGTGAGTGGGTGGTGTCAACAGTGTGCGGTGTCAGTCTATGGGCCTCGGTGGCCTTGTCCTCAAGTCTGGTGGCTTCGGAACACTCCCCCAGTAGCTGTGTACTGTTTTTGTCTACTCCGTACACTTGTCCTCTGCTGACTTTCATAGGTGTCGACTTGAGGCATCCACAGTGTCATGGTGGATTCGCAAGGTGGGTGGGTCATGGTGTGGTGTAGGGAGGTGGATGGGAAGGCACAGATGAGTGCATCATCACATTTGGCTTACTGTGCCATTGCTGACTGCCTTTGCTCTGTCCCCCTGTCTCGCCCTCGACCTCTTTCAACTCTGCCCCCTCATTCCTTTCGTCTCCTGGTGACTTGACATGTTCGTCT
Source organism: Paxillus involutus ATCC 200175 (assembly GCA_000827475.1). Taxonomy (NCBI): domain Eukaryota; kingdom Fungi; phylum Basidiomycota; class Agaricomycetes; order Boletales; family Paxillaceae; genus Paxillus; species Paxillus involutus. Next base: position 54,101 of record KN819380.1, read on the forward strand.
TGTCTCATTCAACCGTTGACATGTACCTCAGCATGCCGTCTCCCACTTGTGCTCCCTCCTTGTCAGGGGGCTCTGTGGGCTCACTGGGACAGCATTTGATGCCATCTATCATGCCCACAGGGTCTCTTGGGGTTGTCTGGTCATTGTGTGGGTGTCCCTCTCAATGTCGTTGGGCCTGACATTGAGGCCCAAATCCTTATCCCTCTACCCCTCATTAGCAGCCATTGTCCTCACTCTGGCCCCTTGCCTTGCCCTCAACTCCTCTTGACTGATTCTCGTTGCCCCCTCTGCCTCTTGGCTGGTCCCCTTGTCTTGACTCCTTCATCTTGATGTTTTCAACCATTAACTTGACCAGTTCAGTCCTCAACTTGACCCTCAACTTGCCCTTTCCCCTTTGTGCCCCCTCCTCTTCATTAGGTGACTCTGTGGGCTCATTGGGACAGCATGTGTCGCCGTCTGGTGTGCCCACAGGGCCTCTGGATGTTTTATGGTTGTCATGGTCATGGTAGACCATCTCAATGTCATTGGGCTTGTCATGCTGGCTTGTCACCCTATTCCTCTCCCCTTCGAGCTGTATGCTCAGGCGTACACTGCCTGGTGAGTCCGTTTTGCCACCTGGATCGTGCAGGGTGTCTGCATGTAATTGTGTGACCATTTTTCTCATTTTCATGGCATTGTTGTTGTGGTCTCGTTGTTTGGGATGGTTAGGGATTAGTGGTGGAGGTGATGGTGGTGGGTTCTGGGGGTAAGTCCCCCTCATCAGTTGTGGTGTACTGACCATCATCATTAGTGTTCGTCACTGCTGTTCTTGCCTTCCCCTCATTCAGCATCCCTTTGACTTGCCAGCCTTCCTCCCTGTTCTCCTGACCTTCCTCATCACCTCTTCACCATTTGTCAACTCTGTACAACATCTTCTGACCATCATTCCCTTTCCCAACCTTGTCTCTGGCACCCGCTGCCTCCCTGTGGCCCATGGCCATTCCTTGGCCCTCTCCACTCGACTTCTCATTTGGCGAATTCAAACTGGCAATGTGGTGGTCAACTGGTCTGGTGGGGTTCCAAGGTGCGTGGCCATGTCATCAATGTGGCCACTCACCTTCTGACCATCTTCCTCCTGCTTGAGTGGCATGCTCAGGGGTGGTCTTCATTCATGTGGGGGTTTGGCAGGAGCTGGTGGGGGTGGACTGGGTGTGATATATGCGTGGTGGATGTCCTCATCCCCACCATTGTCATTCAGGCTGCTCTTCAGCCTCTCACCTTATTCATCCTCTTCCTCTACACCTTCATCTACCTCTGCACCCTTTCCCCTCTTCTCATTTGACTTGCATGGCAGTCTGTTCAATGTGCCCACTGGCATCACCATCCCTGCACCATTTGTATTTGCATTTGAGGTGTCAGCAGCCTTGTCATTGGCTCTCTGACTCATTGTGTTGAGATGTTGGGGCATAACATGTGCGTGGAGGACATCTGTGTCCTCGCTGTCATTGTTGTTTGCCTCCCTAGCCCTTTGACTCCTTGACTCTATTCCCTTGGCCCTCCTCATGGTGTCTTTGTGTGTATGATGCACCTCGTTCCTTGGTAAGTGGGTGCCATCTTCTCAAATGGCAGATTGGAAATGGTAGGGGACAGGTCTGGAGTAGTGGTCTGAAGGTGAGTCTGCTCATCAGACCTCCCCTTCAATTTACTACTCTTTTCACCTTCATTTCCCCTTCTCTGAACTTTTCCCTGGCCCTCTGATTTGCATTTGTGTTCATGATGTATCTCTTGGTATGTCATCTGTTCATCATCTCAGACATGTGTTGATGAGTTGGATGCCTTGACATCTGGAAGTGGTGAGGAATAGTGATGGTGAGGTGTCGACTTGGGTTCTGGTCCATGCATAGGAACCTCATCCCAAATAGTCACATCTATAGCTTGAATAAGCTGAGCAAGAAGAGTTTCCTTGCTAATGCCACAGGTTGAATTTCAAAGAGTTAAAGGGGAATTTTAAAATGCGAGTGTGCAGTGTGACCACCAATAAGTAACAGTGATGCTATCCCAGATGATGCAACACAAAGAACCACTTTTCCTTGTCCACATAAGGCACAACACAAAGTGTTATAAAGCAATGTTTTTCCAGTACCACCAGGACCATGGACAAATAATGTAATGCCAGCTTGATGTTGGACAGAGTCATAGATGGCATTGTATGCATTACATTGTTCCACATTTAAGCAAGGGATACACTCTTCAGCCTGTCTAAGCTGTTCTGCTTGATCATAGTTGAACTGCTCTGCAAGAAGGTGATTGCCAATGACCTACTGCCAGTCATTCTCTGGAATAGGCATGCCATAGTCTGCCAAAGTCCTTAAGCTGGTGACAGCCAAGGATTGCTAGATCAGATATAGACCATAGTCATAGGCCTGAGCATCTGTGGGATCTTGCATGCGGCCTGATGTGTGCAGTGCATACTTCAAGTCATCACAGATGTTTTCTTTAAAGTGCTCCCAAAGGACTTGTGGTTCACTTGGAGCGCAATCATGGAGGATGGTGACAAAGAGTGTACGTAGTTGTCATCCACTTTGCATCTGAGCAGCTTCCATGAGACATTGGATCCACTTTCCATCATCCTCCAGAAGTCCATAAGCAATACATGCTTCACAATATGAATTCAGCAAAGTGCCTTCAAAGGTACACAGATCCTCAAAGGAGACTGCACCCTTGATAGTGGTAAGGAGAAGCCTTAAATAGAATTGCTCTCTGGAGGTGGGGTGTGCAAAAACCATATGGCCAATGAATTGTCCTCTTTAGTGCCATGTCCAGGTATGTTCACCTTGCTGCCAAACATAATGCTGTGGAAAATCCTGATAGGTGACAGTACGTGCAAAAGCATCCTCTGCATTGGCTTTGAAGTATCCCATCAGGGTAGAGTCCTGTTGTTCGCCTCGAGCAACCACATCATGCATGTTAGGATTCTGTACCTGATTCCAGGTAACCATGCGCATTCCTGGCAAATGGACTTGGAGGCGTATCACAGCTGGTTCCTCTGCATGCATGTGAAATTGCAGAATTCTCCAGAATCCCTCACAAAATGACACATAGTGACCATCAAGATAGAGCTTGATCCCATCAGGATGCCTGCCAAACTGCATGGTTGTCCGGTCATGGCCCTTGTAGACATACTTGTATATGTATGTGATGCATCTCATGGAGACCATGTACTCACGATTAATGTGGCAACAGTACTTCCAAATGAAATACTTGATGTATGTGACCACATTGTGGTTGTCCATATCAGCACCTCAGATATTATGCTTTCTGCCATTATTGCAATGACAGGTAGTGGCATAGGAATCTACAGTCATGGCAGTCTCCTCATGGAACTCTTTGGGAAATCCCTTGGAGCATCCTCATGCCCAGGGCCGCAAGGACCTTGTGACACCAACACAAACAGCTCTGGCTCTTCATCTGGAACTGGGAATTCACTACACAGAAGACCATCCACATCTTCTGGAGTTCACAACTTTGACTTGGATGCCAGAAAGATGATGAGATGCATGTGAGGAAGTCCACATTTTTGAAACTCAATAGTGTACACCTCTGCAACTGCACAGCCCAAAACACCATGATTATAGATATCTTCCAATAGTGCCTTGACCTTAAGGTGGAAAACATGGATCACCAAGTTAGGATGATCTGCAAAAGTCTGTCCAGGTAAAGAGCCTCCAAAATTTCTGGCCATTGAGGGTTTGCAGTCATCATAAGGAACAGATCAGAACCACCAAAGTGACAACATAATGTCAAAGCATCTTGAAGATTCTGCATCATGAATCAACTGCTTCCAGTAAAAAAGGATGGTAGAATAATGCGTTGACCCAAATCATTTCCATCAACATCAGCATTCTCTGCAACTGTGTGAAAGGGGGAATGATGTGGTCTACATGTCACCTGATTTGGATATCACATGTAGTTCACATATTTCATGTATTTCGCTAATTTTGCTAATGCCATGTAAGTTTCCTTTTTCGGGGTCCTCAAGCATGCCTTTCATTTATCTTGCCACAGCAGTGCTTGAGCCCTAAGGCCATCAGAATCCTATGTGTCTCCTTCTCTTCCTTTCCTCACCTCTCTTCCCCTCTGCATTCAACAGATTTTTCTTGATAAGATGAGCCTCTCTCAAATTGACTTTGTATAGTATTAATTATTGTTTCCTCACAGCAGTCTGAATCCCAAGCTTGAAACCCTAAACCTAGGTCACAAAATTGCAGTCACCTTTCCACTTCCACACATCAAATCCTGTGTTTCAAGTTCTCCCTCTTCTGCTCCCCCCATCCTCTCCCCTCTATATTCTACCAGATCTTTATTAATCACAAGGTGAGCCTTTCTCACTTCCAGTCCACTAATGTGTATTAATTATCTTGCTACACCATTGCTGGGGCTGAAACCCTAACCCTATGTTTTTATATATATTTAAAATTACTATTAACCCTACCCTAAAATCTATACTATATAATTGGAAAATTTACTTTGTAATTACACTTGCTTTAAAAGATGGTAGTAAATACTACTATAAAAATGGTAGTTTAAATCACCAAAAAAACAGCCCTAAACACTCCCACAAAGTGTAGAGAATACTACTAAATACTACTAAAAGAAATAGTCCAAATGATCAAAAAAGGAGCTAAACACTTATTTAAAAGTGTAGTTCACATTGCTATCAATAGTCTATCTTGAATTAAACTTATAAAATATAGTCAAAATGCATAAATTATAGTACCAATAATAGGTAAAGTGCTTTATTTGGTCATATTTGCTATAGTGCACAAGAGGTATTCACGTCACACTTTTGGTAATAGTCCACTACTATTTTTAGTAATTAAGCATATTTTTTTATTTGATAGTGTGGATTATGTCAAACTTTGAAGTATAGATTATTTTTTCTTCTTAGCTAAGATTGTATAAAAAGTTTAATTTAATTTAAAAGTTGCAAAAAGGTCATCTAAACTGTCTTATTAACATCAAAAGTAATAACTTAACTTATATAGTATATGAAAATCACCATTAGTGTCTATTAGACCAGATAGACAAACATCATTCAGACTTCATTGTTGATTTCTTGCCAAAAGAACATTAGAGATCTTTTCCAATACATGGCCAGTCATCTTAGGAATTGAAGTACCTCTGATTGGTAGGAATGTTACAAAGATAAGGTCTTCATAGGTATGGAAGGGAAGGTTCTTGATTAGGACACCACTGGTAATAGTGATTGTTTCAATGTTAAGATAAATGCATTCAATTTGAGGATCATTCATATTGATCTCCTTGCAAGGAAACATGGCATCTACATACTTCTCTAATTAATGATAGATTGCAGGTGTTTGTATTAATAGCTCTGCAGGTAATTAGTGAAGGCGATGTAAAAAAAAATAAGCTATCTAGTTTTAAAGAATGTAACCTTGAGCTTATGTAATATATTTTGGAACAACTGGATCTGTTTATTGACAATATGGATCAAAGATCACCTTAACATATGTAAAAAATACAAAGTCTGTGGGTATATTGAATAAGCCAAGCTTAGTGTTCACTCTTAGATGGATATATGTAATTATCCATAGTTGTGCTGGCTGGTAAGATATAAAAAATTGCATTTAGACATGTCTTTCCCTATGCAGCATAATTAGCTGTGGCAAATTTAGGCAGAATTTGTACTTGCTGTTGCTTAATGTGTAAGTCAGGAGAGGTGATCACTTGGTATCTCCCTGTAGCAGTCAGTCAATACAATCAGGTGTGTTTTATTCTCAAGGACTTTGCCAAGTAAATTATAAGTTGTGGCCAGGAGAACAAGTGTGGGAATTCTTGGAAAAAATTAGAATTTCCCTGCCTCAAATGTGAGCCTGGCCATCAGTCTATAGCAGTTTATCCTTGATGGTTAATTAATGCTCACTTGATCATTTAGATTTAGTCTTATTCACTCTTCAGCTGAAATTGGATTATCTACCAGGAACTGTTGTTGCATTTTCTGGCAAACTACTCATTCATGGAGCTGGGGAGACAAATGGAGACAGGGCTTGCATTGCATGGTATATGCAAGACAAAGTGCATCGGGCAATGAACATTGGTGAATGTGGGTACTGTCACCTAAATGACCTTTAGAGAAAATAACATAAATAGTAGCTGTTACGCGGGGTGACACTAGTGTGCTCAACCAAGGCAACAATCAACCTTTCCAGTTACAATCATGATTAACAATTAACTGTACTTAGTTTATCAAGAATATAGTGTTGAAGAGTGGGGTGAATTTCTCCTTGGGCATCTGGTACTGCTGTTTTGCACCAGAAGAGGCTAAAGATGGTGACTGTACTCCAAAAAAAGTGCAAGGCTGTTCCCAGACATTTAAGTTAAAACATAGTTGCACATGATTATGCACCAAAGTGCTGGTGAAGAATGTTATGTATGTGTTGAGCAAAGGGAACTGTAGGTCATGTGTCTGGGACTGAGTTGTTGTAAATTTAATGTGAGGTTCTATTGGTGTGGAGACAGGCTTGAGCTCATCAAAGTTGAAACAGTGGATAATTAAGTGAATTTGAGATCTTTGCAGGAGGGAAATGGTGTATGCACTGTGATTATGGGTTACTTTGATATTGAGTAGCCAACAAAGTTAATCTAAATCAGTAATCTTCACATATTTATGAAGCTGGGACTTTAGCTTGGCAATGAGATGCATCAAGGTTTCTGCAATATTGCAGTCATTGATGTACACCACAATGATCTCTAAGACCTCTTCATGTTGTTTAAGAAAGACTGCCTGGTTGACATCACACTACTTGAAGCCGAGATAATTAACAAGTATTTTGACTAACTTCTGGTATCATTGATGGCTGCTTTGTTTGAGGCCATAAAGTATCTTGCAAAGATGGCAGACCTTTCGAGGATGTTTGGCCAAGGAAAAATCAGGTGGCCGTTGCATATAGATCAGCTCTCCTATCCAATCAATTTATCTTCCATTGGAATCACTGGGAAATCCTCAGCATTTCTGGTGTTCACAATTTAAGCCTCACCACAGCATCAGAAGTTTGACTCAACATGTGTACAGAGAAAGTGGCCATTCAACAAAGTCTCATGAGGAACAAGTTCAACCTTAGTTAAACTAGGCCTTTGTAAGTGTTCCAGATTTTCGAGGCTTTATCACTCTAGATCAAATAAGGTTTGTGCATGAAAAATAAGATAAAAAGAGGACTCTGCACTTCTGATTTCTTAGATTTTTCTCTTCCTGCATCCCCATCTTTGTCCACCTCATGCTTTTCATTTTTGTTGATCTCCTCTTTAACATTCCATTCCATCCACCTTGAGGCATCCACTCTCAGAAAAAACTCTAAATCATGACTAACAATAGTGTTTATCTCTCTGGAAAAACTCCCATTTCAGAAGCCAGCATCATTGCTGAGAATGACTTACAAAAAGTGCTTAACCTCACTTTACAAGCACAACAAGACACAGGCTTAATTAACAATTTTTTTAAGTCAAATTGTGTCCCATTGGGGTGCACTACCCTATGTAGGACAAACCTATACTAGGTGTTTATAGGGGCACCTGTGCCCCTACCATGTTCCTGACTCCACAGATGCCCCGCTGAGCAGACACTTAGATTTCTCGGCAGTCCTGTTGTTCCTGCCAACAGTTTTAGGTGTGCGAGTCCCTAATCAGCTGTGACCTTCGTGATACATTGTGATGTGGGATGTTTGTACTGCTGATGTTTGTAGATGAATCAAGTACTCGGGCTGTCAAGATGGTCATGTATGTGTAGGAAGAGGGGGCAGAGAGAGTGTATGTAAACTATAAAAAAGGGGGAACAATTTGAGCAGATGTTCATCTCTGTGGCTCGAGTTTCTAGCCTTTTTTCTCTGTCATGTTCCCTGGGCGTCCTGATGCACACTCCTATCCTATTGTCAATGAGTAACAGTGTAGGGCTTGGATGGTGGCCGGTTTGGTGACACCTTCTATCAATGGCATTTTATGGCATTGATTGTCCTTCTTTGGTTAACTGTGCTTGTGTTCATCAGATTGTTTTATAGAGTGAGATTGGGAACTTCACCAAAGGTGGACTTGAGCTGGCCTGTGCTGTGAACATAGTCTATGAGGGTTGTGACTGCTTTTTCATTCAATAGGTATGGTAGGTGAAAGGCCTGATGGCGTAGCTTCCTCCTTAACATGTGATGTTCTCTTGCATACTGGGGGCATGCAAGAATGAAGTGGTCTACGTCTTCCTTGATGCCCAGGCAGTGCAGGCAGTGTGGGGTGTCTGATTTGGTTAGGTGATGTAGATGGGTGTTCAGGGCAACATGTTTCATTCATAGCCATAGCATTAGGCTTATGTTATGGTGTGTGAATGACACGGCTAGTTTGACAAAGGATCCCTTTAACATTTGATCATCAATGTGTTGGAGCTAAGTGAAGTGTCAGATCCTCAATCATATAATGTGACAGACTGATTGTCATTATGTACCTAAGCGAAGCATCAGACTATGTGAGCGTGTCAGCGTGCGCTATAGATACATGGGTGAATGAACTTACTCCTCAGTCGTATAACATGATGGACTGAGGAGAAGGGGGGAATGTAGCATATGGACTATATAAAGTAGGTTGACATTCCAATGTCTCATTGGAATGTGGTGGATGTTGCGGAAACTCTAACACTCCTCCTTGAGTGACAACCACCGCTCCTCCTCGAGTGGAATCAGGCCAAGCCCATCGCGGTGTGAAGAAGTTGGAAGGTTTTTGGGGGAAGAGCCTTGGTGAAAGTGTCGGCTATGTTCTTCAGACCCTCGACCCAGCGTATGACAATCTCGTTAGCATTGACATGTTCACGGATGTAATGGTACTTGATGTTGACATATTTGACGTGTGTGTGGAAGGAAGGGTCACCCGAGAGGATGATGCTGCCCTGATTGTCGCACAGCAGCGGGGTAGGTGCTGTCTGGGGAAAACCAATGGCAAGCAGAAGGGCACGTAGCCACACAATCTCTTGAGCAGCATGGCATGCGGTGATGTACTCAGCCTTGCACGAGGACAGAGATACGGTTTTCTGAGTGCGTGTGCTCCAAGTGATCATGCCCGAGCCGAGCGAGAAGCAATAGCCCCCAACGGATCGCAAAGTATCAGGGCATGTGGCAAAGCTCGCATCAGTGAAGCCATGAAGTTGAGTGACATGTGGACCGCCAAGGGTGAGGTGAAGGTCGCACGTGCCTTTGAGGTAACACAGCACGCGTTTTGCAGCCTCCCAGTGCGCTGGACCATAGGAGTCGAGGTGACGACTCAATTGCTGCTGCATGAAAGAGATGTCAGGACAGGTGCCACAGGCAATATAGTTCAGTGAGCCGACAAGCTGGTGGTAGGGCATACAGGCCATGCGTGCCATAACATCAGGCTCCAGCGAGCCAGGGGGGATGCGGGAAAGATGTAGGTTAGTCTCCATGGGGGTGGAGATGGGGTGTGTTTGTGAGGCCAAAATCAGTGACGAGGCGGTTGATGAGCGCAGTCTGCGACAGGGAAACAGTTCTGGCCGCACGATCATGCTCGACAGCAATGCCAACGCAGAAGGAGGCATCACCAAGGTCAGAAAACTCCCACTTGCTGCGAAGTTGGTCTTTGAAGTGAGACAAGGCAGCCTTGGAGCTGCCAACGTTAAGGAAGTCATCAACGTGAATGGCACATATTACGGTCCCATGCTTGTCGCGACGATAATATATACAATGCTCACATTGAAGGCACATAAAACCCCAAGAAACCATCTTCTCATGGAGTGTACAGTTCCAGATGTGGCTAGCCTGCTTCATACTGTACAGACTGTGCTGGAGCTCCCAGACCATGTCCTCAGTGCCAGGCTCCATGAACCCCTCCGGCTGCTCCATGTAGCAGACATTGTCGGGATCGAGCAGGCCATTAAGAAAAGTGGCCTTGATGTCAAGCCGTTTGATCTCCCAGTCGAGGGCGGCGCCAATGTGAGCTAGGGCGCGGAATGATTCCAGTCGCGTGGTCGGCAAGGAGGTCTTGTCGAAGTCGACACCAGGGATGGCAGAGTACCCCTTGCACACATAACAGGCCTTGAACCAAACGGGACGACCATCCTGGTCCCGTTTGATCTTGAACACAGGCTTGCCCCACATGACGGTTTGACCAACGGGGACAGAAGAGCGGGGTACGAGCTTATACACGCCAAGCTCTTGGAGAGAAGAAAACTCCTCCTCAAGCGCTGAACGCCACTGTGCAGTGTATGGAGAAGCCATAGCCGCCTTGTAAGTGGCGGGCTTGTCGAAAGATGTGTCATGGGCGATGCCGTCAGGGACAGCAGACAAAATGTCTGCAAAACTCTCCTGCAAACTCGAAGAACAAATGGGAAAAGAAGAAAGAGAAGGACTGGAAGGTGAAGGAGGACAGTCCTCATCAGGGACATCCTCCACAGTAGCACGGAGGTCTCAGCGACGGGCTGCGCTGTCAAGTGAGTCCAGCACAGCCTTCTGAACTGGTGAAACATAAGGTAAATTTAAAGACGCTGTGAGGTGTTCTGAAGGTTTGGATGTATGCCCAGACCGCCGAGGAGCGGAATGAGTAATCCCGACTGGGGAAGAAAGAATGGGGGGAACAGAAGCAGGGGGAACATCAGAAGGCCCACTCAAAGAAGGTTCTGAAGGCAACAGAGCGGGCATGGATGGTAGAACAACTCCCGGGTGCAAGCCATGGGGCATTGAGTCATGAGACTTGATGAAAGAAATGTGATAAGAAACAAAAACTTTGTGAGACACACAATGGTAGCATCGGTAAGCTTTAGAGTCAAGAGAATACCTAATGAGGACACACTCAACAGAGCGAGTGTAGATTCTCAGGTTGTGTTTATTCTGAACGAGGACGAAAGCGCGGCTACCGATCTCGCAAAGGTGACAGAGGTCAGGTCGATGACCATGCCAAGCTTCACATGGGGTCTTTTCTGGTAGGGACTTAACAAGGACATGGTTAGACAGATAGCAGGCAGTGAGCACAAATTTGTCCCAACAGTTAGGTGGGAGGTTGCAGGAGACTCGCATCACACGAGCTTTACCCATGAGGGTGAGATGGACATGTTCGACATGACTGTTCTGTGTGGAAGTGTGAGCAGAGGTGAACTGGTGGATTGTACCACGAGACAGGAACCAGGCTTTGAGGTCGTTGTGTTTAAGTTCGCCGTTATCTGAACGAAAAACACCTATCCTGAGACCAGTCTCAAGCTTGCGTGCCCGTTCCCATGCCTGAAGGGCTGGGAAGGCATCAGCCTTACTTGCCAAGGGGATTGCCCACATGTAGGAAGAGAAATCGTCAATGATGTCCATGATGTATTTATGCCCTGAGGCTGATGTAACATCCGGGTGCTCCATCAAATCTACGTGAACCTTCTCTAAGCGCCGCTCTGCTCTCTTCCCTTCTCTGACTTTCAGTATGGGTGCCCTAGTCTGTTTACCAAGGATGCACCCGTCACAAACAGCAGGAGTAGAGGAAAGATCAACAGGCATACCGGAAACTGCACCACTGCAGGCCAAGTCGTAGACCATTCGATGGTTGGTGTGACCAAGACGATGGTGCCAGGTTTCCAGGTTGGGCATGCGTTGGGTGAGGTAGGCGTGTTGAGCAGACATGGACGTGTTCGAGACAGCATAGAGCTTGCGAGTGGTAAGTGTACCTGTGAGGACGCGGTTGCCCAAGCAAGATGTCAACCAGCACTCGGTGGCAGTGAAATGAGCAGTGAAGCCACGGGAGCCACATAGTGCAGACACGGACATGAGGCACACAGCAGCTGACGGGATGTATAAAATGTCCTCTAAGGTGACATGGCAGCCACGAGAGACATTGAGCCAGATTTTTCCAATGCCTACTGCAGAGATACCTGAGCCCCCCACACCACTGACAACTCTAGGAGGGATAGGTTGTAGGTCGTAGAAGTCAGAGGCGGTGTTGCTGATATGGACAGAGGCACAGGTGTTGATGAAAAAGGGCTCAATGGAGGGGTTGATGGTGGTGCTGGCACGCTGGTTGGGCACCGTGATGCTCAGGTGAGCAGCTGGAGGGGAGTTCTGCTCGTGCCAGTCCACAGAAGTGGTAAGGTCGCCAAGATGGACTAGTAGTGTGTCAAACTTGTACTGGTCACCGCCAGAGAGGTTCTGGAGAAACACAGGGGAGTCATGCACGAGACCAGCGAACTCTGCTGTGACAGGTCCCCCAGACACGGCAGGTAGAGATGCAAGAGAGGTAGCGGGGAAGTGGCTGCGAGGAAGACCGCTCCTCCGGTCACAGAGTCAAGGATGTATGCGCGTCCATGACTGTCATACTGTACCCCAGGGCCAGGGGAAGGCGTGACCGAAGATGTATTTGTGACAGTAGAGGGCATGTTAGTCCCAGAGGAGGTCAGAGGACATGAACCTCCCCTTTGCGCGGCCTTGTCTGCACGGATCTTGTTGAGGACCTCTTCACAATGACCTGCCATCCCGCTGCCCAGCTGCCAACACCCTTCGACAGTGTGACCATTCCTGCCACAAAGCGAGCAAATCTTGGGAGAGAGGCCACGGCCACTAAATTTGGTGGCAGCCACTAAGGCAAAGTTGGTAGAGCGAGCCTTCTCATTGTCGAACAGCTGTTGTTCGGTGTCAAGGCAAGTGTGGATGTCCGCAGAGGTGAAGGGGTGCTCAGTGGTGCTAGAGGAAAGCAGGGATGTGACCTGGGTCTGAAACACATTGAGCTCGCCGGATAGGGTGTTGAGAATAAAGATAGACAGAAATACCTCCTTGGTAGGTATGCCAATCCTATAGATGCGGCGCACGAGCTCACTAAGTTTGGTGCTGGTGAGGGAAAATGCTGTCCACGAGAGTAGCACTTGGCAAAAACTTCTTGAATGAGGAGAATTTGGGCGATAGGTACAACCTTCTCATGTCGCTCACGGAGGGTGTTCCATGCTTCCATGGCGTCGGTGACATCTTCAAGGAGGTGCTGATCCTCATGGCTTACACATGAGCAAAGCGCGGACACAATGGCAATGTTGTTCAAGGTCTAGTTGTTGTACGCGCCAGGCTCTGTCAACAGATCCGGAGCTACCACGTTACCTGTGAGATAGCCTCCAACAAGGTGTTGGTTGAGGACGAGTTTCATCATGAACGACCAATCCAGCCAATTGTTCTTGCCTCAGTCAAGGGCTTCAATTTTCTCGAATGACCTGGCATCAAGTTTGGCAGCTTGGATAGTGATAGGCGCATTGTCATGGGCAAGGGAATGGGATGGTGCATGAGAACGTGGACCGAATCAGATGAGGGGGGTTCAGAATGGTAGCCTTAGACTGGCGTTGTTACTACTAGAGTCAGTACAAAGCTCCAAACCACAAGGATAGTCAAATGTGATTATGTAAGCGCTGTAAGTAAGTGAATGTAGTAACTTCGCGAGGAGTACATGAGGGGAGCAATGAGATATAGTAAGAGTCCGTGATAAAAGAGAGTCCGTTAGAATATAATAGAGATGAATAAGAAAGAAATATGTGTGCAGGGCAAGGCATTGGCCTTGACCCTCACACACATGTTGGATGTAGTAGGCTGGGGATGTGGTGTGGGCCGAGCCCCGGATGGTGTTACATGTGCGACACTTGGAGTACCGATGGTTGGTGTTACGTGTACTGTGCCTGTCATCACAGTCTTGGAGCAGATGTGACGTCCTCCTTGGGCATCCCCCTCAGGTTTGTTCTCAGGTTTAGGTGCCATAGCGGTGACTGGTAGCAAGATGGTGGGGGAAAAGGGATAAGGAGTGAAAAGGTTCATGAGCAAGTCCAACATTGCTTTTATCAATGTTCGTGGACCTTCGCTCAATAAGGCTTTAATGAAAATCACTGCATCGAAGACATCAGTTTTGCGGATAACACTTTCCTATATAGGTGTTCCGTTCTGTTGAGTACAGGAGTCTGAATGCGGCTTAGAACTTGGTTCCGTCTCTCTCAATATGAGGGAGCGGGGCTCATAACCTGTTGGAGCTAAGTGAAGTGTCAGATCCTCAGTCGTATAACATGACAGACTGATTGTCATTATGTACCTAAGCGAAGTGTCAGACTATGTGAGCGTGTCAGTGTGCACTATAGATACATGGGTGAACAAACTTACTCCTCAGTCATATAATGTGATGGACTGAGGAGAAGGGGGGAATGTAGTGTATGGACTATATAAAGTAGGTTGACATTCCAATGTCTCATTGGAATGTGGTAGATGTCGCGGCAACTCTAACACAATGTTGTTGAGGTGAGCATGCCATGGCAACTTAGCCCATAGTCTCACCCATCGTTTCATGGTGAGGTCACACTGAGCTTGCTTGAGCACTGGTAGGCTGAGGGTGTTACGCAGGGCGACACTAGTGTGCTCGACCAAGGCAACAATCGACCTTTCCAGTTACTATCGCGACTAGCGATGAACTGTACTTAGTTGTCAAGAATATCAGCAGTCGTCAGAGGTGACTGAGGCCTTAGGAGTAGAAGTGTCTGAGAAGACAATGATGATTGCATAGAATAAGCTAAGGTACAAGGTAGTAGAACTACTAGTATATATAGTGTTCTGTGGTTACGCACAGACCAGGTCAAGGGAATATTGCTATAGGCTAGAATACGATGGAATGTGATGGAACGTGTACAGCCTTGGTGAGAGGATATAGCCATTGGCTGGAATATTATGAGAGTGACGAGAAGGCACAGCCTCCGAGAGATAAGCCTGGTAGACTGGATAAGACTACCTAGAAAGGAAACTGGATTAGGCCAGTGATGAATCATAGTCCGGATCTGTACAGAATGGTTTGGAGAGAGATGGACTATTCAGCGAGAGACGGATAGAGTCAGCAAGAGACAGATCAGATCGGCAAGAGAGAGATAGGTCACGAGACAAGAGAAAGATTGACGACAATAGATAGTCAAGAGACAGATTGAGGATGAGGTCAGAGAGACGGCGAGTTGGCCATGGTACAAGTCTGTGAAGGGAGACGAGTGCGTCTTTAAGGAATCAGACAAGGACAGGTATGTCCATTTTGTTGGGAGGATGAGGGTTGACGAGATGTCATCTGATAGGGAACAAGGTTGCAGAGAGCGAGTGTTCAATAGGGTAAAATGATGTGGAATGTCCGGTGATAGGTGATGTCATCAACAGGGGTTCATCCTGTGTCAGTGGTGGATGATGTCATTGATAAGAAAAGGACAGGGGTTCGTCTGGTGTTGGTGGTAGACATTGTCTTTGATAAGAAAAAGACAGAGGGTTTACCCATATCGTAACAGAAGGGGAGGGGATCAGTTTGCAGATACTTGGGCAGGTGTTGGTGGAGGCTGGTTTGTCTTGGGCCTTTCACTGCTTTCTTGGCTTCCTCATCTGCTTTCTCATTGGCTTCGACATTGTCATGACCTGATATCCAACATACAGATATGTCTTTCTTCTTGCATCTCGTCTCCTTTCATAATTTCTTGATTGCTCTGCAAAGTGATTGATTAATTAGTGTCCAGGTTTTGTAGTGAAAGCATCACCTGATTGAATTGCTGCTTGGTTATTGATGTAGATGGCTACAGGGAGCTCGAGGTACTACTCGGTTGCTAGGAGTTGAGCTGCTAGTGTCAGGTCGACTGCCTCTGACTTGTATACCATATGTTTCTCCTTGGTACCAAGATGGTAGCGGAGTACTTGGGGTGGTTCCCCAGTTCTGTTGAAGAGTACAGCTGCTGCTCCTATGTTTCCATTAATTCCTGATCCATTGCAGTAGATTTTTGTCTTTGTGTGGCTTTCATCATGAGCTTTGATAGCTTCTTCACACATGTGAGCAATGTGAGTGTGAGATGGTGTAGTGATGAGTGGTGTCTTTTGACATAGTGTCTGCTGGCTCGGCAGACGAGATGGTACAGAGGGTGAGTTGGGAGGTGGGCCACTATCCTTAGAGTTGCCTGATAACATAGGTTCTGTATTTGGTGTGGTAGTGGGAGGATTTTGGCGTGGATGCCATAGCTCCTGTGATGCCCAGGAGCGCTAGCCTTTGGACTTTTTCCATTCTTTTAACCATGCCTATTGATCCTCTTTGAGCTGAATCTGAGTCACTTGTGTACATTGGTTTGAGCCAGACATCAGTGGTGTATAGCATCTTAGGGAGAGCAACTGAGGTATAGAGTTGTTTCATGAGCGAGAAAGGTACACCTTTGGTGACTTTTGCAAGTCGTCTCAGCTGCAGGGTGTAGGCTATTTCCCTGCCAAAGTGTATGTTATGTGTGCTTGCCATCGAAGAGTGTCATCAACTAGAATGTCTATGAATTTGTGGGACTTAGCTGGTTTGATTAGGGCTCCCCATATGGTCATAGGTGGTTTTTCTTTCAATTTGTTCAAGGAGAAATCTAGTGCCGCAAATTTTGATGGTTCAAATTTCGAGTTGTGGTCATGTGACCATTCAAACCCACCACCTCAACAGTTTAACATGTCCTGTAACATTCAGTGAGTTTCGTGGAATGAACACCACGTCATCCACATAGGCCAGTGTCTTTTCTCTCTTTCTGGTGGGTTCTGCTACTTCTACTAGGTCAGTGTTGTATATCATGTAGAGTACCATAGAGAGAGGGTCCTCTTGACCTATACCATTCCTTATTGGGATCCATTGGGAGAGATAACTGTCAAAGGATAATTTTGTTCTTCTTTGGAGTACCCTGGATGTGATGTCTATAAGTGAGTTTGTGATTCTTCTCTTACACATGTTATGTAGTAGCTGATCTGTCACTGCATTGGGGAAGGCCCCTTCAATGTCAAGGAAGAGCACGGTTGCTACACAGCCGCCCCTCCATGCATTCTTTACTGTTGCCTCCAGTAGGTGAAGTGAGTCTATTATTGAGTGCCCTGGACATCCTCCGAAACGAGTATTTGGGAGTAGATTGTGCTGTTCAAGAAGGAAGGTCAGTTGGTCCATGATTACCACTGTGAGGAACTTCCCCGTTGTGTTGAGCAGCGCGATGGGGTGATAGGCTTTGGTTATGGTGTAATCTGGTCTTCCTGGTTTCCTGAGAATGCTATTGCTTTACTCGGCCCATCCCTGGGCTCCACCCAATCCCACATAAACGAACTCATCACCAAAACATTGCTGATAGACACCCCAACTCCTCAACCTCAACCTCAACCCCAACCCCAACACCCCCAATTCCCACATCCTACAGTGCAGCCATCAAAACCAACACCAATGCAATGTCAACCAACCCACAGGTAACTATAGCCCTGGCCAGAGCAATCACCAGAGATTGACAGATCCTCCTCAATCCACAGAATGACCATCCCTTACATAGCCCAGACCAGACTGCAGCAGACATCACTGAGCAACTGTGGAAAGCATTTGAGACCACCCAAAGAGATAACTCACCCATTCTTATAGTCAAAGCCATCACTCAACTCTACCCTATCCACAGAATGGATACAACAAGAGGAAAACAAATAAAGATTCCTAGACGCACCAGGAAAACCAGTAAGTATCCAAAAATGTCTCTTTCCTCTGCTAATCCCCTTTTTCCCCATTTCCTCTCCCCTAGAAACAGATGAATGGCTAAGAAATGTTGAACTCAAAAACCAATTACCAAATAAATCCATCAGCTCAGCATGTTGGGTAAAGCCCGTGCTGCGCAGAGCCCCAAATCAAAGGGTAGCTCACGCAATCCTACAGATGTCCAACCCCCAAGCAGCAAACTCCATTGTAAGAGACGGTGTATATGTCTGCAAAGAGAAGCTACACCCTACCAAAGATAAATGTGCACCCATCAGATGTGTATGGTGTCAACACTGGGACCACATTGCTAGAAACTGCAAGGCCCAACATGACACCTGCGCTATCTGCAGACACAGACATCACACAGACAACTGCTCATTATACATGACCTACCACTGTGTCAGTTGCGACATAGACAACCACTCAAGTAATGACCCCCCTACATATAAGGACAGATGTGTAATCCTCAACGCAAAACACCCTGAAAACTCCATGCCTTACTTCCCCACAGATGAACCATGGATACAGGACATGCTCCCCGCCAAAACCCATACCTTATCATCGCCCACCCCCTACACCCCAAGCAAACAGCCCACATCAATCAAAAATGTGTCAAACCACCCTAGACCAAGGCCCCACCTCACGTGGACTGCCTCACCTTCCATCTACAGTTCCAATAGTGAAGTCAGGGTTTGGGGAGGATATGGGCTGAATGTCCAAGGATCTCCCATCTGGGAGACCAGCAGGAGGTATATGTGAACCAATAGGCAGCTTCCTTCCAGCAGGGGGAGGTGTGAAATATGAAGATCTGAAAGGTATCTGCACACTGATGGGATTGTTCTGCGGCAGTTCATCAGAGGTGGCTTCTTCAGGCATGGGTGGAAGGAAGGGTCCTTTCAAAGGGTTCTCTGATTGGCTTGACAGTAATAGGTTGCTTTGATGTATTCAATGTAGAGGGCAAATAGGATAAGTGAATGCCCCTCTAGACCCATCAGTCAATGAGCTATGTGCCACAGTGGGCCCAGCAGTTGACCATGACAGTGGTAAGTTTCTGGCAGTCTGTGTGGAGTATAAAGGTATAGGAGAAAAGGATCCACCACCCAAGTTCCTGTTCAGGTAGTCCATCATAGTTTCCCTGTGTCGAAGTCGAGGAATGTCATTCTCCTGATCATGAGGTTAGTTGTGTTGCCATAGAAGATAGGCAAGGAATTACACATACATCCAATTTGCCCCACTCGTCATTCTTTGGTGTAGTACCATATGTGAAAGCTTTGGAGTGACTATACTATAGATCTATATAAGTGCTACTACCTTCCAAAAACAATAGAGCAAGCTTACAATTACTGTGTGATCTGAAGAAACGAGATCAGAATCCTGAATGCTAGTGGTACTGACAGACCTGTTGTACCCCCCAGTATCATCAACATTCATCTGTGCATTTGAATGAAGCTTGGGTTGCTGAGGTCCCTGACCATTTCCCTGGAAGTTAACATGATCATATGAGCAGTCTCATTCTGACTGACAAAAGGGGATGGAATCCACACAAACCAGGCAGTCTTTCATTTTGCATGAGTACAATTGGAAAATAGTGTGCAGAGATGGCATATCTTCATTTGAGAATAGGGCTTCTTTGCTTTAGGAAGAAATTCTTCTGGTATTAGATCTCCTGCTCATTTGCCCAATACCAAAGGTAAACTGCCTGAGTTCTATTCAAGCCAGAAGCTTGTAGAAGTGCTATTGCACTGATTGGGTCGACTCAGGAAGCTGAAATAAGCTGGGGACTGGAGTCCACTGTGAGTAACCAAAGACTAACTACAGTGGACTCTGAGGACTATGGACGACCTAATGTAAATAGATGTAAACAGATGAGGTAAACTGCAAAGCAGAAGTTACAAGTCATTGCTCTGCTTGGGCAGAGCAATGGGAACAAGCTGGAACGCTCAACCAAGTTGGTATCTAGGATAAGTTGAGGCGTAGAATGCAATGGAATAGGTTAGAAGTGAAATGTGGTGCTGGTTAGCATGGTATGAATAACATATGGTATAAAATGGGCACAGAGTGTGAAATCACCACAAGTAATAAGTTCATTGCGTGCATCCATACCAGATAATAAATTTTCATGGTTATGGTCACTCCCACCTGCATTATTGGGTGGCAGTTCCTTGTGTACTGGTCCTCTACTGGGGTCATCAGGTGGTAGCTGCTCACTGTCACCCTCTTGGTCTGCATGAAGGAAGCCACCTAGATCCATATATCAGCTCTTAGCACATCACAATGGGGTATGAAATAAGGGAAAAAAAAAGACATACACATACTTAAATTCTAGGACATTGAGTAGACTGTAGCCCCTGAATGGTGGCTTTCGTGAACAATTGTGGAAATCCAAAACAAAGACAACATAAAGCACCATTAATTCAGGTGATCATGATCACAAGAAGCTACACATTGATGAGAAAGAGGAAACTGACCTTTCAGGGATTATATCAACAATGGTAGCATCCAGGTCTTCACTGCCAGCTACGCGCTTCTGTGGGATGACAGTTTTGTGATCCCACAGTTTAATGGCAAGTTTCTGAGGGGTATAATGAGATACATCATAATGGAGTGACCAGACATTAACATATCAAGGGTCCTGGGATAGCCAAAGAAAAATTAACCAGGTAGATGCCCCGGTTGGAGGATACATTATTGATTGTGATCACGATAACATTCTTGACAATCTCAATGTCTGGGGTAACATTGATTGCAGCCATTGTTGATAGTATATGTGTGAGTTGCATATATCCACGCTGCAAGAAACTTGTGATCCAACAGCTGACTAAGCCAGACTACAAGCCATGTTGCCTCCTCACTGACACCTTCACTCACCCTCTCGACATTCCAAAACACAGTATGTTTCAAGAATGTGGTCCCTATGATGCCCAACAAACCTCATATAACCATCTAACTCTCCCAAAGCCTCTAGGATATCACCATGAATTTGACACCTGGGCCGAGCGACCACCCTACCATAGGCTCAAGTGCTCTCCCAAAGACAACCTGGGCTTTGTCAAACAGTTCACACATTCTTTATCACACTCTGAGAGTGAAAGCAGTTACCCCAGTGTAAGTCTGATAAAGGGATGTGCATATATACACTTCACTACTCTCGCTCAGCCATCCCAGGCCTGGGCCCTCAATGTAATTTCATAATGCTCATGCCTCTCTAAAGTCTGAACTTATTACAGTGAAGAAGCAATGTGTTGATTTACATATAAAAAAACACACAAGTTAGAACTGCAGGTTGCGTCATTGCAAGGAAAACTCAAAGCATCCATGTCTTCTGTACTGATAGAATGATAGCTCTCTCCATGAAGCACTGCTTGTTCATATCAAGAACACAAGCTTGGGCGACCCATTCATTGAACTGCTTACAAAGGCTTGTGAGGAGCATGCCCAGCTACCAAAGTATGAGGCGAACAAATATGGCAATTTGGTCATGTACTGGACCCATGAGGAGTTTTCCAAAGATTTTCAAGTCAGCTGTGCAGTTATGTCAGTGAAGAGAAATTCAACAGCTGGCTCTGCAAGCTACATTGTTGATCACAATGGCTATATAACCGAGAAAGTTATACAAGCCCACATGTGTGCTTTCATCCAATCAGTATGGAAAATGTTGCTGACTTACAGGCATGCACCTACCTCTTGGTCAAAGGCCAGTGGACTCACCTGTGAATATGTCTACCTGTGCATGCACTTGGAGTTCTACCAATTCCGGCTCTGTGATGCTAACTGGAAGGCAGATACATTGTTGCATCTCCAACCGCTCCACTATCAAAGAAGAAAAAAGAGATACACCACACAGTTATGGCCATCACACAACACATCACCTTTGATACTGTATTGATAGTCTTGTGCCTGATGCCAGTGCTAGACAAGTGATTTCTGACACCCAGGCCACTAATACAGATATTTGAGACATAGCCACCAGCAAACTGATCAGCACAGCTACTATTCACAAGCTCATGCTGACGACATCAAACTTGGATGGCAGTGGTGGCCAGCCTCGACAAGGTAAGTCATTCTTGCATAATTTTTGCTTACTTATGTGCATTTTCCTGTTGTAGATTGTTAGTCTGTTAGATGGACTTCAGCTATGGAAACGGGAGAGCTCCAAGCTCTTCAGCACCTCAATAAGACACAATTTCCCCAGCATTCAACAGTGCATCAGCCTGGTCAGGCAGCACATCAGCAAGTGCTGCATTCTCAACAACCAACCTAGTTGCTCAGTTTGCCAATGCCAGTGTCACACACAGACTCCAGTGGTATTGACAAGGGTTGCTTTCATGAAGATGCTGGCTAACTCACTTCAAGACGGTGGAAACACATCTGGCATAGAGTTGGTCAATGCCAAGGTCACAAGGGAGAGTGCCCTTGCATCAAGCATGTCAATGAGATCAACCACAAAGTAAGTTTCATTCAATTTTATTATTGACATTAATAGTGACTAATAGTTAAACATCTTCAAAGGGGCCTTTGCTGTACAGATTGGGTTGAACTAACCCAGATGGCTCTCACAAGGAGTACACCACATACTGGAAAAAACTCCCACAGGAACAGAAGGACATGTATGAGCACTGGTTGGCATTAGTCAGAATGGTAAGTGCACACTCACCAGTATCTACTTACAGTGTGACATAAGGTGATATGTTTTAGGCGAAAGCAAGCATGCATGAACGCCAAACAGGCAGCCATCCCGGACATCCTTCAAATTGCTGCTAATCAGAACGGCACTGGCACCAGTTCACTTAGCTTGGAGATCAAGGATGAAGCAGCAGAGACACACATCAAAAGTCTTTAAACAGTTCAAACCACCACCACCATCTTCATCACCATCACCATGTGCTATTAGCCCTGTTCATGTATCTGTCCAGATTAATCAGAGCTACAGTCATAATCAAAGGTATCCACGTAACAGCAATAATTGATACTGGCAACTAAGCAAGTATAATTCACCATAGAATTTGGAACCAAATTTCCGGAATTTCTATGGACTTATCTTGAAAATTAGTACTACACGACGCTAACAATGGACAAAGCACATTAGTTGGCGTAGCCGAGGATGTACCAATAATATTAGGATCAGTACCCACCACAGCTGCCTTATGGCTAGGGGAGCATTGTCCTTTTGATTTATTACTTGGACACCCATGGCAGCAAGATAATTATGTTACAATTGAAGAGCGCTTAGATGGAACTTATCTAGTAATAGGTAATCACAAACTCAAAATAGACTGAGACCCTGGACCAGCCAGAGATAACTGAGGAGCCATGAATGTTATGTTTCAGTCACAAGTCACACAGAATTTCGGCAAATGCCTGACAACCTTAGGAACCGTTGCTGAGATAAGTGAAATCACACCCACACCTCAAGATAATTTTACCACTTGTGCCTCAGAATCTCTTAACGAGTGCCTGAAGATCTTAAATAGTATAAATGTAAACTTAGACCAATTAAGTGCCATAAATAGGGAGAGCTATAAAAATACTGATGTAGATACAGGAAAAATCTTGGAGATCACCTCAATTATTCAAATGTACAATTAGTGTTGCTGCAGCTTCAAGCTGCCATTTTTTATCTCATCCATTTCATTGTGGATCTTTACACATGTAGAGAAGGAAATGCAGTTTCTAGCCACAGCTATCAGCCAAAAAAAGAATTATATGGATTGGACCAGCCAATATTGAGTTATTTCATTTAAGCTATTTGTCAGCTCCAATAAAACCAATTCTGCTCAATGCTGATGTTCGACTTATTTCTCATTAATGGCTGAATGGATTTGTGTAATTCTTTTTTCATCTGACAGAGGAAGGAGAATGCTATATTTCATTCACTGGAAGCATCAAGATCTGCAAAGAAATGGGCATGCTAGAAACAAAAGCTGCACAAAAAACTACAGAAATGAAAAGCCAAGCTGAGGCAACACTATGTATAATACATTTTTCCAGCCAATCCTATACAAGCCCTATGACTCGCCCCGGGTAACTGAGGGGCTAAGTATCCAATTAGCCCGAAGCCATGACATGACCGGCAATGAGCACGCAGATTACCTGATGCTCAATGTGGTCCAATTCGGCTATCTCTGGAATGAAGTCCAAGCCAATGACAGCCATTTTATTCTTTACTAGGTAATTGAGACCCCACTTACGTCTTCCAGAGGCAATCCCACCCCAAGTTTGGCCTGCCTCCCAGTTTGCCCTCTGCCTGATGCGGCATGGCAAATCAAATCTCCCACGCCACTAGCATTCACTGTGTGTGCCACAGCTGGCCCATTCCTACCATGCTACTTACCCTCTACTAAATTTTATCTGTCTTCCACTTCTGTTCATCATCCATCCAGTCCCCCTCCTGAAGGACGCACTTCAGTGCTCCTTCAGGGGGCATCTCCTGTCTGTCAACAGTCAACCCATGTATCTTATCCCAGCCATCTATCAAGAAACCAAAACTTTCTACCTTCCTTTTAGACAAGCTCTCAGACTTTGCACTAACCAATCTCCCGTCCATCTTAGACAATCCAGCTGATCAGCCTGATGGAAAGAATATATTAGCTACAGAACTACTAGGTGTGTCTGTCCTAGCCTATATATACAACAAACTAGCTAACAACGTGTCCCCACCACCTCAAGCCGCCCTTGGACATGACAACCTTGACCTTGTCACCTTGTCATGCAGCCCTAGTCCATCTGTCATGTCTGACGTATCTAGTTTTTGGGACCTACCTCGCCTACCAATGCTGGCACTGTCTCAGATGACTACCCCTGCCCTTATGCCGGATTCTTCCAGGTCCAATTCCCCTTGTTTATTTTACCCCAGCCCACCACTCACTCCGGATTCCATTCACATCCCTCCTTATCATGGCCTTAGCCATGAAATTTTTGGAAACGATGACGAAGTTACTCAAGCACCTGCACACTTTGGCCTACTATATTATCACAATGATGCCTTTGACGGCAGGAAGGCCCTACTGACACCTCCTATGCAGCCGTCCCTGTTCTCAGCCCCTCATTCCCTCCCTTACTCTAAACCACCATTGCCTTTCACCAGATCATACAACTACGCTAATGTTAAGAGTGCTCTCGCTTGCACCAGGAACATTGACGAGGAACTGGAGATGCTAAACTATTGTAATCTAGGAGCATGCATCACGGCAGACCAACTACAAAAGCATCCTCCCTCTATCTACTATTTCCAGGAGGATTCTTACACACTCCCATGTCCCTCGAGGCCACATCCCCTTCAAAGATCTCTATCCCAACTATTGTCGTATATGCCGCCTCCATACTGACCTGCTCCAAGCCACTCATGTGGTACTAACTCCACAGCAGTCCCTTGAGTGCCAGCAGAAAACTATATATGCCATTCTAGTTGAAGGAACCCTCAACACACCTGTCAGACTTATCTGTTCCGCCTTTTACCAGCAATGCGCCCCTGCTGCCAACCCATTCTTTACTAATAATGAAATTGCTTACCTTCACACAGCAGTCGGGTTTCTTAGGTTCTACTTTGAGACCTCACTCGCTAACGCTATCGACCTTGTGCTACAGTGTACCATTGCTGACAAGGACACAGTCCATAGCTTGCTTCTGGACTTTCACCTCGACAACCTGGCAGGTACCTGTAGGACCCCGGCAGGACACCTTGAATTTGTACTCACCATTTGCATGTGTACAGTATAGATTTCCACAAATGTTTCTGCTCTGAAGGGTTCAGTCACCTCAGACAATGGTTTAGAATTTATGATGAAGGTCCTGACATTGAGCATTACCAAGCCTTACCAAGCCTTGTTGAACACTGTTGAGCACTGTTAAGCTTTGATGAGCATTGGAGCTCACAATGCTCAACAGAATTGAATTAGCAAGTGAGACCAACACAGCAGATGTCATCACACCCCTAGTTTTTCTGGAAGACCTTGCAGAACATGTCAAACAAGTTTTAACTTGTTCTCTATGTCCATGTTGTCATTCAGCTGCATAAAATCAAATTAACAAGTGTGATCAATGCAGCAGGTATTATCACACCATTCTTCCAGGAGACCTTGCAAAATGTTAACAACAGCTGTAGGCTGAAAGGCTGGTTATTATCTTGGTCAAACATACTAGAACAAAATGTCTACCATTTTTAGATTGAACTCCCACAATGCTGTGATTACACATATTTCAAAGATTAGATTAATATTATTTATGCAGTGGAAAATATCATATAAACTACATTCTACTTGTCAAATTTTAGAATCAAATTTATTCAATAATTGTTTGTTGCCTAGTTAGCATTTGCAAAAATTTAAGTAATCAAAAACTCTTAAATATTGTGATATAACATTATAATTACACTTATTTTATTGGAGTATTGATGTACCCTAAATCTTTTCTCTAACTGAATCTTGGATAATAGATAAAAATATATAAACATTAATATGATTGATGGTAACTTTAAATCATCACTTAACAGATTGGAAATCTTGTGCAAAAAAAATCTTCACATTTTCACTCCATAAACTACAAACATCATGGATGATATCCCACACCTGTAGAGTGGTAGATTTGGATAAGATAATTAAGCACAATTAAAAGGCTTACTCAATTTCCTCAAAACTCAATCTGTGTTATTAGGTTTTAAGTTATAAAGTGTAATCTGCCCTAACTTCAATCTGGCATTACTGGTGGTTTATTGATCAAGTGTTTTTTCACTAATGAATAAAAACCAGTATTTATTTATAGGTGGGAATAAACTTGTAGGATTGACCACTAATGCTGGCACAATGTATATAATATGTTTTCATTAGAACTTCAAAGTGATTAGGTCTCCTGCGACTCCTTTTAGGAGCTTCTCTGAGGCATTACTTATGTTCAGCTGCTTTTTAAGAGATTCTACAATATCTAATGCTGCATCGAGCCCCCTCTTGACCTCTTGAGAAATGATATCTGTTGTAAGCAGTTTTTGGAGGCTGTTTAGCATATTTGCCAGACTTAAACTTGTCTACCTTCTCCAGAAGGGCAATGAGCTCCAGAATGGACTATCTGAAAAATTCTGTGAGACACATGATTAGTGTTGGTGACATAGCCTAGTATGAGCTATGAGTGTCCCACTTACTCTTCTCTTTCCAGACACTGGGGAGGGTGAGCATCATGTGAATGGCATAACACGGTGTGAAAGGGTGTACCTGTAGTCATTCCATCCTGTGGGGTGTAAACCAAGTGGTTGATTTCCAGGGGCTGGATTCTGAACTTGTTCCAGTCAGCAGCAGGTCACAATGACATGGAAAGAATCACTCACAGAGTATCACCACAGCTCAACAGGATAGTTCCTGCTGTTGCACATTTCGTAAATACCAGATTTATGTTGTCATGGAATATGTCACCCCATGAAGAAAATAGTTCTTTCCTGGTCATATTCCTGCTATCATTGTTATCCAGGTGGCTAATATCTTGATTCCAGACCTTATCAAGACATAGCTAGTGGTGCTTGGCACTCTAGTAAGTGCTTCCCATTACCAAAGCTTCCCATCTGCACACTGATGGTGTTACGATATATAGGTTACCCCCTATCTTTTTCTCCTCTTCTCTTTCTTTCCATGATGTTCCATATCTTTCTGACTCATTCCATACCATTCCGGACTGATCCATAGTTGGCTCAACCCAACTTCCATCTTAGGTAGTACCATCCAGTCTACCCAGCTTATATCCTCGAAGGCTATGCCTTCCATCCCCTTCCTTGACTTTCCGGCCAATGGCCTTATTCCCTCTCCATGGTCTGTGCGCAACCACAGACCCTTTATATAGCTGTCGATAAACACATTGTAACTCTAGCTTATTCTATGCAATCATCATTGTCTTCTCAGACACTTCTACTCCTAAGGCCTTAGTCTCCTCTGACGACTGCTGCTATCTTTGATAACTGAGTACAGTTCATCGTTAACCACGATAGTAACTGGAAAGGACGATTGTTGCCTTGGTCAAGCACATTAGTGTCGCCTCACGTAACAGATGGCTTATGAGAGACCATTTGCATTTCTGACATCAGTGTGGAGGACCTACTGGTTGGCTATGTCCAGGACAACAGTGATCTGCTCCCTGCTAACTGAGTTCTCTTTGCCCCCTAATCTGACAAGGAACTTGCTATCTTTTCTGGAAACTTCGCTAACCTCTCAGCTGAAGAGTTTCTTGGTTGACTTGAGCAGATAGGGATGAAATTTCTATCTCTCATCCACTTGTAATGGATTTTCAGCTGAATGCTAAAATAGATATTGAAATTCTGAGAACTGAGTCGGGGAAAAGATTCAGTTAACTTTAAATTGTCATTTATCAGATTGAAAATCTTGTGCAAAAACTTTCTTCACATTCTCACCCCATAGATTAAAAACATCATGTGTGTACACCTATAGAGTAATAGTTCTGGATTGTAATTCCAAGTCAATTAACTTGAAGAAAGAGAAATAAAGCAGAGTTTGGACTGGCATTAGATGGATTTCCTATGAGACTTTGGAAAACCACAGCTTAGTTGTGTTGTACATCACTTATCTGAACTTCATGGCAATGTCTGTCATGAATGCCCTATTGTAGTTATTGCTTGCTTCATAAATCCTCTGGCTAGGAAAGTGCCATATATTACCAGTTCTAGCAGTACAAAGCAACTCACATATTACAAAACATAATTTTACTGATTACTATTAGTTTACTTACATATATAATGCTTTTCAAATAAAATTTGATAGAAAAAAAATAGTAAATATGACAAGAATATAAGGACCATATTATAAGAGCAATTATAACTGAACTAATAAATAAGGATAATTATAATTGAATATTTTAACTAGAATAGTAACTGACTTTTTGCATTTAATATAATTATTTGTATTACTACCATTTTCATAAATATATCGCAATACTAGTATGCTTAACCAAGGTAACAACCAGCCTTTCAGACTATAGTTGTTGTTAACATTCTGCAAGGTCTCCTGGAAGAACTAGAGGTGTGATAACATCTGCTGTGTTGATCCCACTTGCTAATTCAATTCTGTTAAGCACTGTGAACTCCAGGGCTTGTCAAAGCTTGACAGTGCTTAATAGTATTCAACAAGGGTCAGAAAGGCTTGACAATGCTTAATGTTAAGATTCTGATCATACATCTTAAACTGTTGTTTGAGGCAACTGAAACCTTCGGAGCAAAAGTGTCAAAGGAATGCAACATATGATTGCGTAGAATAAGCTAAAGTATAGCACAGTAATACTAAGTATGAGAACTATATACAGATTGCTAAAATATTGATTTGCTAGATAAGTGACATTGTTAGATAATAATTCAATGAAAGGTCCTACATAACCAAGAAAAATATGTATATGTGTAAAATAACAATCCCTTTCCAGTGGTGTAGGTTATAGAGCTCATATACTAAGAAGTTATAATGAAAATACACTGTATGCTCCTAGTGTTTCTGCTTATAGTGACTCTTTGATCTGATTGTATATAAGCATATTTGGAAGTATTAATATATCCTAATCATATAAAAAGCTGTAGTAGAGCATGCACATGGAGCAAGGCCAACATTGACAGATGTCAGACGGCCCAGTGCATTAAATGGGAAAGAGGTTGGGATACTGCTTGTCTGGGTCGACATATATTGCTTGAATAATGTGCAAGGGTTCACCAGTAGAAACAATGTTTTTTGATGATGATCTTCTCTATGACAATGTCTTCATGATGGGCAAACCATACAGATATGCCAGTGTGAAAAGGAATCTCTACAAGATATTTGTTATCTGTGAAAGTCCCCATCCAGGTCTGATTGACTTTGGAAAATATGAATGTGAGTTGTTGAAAGCAGAGAAGGATGGTCTGATAGAAATTACAGTACATGTTAAACTCAAAAAAGGCATATTGCAATTCAACAACACAAGCAATGGTATTATGCCAAGACAGAGGGAATTACTCAAAGTGATGAAAGGCAAAGTGTACGCTCTGTGTAACAATCATGGTAAGCTAGTTTAGAAATCTATAACCAAAACATACCAGTGTGTCTATCTGTACTGAAATCAGAGGAGCCATGGTGTGAGAACAAACTCTGCCCTAATCCAACCCATATCTGGAGACCAAATAGTGTGAACTTTGAGAGTAGTGTCACAGCCGAAACACACAAGAGTAGATTGAGAATCAAAAAGCATAGACTTAGATTTTTGAGTGTTCAATATAAATAGATCTCAATTCCAGAAATCCTCTTGTACAATCAGAAACTACTGTACTTATATACTAATCTACTGTGGACCTATGTCCATACTCATTTGGAATTTGCAACTACCATTGCAATCATCTTCATGCTGTCATAATCATGTGATCTAGTTGACACTTGCAGGTACATACAGCCACTACCTTACAGCATCCAGTCAAAATCAATTATTGGCAGGGGTTGTGAGTTATGTCCATGATACTTTCCAAGCTTCCATAGGTGTACGCCAACCGATGTGCCGGAGGTGATAATAATAGACCAGTGAATTAGTATATCTGCAAGCTGCCTTACAAGTTTGTTCACATTTCTTCATGTGGACCTTCATATCATTTGAACCATTGCATCCTTTGCAAACCAGAATGTGCGCTCTCCATCATGTAAATGTTGGTCGAACTGAAAGATATTAAGCACCATATGAACAAGTGACATTTTTTGTGTATATTGCAACATCAATCACATTTCCAAATCTGAATGTTGCCCAATATCATAGGCCCTGCTGCTCTCTTTTCTAGCTAGCTGTGCAGGAGCACTGTAGGGAAGCTACCCCATCACGCCCATGTGCACTCAGTGACTTTCCCATGAGATCACCCTTCGGCCATGCACATACCCTCACCCCCTTTTGTTTTACAGATCCTTACATCTGTCCTCGCACCGTCCGCACTGCCCATGCCCTCGTCCAGCCAGTAAGTAGTATACCATTTCTCTCTCTCTCTGTCCTTCATGCGTAGTGTTCTGCCCAGTATTGCCTATGTATCAGATCACATGCCCCTCAACTGGCTTAGTTATGATTACTTAGAGCCCATTCAGAAACCCGAAACTGTGGAAACTTTGGTTGTATGCTGTCTTGTTTCTGAGTGTGCCACGAGGCGGGCTGTGGCTGAGATTGAAATTGAAACTCTGTTTCCCCCCCCCCAAGATGGATCATGATGCATTGATTGCTTACAAGTGAAGTATATGGGTCTACCTTGCTTCCTTCACTACACTTTTGACTCAGTGTGTTATTGTCTATTAGATATCTACCCTGATGCCGAAGAACACTGGCCCAAAGGCCTCCAGGAGTGACAAGGGAGTCGAGGAGCTCATTCTCTATCTCCACAATCACTGCTCAA
Source organism: Paxillus involutus ATCC 200175 (assembly GCA_000827475.1). NCBI lineage: Eukaryota > Fungi > Basidiomycota > Agaricomycetes > Boletales > Paxillaceae > Paxillus > Paxillus involutus. The sequence continues at coordinate 84,981 of KN819380.1, forward strand.
CAGCTGGTGATGTTGGTAGTTTCACAGATTCAACATTCAATGCAGCAGCAGAGCATATTGTACCATACTTAAAATCAGGGCCCCAAAAGAAGGGAAAATGGTCAAGGCTAAGTGGACGGTGGTATGTACACCATCATCCCCCACTTGTGTGACGACTGACATTTGGATTTTATAGCTACGGAAGATCTACACAGCAATCGAGACCTATCGGGGCCTCTCTGGCTGTCACTGGGACAGTACCAATGGGTGCAGGGTCCAGGGGAAGGATGTGGAGGCAGTCTGGGAAGAATATGTCAAGGTGCGATTATACAATCAATAGGATCAGATTGTTACTTGTGGTGATTTTGCACTCTGTGCCCATTTTACATCTTATATTGTTCATACAGCGCTAACCAGTGCTCCCTTTCACTTCTAACCTATCCCATTGAATTCTACACCTCAACTTACCCTAGATACCAACTCAGTTGAGCGTTCCAGCTTGTTCCCATTGCTCTGCCCAAGCAGAGCAATGACTTGTAACTTCTGCTTTGCAGTTTACCTCATCTATTTACATTTGTTTACATTAGGTCGCCCATAGTCCTCAGAGTCCACTGTAGTTAGTCTTTGGTTACTCACAGTGGACTCCAGGTACTGTATACATTCATACTCATTCAATACATTGGTTACTCACATTGGACTCCAGTCCCCAGCTTATTTCAGCTCCCTGAGTTGACCCAATCAGTGCAATAGCACTTCTGCAAGCTTTTGGCTTGAACAGTTCTATAAGCCATGCTTCTCCAGTGAGTGCTGAGGTGTGGTAGGGTTCAGGGTCTTTCCTGGTGATCTTGGTAGATTCAAGTAGAGATGAGATAGCACAGATAATGAGGCTATAGAGCTGTATAACATAGGATACACTGCCGGATAAGTGCTCAATGACGATCAACCTGCTCAGAAACATCCATCAATGTCTGATAACAATGAGCTAGTATTGTTCTCTGACAAGATTGCCATGCCACACAGCACAATTTAAACTCAGATAGCAACATTTTCAGAGTTGCCACAACCAGCTTGCAAACTCAACACAAACTTGCACAATTTCAGGTTAATGAACAGGCTCTTAAGCAGTTTGCCTGTCGGACCGTCTCAGGCATACCCAGACTACCTTGTACATAGGCACCAAGGTGTATCTATCTCCCTGTTTATGTTCCCTTGTCCCATTGCGTGAGACCCGTTCAGACATCTGTCCTTGAATACACTTTGTCCATCTGCACTCACCCAGACACTGCCTGGCCTAGTACATACTCTTTCACCTCTGAGTCTATCATCCTGCTGCCCAGATTTGACCCAGACATGTCTCACAGCTTTGGGACTGCTTCCCTCTTCCTACAGTCTTCATTTCCTCCCTGCATTCTTCACTTTCACCTGATTAACTATGGAGTCCCCTTTTGTTCCACTTGAGAGGAAGAGGAGACTTATCCTTCTGCCTTCATGCTCACAGCTTCCCTCAAGGGTCAAACCATTTGCACCCTACCTTTTATTCCTTGGCCTAGTCTTCCTCTCTAGACAAGCTTGGCTGACCTCAATGTTGGAGCCCACTGCAAGGGGTTCTGCTGAGCACTTAGGAGGAACCTTCACCCAACTCTCAAACCACTCGACATCAAGTTTCTTACTGTGTCTTTTCACGACCATCAGGTCTCCCTAGACCTCTCACCTTATCATCTGACTTCACCCACATCCCGACTCTCAGCAGACAGCTGCCTCCCACTTGTGACCGCCACATCTCGCCTACCCACTTCAGCCCCACCTTGGCCAATGGCAACATTAGTGACTCACCAAGGACACCCGACCAGACTACCCCTGATTTCCTGGACCTTTTGCCTCTTGTTCCAGGAGTGTTCCACCATTCAACTCCCCTTCCTAACACCCTGTTACTGTTACCTGGCTTCCCACTTTCGCCCCTGACCCCCTCTTTGTCCAGCACATCATCGCCCAACCTCATGACCCAGTTTGATCTGCTGCCCACCCTTGACCTGAACCACACTAGCACCCATCATCAAGCACCCCCTTAGCAACAGCACCTGCACCCCTCACCAGCACTAGTAACACATCTTGCCCATCTCAATCACCTGCAAGCAATCCTCACATGTCTCACACACCAGTTCACATCGTCCATCCTCCACCACAGCCCCCCATGGCAGCCCCTTTCACCATGCCCTTATGAGGCACCAAAGATGCCCCTAAGTTCCAGGGCAAGATTACAGCTGAATTTCTGCGCTTCTTGGAAGATGTTGGCATGAGGGCTGATCAAGCACAGCTGGACAACGCAGGCAAGATCTGCGCAGCCATCCACTATGCAGCCCTTGATGAGGCCAAGTTATGGGAGACCCTAGAGTTGGCCACCACAGTCCCAGCGGACTGGGCGAATTTTATAACAGCTGTCAAGCAACTCTACCCCAGATGCGAAGGCCCAGACAGATATTATCACTCAGATCTGCACAACCTCGTGCAGGTGTACCATGTCAAGCCCATGAAGAACAGAGAAGAACTGGGCGAGTACCATAGGAAGTTCCAGAAGGTTGTGGCCCATCTCATAAGCACGGATAGGCTCTCAGTGAACGAGTAGGACCTGCTCTTCCTAGATGGACTACCTCACATGCTTGCAGTCCCTGTGTGAGCCCGCCTCTCTCCAGACGGCATACTCTCCCTATACGTACAATCAACCATCCCAGACATTCCAGCAACAACCAGCATCAACACAGCCCAGGAACTCGGCCCCTCACCAGCAGCCTCCTGCCCAGACTACAACACCACCCACCACTTGGGACAGTGATGAAGCAAGAGTATCCGGCTCCTGGCTCCCAGACACCCAGAATCGCCACATGCACCTTCTGTCAGAACCCCTCTCACTTTGTCCCCTCCTGCCAATTAGCCTTGGCATACATCAATGAAGGAAAGCTCTCGTGTAGAAATGGCCGTTTGTGTATGGCCAATGGTAGTCCCATCCCGTGCATCCAAGGCATATATGGAATGTGAAACATAGTCAACCAGCTTCCCCTGAGTCCACATCTTCATTCATGACTCCCCTCCCCATATTACGGCTGCACTGTACACTACTCCTTATGGTGATAATGATGGCAGAACTGGAGGTCAAGCCTTTGGCCTTTCTGCATACCTCCTCCATGAACCTCACACATAGCAATGATGTAGGCGCAGCTCAAACTGCATGACTGTTGAGCATGTGAGTTTTTCACTTAATACACTGTGACGGCTGTGACTCCCAGGCCTAGTGTTTGTAGATCCACAAAAATGCGCAAGCAGTATCTCTGTGATTGCCTATTTTGGCTCCCCACTTCAAGGACGTGATCAGAGGCCCCAAAAGAAGGGACAAACTGACAAACATCACTGGGAAGGTAAGTCGCTAGCAGCATATATGCGCATACATTCAGTACTGAACAACCTCCTGAAATGACACATTCTAATGATGCTTCATGGTTAGGAGGCAAGCTAGCTGTCTATGCAGTCCACAAGCCTTCAAAGGACACCATCACACCACTGATCACAAATGGGAGTGGAGGAAGATCTCATTTAGGTCTGAGTCATGCTGTCCTTGCTGGTTTCATCATTCCAGTTGACTACCTACAACAATATGAAGATGATCCAGTTTCGTAAGTCCTCCACACACTGTTCGTCCCATAATCTTGACTTCATTTGCAAAACACTCAAGGAAATAGAAGGAGGGAGACTAGACATGGACGCAGACCACTTCCCAGCCGTCTTGTGGTCTGGCAATCCACCCGGTGCTGACTACGACCCAGATAGGATGCAGGATGGCCTGTTCCAGGGATATTTGCTCGTCTGGGTAAGTTTATTTATTGTGTTACTACAAGATTAATCTTATGCACGGGCTCGACTATGAATAGGTCATGTATCATATATTTCTGGGTCCCTCAACTGCCATGGGGCATGTCTCATGTGCAACATATTCATTTAACACTGTCCTACATGACATGAACATGGTCGAACTGGAACACCTTGCATATGGCTGTGTTTAAGTAAGTACAGCTTGAGCACTTTTAATTACCACATCTTTTACTACAACATGGTGAGCTTGATCCATGATTGTGAGGATAAGGTTTGGGTAGCCAATTTATTGAAATGGTGGAACGTGTAAGCAACTTAGAATATTCCATCAGATTTTACTTGTATTAACTTATTTTACTCCAAGGCAACTATTCAAGAATGAAAACGAGCATCAAGTGGATCACAACTCTGTAGGAGTCAGTAATAGCTCCTCAAATGCCCGAAGGTCCAATACAAGCACACTAGCGAAGATGCAAGCACAGATAAGGGCTCAAATGGTGGGAATGCAAGCTCTGGCCCCCATTTCAAGTGCAAGAGCTCCACTGGTAGCTCAGAACGAGTCATCTCCCAGCCCCCCACTGCAACTAGCTGCGGCTCCATCACGACCAATTCCAGCCCCCCCGATTTCAAGTGCACGTCCTCCAGCTCAGAGCGAGTCATCTCCTAGCCTCCCACCTCAACTAGCCACAGCTCCACCTTCACAACCAGCAGCTCCACCTTCATGACCACCTTCACCTTCACCTTCACCCTTACAACAACCACCTCCAGCACCAACTCCCCCTAGGTATTCTACCGTTGTATGCCCCCACATCACATCGTGCCCAATAAGTCCACTTACGGAATAGAACAACAACAACAATGAGCCTACCAAGTTGAAGTTGAAGTCTAAGAAAGAGTCCTCCAAATCGAAAGAAAAAAGGTGCTGCATTGAAGATACTGAAGACAAAAACCAGACAAGTTCTCAGTGCTCCAAGTGCACTCACAAATAGCTCACGGTGTTTACAAGTTGAAGGTAAGTACATGTTGTATTGTGGCCTGATGGCTTATGGTTTGTAGATCTGATTCTCCTATGCATCCCTGAAGTTAATTATTGCATTGGCACTCACAAGTACTCACATCACTACAGCACAAGAAGTTTGTTTCCTTAGCCCATGCCACCGCATCTGCATGCCTTCTCTGCTTGATCCGCCGGTTCCTCTGCTCGCATTCACAATATTTTTCAATCTTCACGCTTTCATCCCCTGCAATTCAAGTTTGCTGCTTATTATTTTTGTCACCTTGCCAGACCCGTATCATACCACGAGTTCCTATGCATAGCTATATCCCAGTGTATATTGTAGTATAACAATGATGGCCAATATCATCTTGTGATGCGCTATATCCTGCTATATCTACTTGCCTGAGAATATCTATGTTGCGACCAATATCCAGGCCATGAATACCATCAGAACAACAGAGATCCATTTGAAATTTGAGCTCTTAGATATTCCTTTACATAGTTGCCCCTCCATGTGACAGCCTCAATGGCCGTTGACGGTCAGATAGATTTAGACATTACTATATATATCTATATCTACATTGTGCAATTTTTGTGATGTTTAACAGAAATATTTCACTTTAACTTGAAGTTTGAGTTCTATTGAGTCAATGATCCAGAAGCTCCTCAATTACAACCGGTTTGGTAAATAATGGCAGGAGCTGTGGTTTTGTGTTTAGTCAGTGAAATAGTAACTTTGAATGAAATTTGGGTAGATTGCTGATTGCTATATCTTATCTTGCCTCCCAACATCACTACAATGGCCAAGTCTGTTATGCTTCATGTCCCCTGACTGGGACAAAACAAAAAGGTCAGGCTTCTGGACATACTCAACTCCAGCTAGCTTCTTGCGACTGACAAAAACTTGGAGGACTTGTCAAGTACTAGTAGCTCTGACTCCAATGAAGCTTGTGAAGAGAAGGACAATGAAGATGGGAATACTAATGACGAGAATTGTTGGACTTTATCATTATGATTATTATCACATCATCATCACCACTTTACGCATTAGGTAATCAGCCACTTTAGACAGCTTCAGCGTACACACACATCTCTTTTCCTCAGTGTTGATCACTATCATGACATTCAACTGAGTCCATACTTTCTAGCACTTACAGGTTATGAGCCCCAGATTGTGATCAGGCAGAACTTGAACCCCACAAGTGCTAGTGGTAATCAAGACTTCAGAATGCTCAGTTCAATTGTCACTTTACAATGTTCAATCCACATCTTACTAGATTGTCGGACAACTCGTTTCTTACCATGAGGAAGTACGACCATATATGCGAACTTGCAGGGGTGGAAAATTACTCACAATGGCATCCTCTGGTGTTAACCCTCAAGGGCGAGCACTTGTGGGGCCATTGTAGTAACAGTGGAGATCCCCTTAACTTGGCTGAACTTGCTTCCACCATTCCTTTATCTGCAGACTCATCAAAGATCATGGCCAAAGAAAGTGAAAAAATACTGGAATGATATGCCAAAGACACCCAAGCAAAGTCTGTCATCGACCACAAGGTATCAACAATCATTGTTAGTCAACTGGACGAAACCCAGACAGCACATGAACAATGGGATGTTCTAGCTCAACGGTACTCGTGCACCAACATTCTCTTTCAATACGAGCTCTGTGCTTGTGTGAGACCAGAGAAACTCAAGGATACGGACAATGTTACTTGTGGTGATTTTGCACTCTGTGCACATTTTACATCTTATATTGTTCATACAGCGCTAACCAGCGCTCCCTTTCACTTCTAACCTATCCCATTGGATTCTACGCCTCAACTTACCCTAGATACCAACTCAGTTGAGCGTTCCAGCTTGTTCCCATTGCTCTGCCCAAGCAGAGCAATGACTTGTAACTTCTGCTTTGCAGTTTACCTCATCTATTTACATTTGTTTACATTAGGTCGCCCATAGTCCTCAGAGTCCACTGTAGTTAGTCTTTGGTTACTCACAGTGGACTCCAGGTACTGTATACATTCATACCTACTTCAATACATTGGTTACTCACAGTGGACTTCAGTCCCCAGCTTATTTCAGCTCCCTGAGTCAATCCATTCAGTGCAATAGCACTTCTGCAAGCTTCTGGCTTGAACAGACAATGCCATACACTACCTAGGCAGGTTTGAAGACACTCGCTGTAAATTCATCACCATGGGTGTCACATACTCTAATGATGAAGCCATGTTCGATCTACTCCATGGCCTGCCAGAAACAGTCGACTGGCAAATCTTCAGGGAAATCACCATGAGCAGAATAACCTCCAACATCTCCACCCTCTCCTTGTTCATCTCGTCGTCCACATCCGCACCAGTTTCAACAACATCAACTCTGTTCCCCCCACCACTGTTCCTCCTTGTGTCATCAACTTTGACGACATCACTAAGTTGTTCATTGAAAAAGCCAATTCAATTGTCAGAAAAAGGAAACTACTGGGACCAGGATCAGAGTACGCAAATGTGGCAACCACGCATACAGGCAACGTCAAACAGGGATTGACTAACCCATTGACTGGTCTCTGTATTTATCGGTACAACACCAAGGGGGTGAAGTGCACCAACATGCACTACAAGTGCAAACTTGTACAGGCCATCTGGAAACTTCTCTTAGATGAGAAGTTTATGCACATGTACAAATATGGGATTGTGATCTAATGTGGAGATGGGATCACTCAGCAAGTCTTCCCTCAAATTTTCACTTACTCCGCGGACTATCTAGAAAAGTGAGATCTCAGCATGTATGTATGCACAGGGACACACTGACACTGACTACAGGATCAAATTCTTGGTGCAGTGTCCTTGTCCACGTTGTCTCGTCAAAAAGGCAGATATTCCCAAGATGGGAATGAAGTCTGATATGATGAACCATGTGAGGACACACCAAGTTGATGATGATCGGTGTCGCAGCAAGGTCTCATAGGCACATGAGCATATCTTCAAAGGAGGAAAGGGTTTCAATAGCAAATGAGTGTGGGACCTGCTGTACAGTGAATCCCTTGTGCCTACTCGCATGAGTCTTACCACCACAACACATGCATAATTTACTAATGGTTAGCATTTCAGAACACCTTCTCTGACCAACTTTTGAAGTTTTTTTTTTCAACTTTTATGTTCTTTTTGTAGTCAACCTCCTACACAAATTTGAACTTGGAGTATGGAAGGCCATTTTCACCCATCTGATGTGAATACTGTTTGCAGAGGGAGGTGTTGCAGTGCAAGAGTTGAACTGGCAGTAAGAGTTTCATTTGTCATACCATGCCAATGAACCTGCCTGATAAGTAGGCCCTGGTGACGAGAGATACCGAGTGGTGCCTACCTTTGGTAGAGGAACAATCTGGCAGTTTCATAAGAACACATTGGCAATGAAGCATCTCGCGGCTCATGACTTTGAGGACTTACTACAGGTAAGTTTCATTCCGAGTTTATTACCACAACAGCCAACATTCCACAAGTGTGCCATGCCGGTCTTCGAGGGGCTCCTTCCTCTGTCACATAACAAGGTTGTCCTTGATCTCATTTTTGATCTTGCAGTCTGGCATGCTTATGCCAAGCTTCGGCTTCACACCGACGACACCCTCAACTTCTTCGACTTGGCAACCATAGCACTGAGCCAATCTGTTTGCAAGTTCAACAACAGAACTCCCTCAGGAACACGCTGCCCGCGGCCATCGTGCAGCTACCACCACTGCAAAACAAGGGCAAGATGTGCCCGTTTCGCATTCTGGACCCAAAAAGAAGGAACTGAACCTTTGTACTTATAAATACCATGCTCTAGGTGACTACCCAGACACTATACGACACTATGGTACAACAGACAGTTATTCAACCCAGCAGGTAAGTTTATTGAAGTTGGGATGTCATGTACACAACTGATATATAATGGACATAGGGGGAACTTGAACACTGCTGCTCAAAATGATGGTTCCCGCGATCAGGCAAAAAGAAGGATCACATGGTCGGGAGTTTCGCAAATCAAGAAGCAATAGAGCGGTTTCGGAAGGTCAATGAGGCACACCAAAAACTCAATACACAAGAGGATCCCCAGCCATGGTGCTCCTGAACTTCACCATCAGAACACTACCATATTGCAAAGTCAGCCCACCAGGATGATGACATCACAGTTTGGCTTCACAAGCAAAAAGACAATCCAGCTGTTCAAGTATCACTCTTCATTTGTCTCTATGCACTCTCACTCACTGGTCGCACTTATTAGGACTTTATTCCGAGGTTGAAGAATCATCTCCTTGCCCAACTTCATGGCCTGGTCTATGATGGCGACAAGTACGACTTCTCAGATGAAGACTGCAAATGTGTTGTCATCACAAATAACAAGATGTACCATCATTCCATGTTCCATGTTAATTACACTACCTATGACCTATGGCATGAACAAGACACAGTGAACCCTTTGACACCTACCGATGTCATGGTACTATCGCACAAAGACGAACAAACCCATCCCTATTGGTATGTGCGCGTGATTCAAGTCTTCCATGTCATGGTCAAGTACTGGAAGGATACATATTTGCCATTCTGTGAGCCTACTTGCATGAATGTTTTTTTTGTACGTTGGTTCTGATGTGACACAAACTTTGATGCTGGTTGGAATGCAAAGCAACTGCACCGCTTGGAGTTTTTTGATGAAGACAGTCTGTTGGATGGCTTCAGGTTTCTTGACCCCGACTCGGTAGTACGAGGCATTCACCTCATTCCTGCCTTTGCATATGGTGCCACAAAAGACCTTCTTGGTCCTTTATTCATTCGTTGGCAGAAAGAATTAGTGGGATGGGATGATGATTGGCATTATTTCTACATTAACAGGTGAGTAATACTAACTACAAATCTCATTCTGAGTCAATGATGAAATTTTCCTGCAGCTTTGTGGACTGTGATATGTTTATGCAACTGCATGGTGGTGGTATCAGACACAAGGCGACACGTGATTGGGATGAATTCCTACAGTGCGAAGGTCATAAATCCCCAAATGGCAGTGAGACAACACAGGAAGACTCTGATATTGAGATGGACAAAGGAGGGGAGGAGGCTAGGGATGAAGTTGAATAGTGGGAGGATATTGAGGAGGGTGAAGATGGTGACATCGTCAGTGATGGCGGTGAGTGAGATGGCGACAATGACTTGGATGACGAAAACGAAGACAACATTGATAGGGTGATGGCCAATGACGGGAGGAGCTCAACGACAATATTCTTGCAGCAGAGGGTTACGGTACACTATAAATGAAATTCATTGTATTACAGTACAATATATTCTACTGTCTGTCTGGCATCTTGAAGATGTCTCCTGGATATACTACTTGTGCGATCGAACAGTGCTCTGCAGCGAGTGACGTCATGTCCATATTGATTTGTCAGACAGATTTGATCACTGTTGACTCTATTTAGTAATGTTTGCTTTCTGCACTTTTTATGATGAAATTGAGGTTACTTTTTGTAGAGGTACAGAGCAATGCTGTGTTTTACTGTGGCTCTGTACACTCTGTACATACATCAGATGCTATTCTGCACAGAGTCTGTGTGGCTGTGGCTCTATGCCAGACATCATTTCAAGCCGCTTTCAGCAGTTTCTGTGAGTACAAAATCCATGGCGAAATCAGTCAATTCCTATACTGATCTTTCCTATTGGCCTAACACATCCACAAAATACAAAGATCAAAATAAGAATCTTTTTTCATCCAATACTGACCGTCAAACGCGGTGACATGCATGAAACAGGTCCATGCATAAGTCAGGTGCATATATACCCATACACTATACTACCCTACACACCATCATTATGAATCCAAGTCATACACACCATGTCACCCAGTCAAATAAGCTTCAATGCTTAGGCCGTGCGGTAAAGAATTGCTAATATATGGTCAGCAAGGAGTTCATCACACTCAGAACCTATACAGACAGCAAGAGGCCGCATAGGTGTTCATTCCCATATTTTTCTTGAGATTTTTGAGGCACAGGATCATTATTTATAGCATAAACTCGCTTACCCATGTAATAATCTCTATGAACAACTACCTATTAGCTTATCAGATCTAAGATACAGTTTCCTTAGTCTAGTTTCTTCTTAATGCTATGCATAGCTATGCAAGGCTATGCAAGGCAGTGAACTAATGCTATGCACAGCTGTGCCAGGCTGTGCAAGGCTGTTCTAGGCTGTACATGACTCATTCTGACTCATTCCTACCCAATCTAGTACATATTTGGTAAGAATAGCACAGCCTTAGGCATCCTAAATAGGAAGGCATAGCCACCTTCAAATAGTATATAAAGGCTGACTTTTTCCGGCCTAAAATGGAATAAGAACCCAAGTTAGAACCCCTCTATAAGTTCACTGAGTGATTCCTATATGAAAGTTCCTTCTAAGCAAGACTACTGAGTGATAAGTCAGAGACTCTAAGAGAGAGATTACCCTTTTATTTCTTCAGTATAGACATTAGAAGCAAGGTTACACATAAGTCTTATCAGTCCTAAGCACTGCAGAGCACAGAGGCTAGCTGTATGTGATATCTGAGTAAGCCTACATTAGCGCTAAAGGAATCAGCAGTTGAGCAATCACTTAGCCAGTTAAGGGAGTAAGCCAGTAAGCCTTGACAGTCTAGGGAACACCTTTTCCTGTCAGCTTAGTCACCCAAGTACTATCCCATCAATCACCATTATCTAGACTCAACAATAGAGATATGCAGAAACCCAAATCCCCCTTGCCACAAACAACACGTTACCAGCCTTTCAAAACTGAGGGTACTCTTGCATACAAAATGCTGACCATGAACTGTGTTTGAGAGATTTTTGTTGGTTTGCTTCTCCGTATTTCTAGGAGCGTATTCCATATCTCTGCCACAGAAGAAGACAGCGGGTCATTAGTCTGGTTGTACATTGGGTGTCCCAAAAAAGTTTGAGCCCATCACAAAGCAACCAATGTAAAATCCCCTTTTGATGGTGTACCTTACCTTACAAAGCACCTTAAAATGGGCCTCTAAATATAGAGCAGACAACATAATGCATTATAATAAGGTTGCATAAGATGATCAAGAACTTGAAGTGTGCATTCAATGTGCTGCAGCATTGTTTTGTTTCCTCAAGCCCACTACTCGGCCCAGCTTCCTCCCAACTTCTTCCCTCAACAATTCTCATCATCGCACCAGCCCGTAGATCGCGAGCAAAGTATAAATACTCAGAAGAAACACTAAATGCTCAAATACAGTGTCAGTGCTGTGGCAAGACCTTCAAGCCTCAGAGTATTAAGAAACATGAGGCCAGCTGCACGAGTTGTCAGGACGCTGCGAAGGAGAAGAACCAGTACAACAAAGAATACGAGAGAGATCTCTGATGAGGTGAGCTGAACACGCCAGGTCTTTATGATCATCACCAGTCTAGCTTTGCAAGCTTAGAGGCAGGCCCATCACACCAGGCTGAACCAGCCATAAACCCAGATCTGATTCAGATCCACACAGGTAAATGTGTTGAGTGTGTAAAATTCCCATCATGCATGACCTCTTGAACTCCAGCTGGTCCCCTGCCTGTTGACAAACCTGGTTTCATTGATGACGATGGCGTGATGGAACCTCATGGGAGTGACATGGTGTTCAAGCCAGAAGCTTGCAGAAGTGCTATTGCACTGAATGGGTCGACTCAGGGAGCTGAAATAAGCTAGGGACTGGAGTCCACTGTGAGTAACCAATGTATTGAATGGGTATGAAGGTATACAGTACCTGGAGTCCACTGTGAGTAACCAAAGACTAACTACAGTGGACTCTGAGGACTATGGGCGACCTAATGTAAACAAATGTAAACAGATGAGGTAAACTGCAAAGTAGAAGATACAAGTCATTGCTCTGCTAGGGCAGAGCAATGGGAACAAGCTAGAACGCTCAACTGAGTTGGTATATAGGGTAAGTTGAGGTGTAGAATCCAATGGGATAGGTTAGAAGTGAAAGGGAGCGCTGGTTAGCGCTGTATGAACAATATAAAGTGTAAAATGGGCACAGAGTGCGAAATCACCACAAGTAACACATGGTCCATAGCCCAAGTGAGTGCCATCTGTTGCGTTGTGTCACAAGTGGTTGACCATCACTTCATTAGTTGTGTATAACGACAACATCTCTATGGCTTCCAACCCCACCCAGCATCCACCCAATTTCAAGATAGAATATCACCCCCGTAGCAAATGTCCATCTATTGTTCAGTCGTACGAGGAGTTTGGTCAGCAACATATCAATGAGATGGCACCCAACAAGGAACCCTGGCACCTGTACCACACTTCCAGTGACTTCGAGTTCACTGAGATCGCACTAGAAGCTGGGCTTAGTGCAGCTCAGATCAATGGACTCATCTCTCTCCTCTCCCACGTTTCTGAAGGACAAGCCAAATTTACTTTCAAGAATGAAGACAACCTTCGTAAGGCTTGGGACAATGCGGCAGCCAAACTGACCCTGGTATGGTAGCTCTTTTTCATCAATCCTGTATTCCCTTAGACTATTAGTAGTGTTAACTATCATTGTTTAGTTCTCGAAGCATGATGTCACGGCTCTGGACTTACTTGCCAACCCCCTACTGGCCCCACACTTTGTCTGGGACGCACAGCATCTTTTCAAACATGGTGACATTGATTATGAGTGCTTCTACACTGAGCCCTGGATGGGTAACCAATGGTGGGATATCCAAGTGCATCTACATACTCTGATGCACTTCTGTTGTTCCATTCATAATGTGTAACATTACAGAAAGTCTAGTCTCCCCCCTATTAACAATGCAGTCCCTTTGCATTCGTTCTGTATGTGGACAAGATAAGACTGTCGTCACACGGCACCGTCAAAGGTTATCCTGTGGTGGCTCGGTGTCCAAATTTGCCTGTAGGCATATGCAATGGCGAACAATTCAGAGGTGAGCCCGCAAAGGAAGAGGGCAAGACCGGTTATACTAATTTCAAGCATTTTATCTGGCACAAAGCATTTCTCAAGTTACTCAAACAACTCATTGTGCTCTGGAAAACAGGCTATTCATATGAATGTTATGATAAAATCATTCATTGGTTATTTCCGATCATTCTCATTCTTTCTACCGACTATGAGGAACTGTAGGACCCCATTCTCAATGTTCCAAAATACTAATAATGTTCTCAAACCACTTGGATGTATGATGTCACTCATATGAGGCACAAACAGCAATTGTCCGTGCCCCCTTTGCCTTGTCCCTATCAATGAACTTAGTGATCTGCACAAGACATTCCCACAATGCACTGTCCAGCAAGCAAAGGAAGGACTAGAAGCATACCAATTGAGGAAGTCGGTTGGTGAGGAGATACTCAAGGCACTTGGCCTGTGACCTATTGAGGTAAGTTGCCAGCCTGAGCTTCCTCCGCTTTTTTGATGTCATGACACTCATCAACATAGAATATATTTTGGCTGATTGCACATTCCCATCTGGAATTGGCAATCAGTTTTGACCATCTGCACACCCTGCACCTTGGCATCTGGAAGCATATATTTGAGGACCTGCACATCACCATCTCACAACGACTCCGGAGATCTCGAGAATGATACCTACTTTAGGTCATAGTGCCATGGGTTCTCAACGGACAGAATTGTGCATTTCAAAGATTGATGTGTGTTGAAATTTTGTGGTGTTCTGCACAAGACCCCTGCCTCGTATTTTACCACAAGGTTAGCCTTGTTTGGTTTACCATCGCCTTTGTCCCTTTAGTCAGAAACAATAATGTGTCTGAACATGGTGGTTAGGTGGAGATCTTATCACCGCTTCACCCCCTCTTATTGTTCTGAACTGATATTTAAGTGTGACAGAGACAGTGCTCATATTTTGCTACAGCTCCAATCCTTGCTATATTTTTGCTGTCAAATTGAAGGTTATGATAGTGAGTAGGAACTCTATCTGGTCGAGTTTTCCCTTCACTTTTTTTTCAGAGACAAAACTGTAACCACAACCTCTACTCTTGTCACTCGTCTAAAAGCGTGTGTAACCGCAACCTCTATTCTCGTCGCTTGTCTGAAAGTGGATGTCATCCCCCAACAATTCAGGTATCTATTCAACTTTATATTCTCATCCTCATTCTCTCATCACGATTCATTAGTCACCACCTCAATCATGGCTCAGTGCCATAGCTCAGGGCATGAGGCTTCTTTTTGCCGTCACAATGCTTTGTTCAGCATGCCATCTGGCCACTCTGGGACTGAACGCTCTATATGATGATCTTCTACCGTTGTCTCAATATTACCTAGCCCTTCAGTGTCAATATCTACCCCTTGAGGTGGTCACTTAGTGGCCCTCTAGCAGCCCCCTCAGTGGGGCACTCTGTCATATTAAATAAGATTTTCAAACTCTGCTTGTAATAAGTTCCCAAGATATTTTTTAAGATTGATTTCCAATTTGTAATCTTAGCTGAGACTGCTTCTGTCAATGGCTCAAATCCAAATTCTGGTGTAAAATATGTAATTCTATCATAGTGATGAATTTTTGCAACAATTGTTATTACCACATAGTTGAGAGCATTGGCACAAATATATATGGTATACAAATTCCTGTACTTATATCATTTCTTATCACCCTTAATGTTTTAAATAGGTTTTAATGGAAATGTTTGGCAGTCAAAGTCAATTATAATAGTCCGACTCTGATGAGGATATGTACAGTGAATAAATCTGATTTCCTAGGTTCAATCTGTTAATGAATATATGACCACTAACGATGTTGAACGGACTTTTCTGATTGTGTCTCAGGTGTGAGCATGTCCACCACTCCCACACTATCAACTATCCTGATCATCATGACATGCTCAGCTTCTCCAAAGTCAAAAGAATTATTGCTCAGTACACCGCAGTTGATGAAATACAGAACAACATGTGCCCGAAGACTTGCCTTGTATACACAGGTCCATACAAACCCCTCAAATTGTGTCCAACATGCACCATGTCCCGCTGGAACCAGGAGAAGCTCCAAGCTTCAAATGGACAGATACAGCAAGATTGCTGCTCACAAATTTACAACAATCATGTTAGCCTCACAACTTCAGGTGCAGTTCCTTCACCCCCAGATTGTAAGAGAAATGTGATACCTTCACGAATGCACATAGTAAGTTTTTGAGCACCTCAGAGAAACTGGTGAGATCCCTGTTGTTGACGATGTTGTGATGGACTGGGATTTTCTTGGCGCAGTTCTTGATGGTGATATTAAACCAGATGATATTGTTGTCATGGTTTCCCTTGATGGTGCCCAGCTGTATCAGAGCAAGGAATCAGATTGCTGGATCTACGTTTGGGTCCTTCTCAACATGTCCCCTGACAAGCACTACAAGAAAATCAATGTCATACCTGGGGGATTCATTCCAGGGCCCAACAAACCCAAAAATGTCGACTCTTTCCTCTTTCCTGGTCTACACCACGTTGCCGCACTTCAAAAAGAGGGACTGACAATATGGGATGCCAGCTGTAACCTTTCCCTTCAGTGAGTTACTCACTGTATTATATGAACTTATGTACTTAACAATTCACACAAACTTCATTAGGTTGGATATCTATGTACTCTTTGAGACTGCTGACAGCCCTGGGCTCGTCTACTGGGATGGCATGGTTGAGCACTGCAGTAAGAATGGCTGCCGGATGGATATATTGTGGAGTTAGGGAAAGAAGAAAAACAGATCAGAATCATTACTTGGCGGCACTTCTCCAACTGAGGGATTATGCATGTCCTGGGAGTAACCACCAGGATGTCAATGTCTTCAAACTTCCCCCTGGTGGTGCTGAAGAGTATGCCAACAATCTTTGTCGCCTGGTAGCATCTCCCAGTATTGACAGTACGACCTGATCAAGACAGATACTGGGCTAACAAAACCCCCGCTTATACTGGGTCTCCAGTCATCACATTCTCTCGGTGTTCCCTTTCCCAACATCATGCATCTTGTCGCTAACCTTGCTGATCTCATGCTCTCTCTCTGGCAAGGAACCATCAAATGTGATTGCACAGATGATAAAAACACATGGGACTGGGCGATATTTTGAGACATTACTCAATGGGACGAACACAGTTCACTCATTGCACTTGCAGGACACCACCTTCCAGGTTCATTCTACCGTAAGCCTCACAACATTGCCAAGAAGATCAATATGCAGGACAAGACCTGGGAATACCAGCTGTATATGTATGGCCTTGCTCCCACACTCCTCTATAATGTTCTTTCACACAAATACTGGCAAAAGGCATGCAGCTCATGTGCCAGCACTCCATAACTTCTCAGCAAGTCCAAGAAGCGTACCTGCTTCTCTGCAGTTGGAAATGTGAGTTTGAGGAGCTCTACTACCAAAGAAGGGAAGACTGCCTTCACTTCGTTCGTCCATGTGCTCACCAAGTTCCTCATTTCCCTGATGAGACTCTTCACAAAGGACCACCTATCTACTATACCCAGTGGACAATGGAGAGAACAATCAGAAACCTTGGACAAGAGATCTGGCAACCTTTTAATCCACACAACAACCTTTCGCAAGAGGAAGTACACCAATGTCAAATTAATGCCTTACTAGCTTCAATGCTGGAACTTGCTGGTCCACCCAAACTCCCCTCTGAATCAGCATTGGCAGAGGATCTTGGCAAAGGCTATGCATTGCTTTGCAAACATCAGAAGAGGCCATCCAATCCCATTGGATCAGAAGCAGCAGCAATCCACATCTTCCTTGGACCAGTGCAAGGTCTTGCGCACCATATTCAAAAATGGGCACAAGTGCAACTATCCAATGGCCAAATTGCCCAGTGCACATGGAGAGAGATGATGATTCCCTTAGAGAAATTGCAGGTGTCACACAATGTAAAGGTGCATTTTTGATCCAATCCCTCAGACTCCCAAGAACTGCAAGTGCTCAACCTACCATTCTCAAGTTTCTTCTTGACGGCTCAATCACATTTGGTGAAGTCCAGTATTTCACACGTTTGTCAGTTCCTGCACCACAACTTGGCCAAAACTGTTGTGAATGGATTGGAATCACCATCATCCAACCTTACTCCAAACCTGACTATGACCTCCTCGCACTGTCATCTCAAGTAGTTGCTTTGTGTAAGCGGCTAGAGGAACTTGTGGGTGTGAGCATCGAGGATATTTGTAGTGTCGTTGGGATGGTGCCCCACACCCCCACTCTGACTTCCAGATTGTCGGAGGATCTGTTTTTCATGATTGAGAAGCCAGGATTAGATGTCTTGGACCTAGGAGTCCCTTACCCAGGGTATGATGACTATGATGTTGATGGTGGTGATGATGATTTAGAGTAAAATACACAGCCCCTTAGTCTCAAATTATTGTATACTTGGGCTGAATCATTAGCATGATTTACTGTACTATTAGTGCGACCAGGTGCGGTTGCTTGGAGCGGACTTCCAAATGAAGTTATTGTGACTTATGCACTGGCAAACCCCTTCTTCTTTACAACCTTGTTGTACCATCCAGTGACGACAATCATAATTCCAACATTTCACTTGGACAACAACAATATGAATACCCCTATCACTTCCATAACTGGACTACTAAATGACAATAGTAGCCCTCATTTTCAATTTTCTCCCAACTTCACGCCACCAAATATTCATTATGTGACTTCTGGAGGGTCCTCCAAGCCACCGTCGAAACATGGGTTTCAACACCTGTGTTTCAGCCAGTACAATATTTCTTATCAGACTCACCTACTAGGAGATAACTTCCCATTTCAGATCACATATATGCAGGGTTTGGGTACCCATGGGTCAATGAGCACACAGCACCTACGGCATTGTCAGAGCTGCCAGCTGCTTGAAGCACAAGCTTCCAAATTATGGGCAGAGCGAGACATGATTTGGTGAGACTTATGGTAGCATATATGTGCTGTCTTGCCACTGACATGGCACAGGTCTATGTACCAAAACTTACTCATTGAGACACAGTCCACATCCAAAGCAGAATCTGTGGTGTGCCCCACCCCCCTGACACATCCAAAGGTCCGCTTTTGGAAACAGTCACAATTCAACACCTTCATCCTCTTGCCTGAAGGTGCAGTGGCCAAATTGGGCCCATTGCCTTACCTCAAGACTGAAGATGGAGAGCCAATTGGTTGTGAAAGTATCAAGGCAATACAACAGACTCTCTGTGGCACATGGACCGAACTTGCCAATCAGGGCACCAAACATGGAACAGCCGTCACCACAACCCTGATGTCAACACCATCTTCAAATGCATTCACTTGTTCCTTGCTGAATCCCCTCACCTCATCCAAGTACACACAAAATATGTACCTAGCACAGCCAACCCAGCAGACAAACCTTCCTGCAGGAGATATGGTTCCCAATCCTTTCTTCGGGGAAACTCCTTGTTCTCTTACTACGTGGCACCCCTTAGGGACCCCGAACTTTTGAGAAACATAGAGTATTTACAAAACATTGATTAAAAATCCACAGCACCTTCATATACTATTACTGTTACTATTTCTATCACTCCTGCACCACCTGTGCACCCTACAGGACCCATGGTACTTGGAAGTGGAAGACCCACAACATCTGGTGTGGGCAATGGGGCAACGTCATGTTCACCGACCCCCAACGCAACGACAAGGAAAACTACCAGATGCACAGCCCAAGAAACACCTAAAACGAGAGCAGAAATTGCTACAATGGAGCAATACAAAGTCCAAGACGCAAAAAGTGGTGCAGCATACTTGAACAAATCACTGCTTAGTGTGGTGGGAGAATCTTTCACAATAGAGCATCTAGCAACCATGCTATTTCACATATCGCAGATGGATACAATACCCCTAATGGCCATTGAAGCAATCCGTGCGGTGGCTTTCCTGTTAGAAGACGACGCTGCATCCCAGATCGCAGCCATCATGACTGCGCATATCACCGACTTGGCCTCAAAAGAGATAGCCTCTCAGGTCATCACTGCGATCGCTCCACACGTCCTCAAAACCTCAGAATCCCTACACGAAAATGTTGAAGAAATAAAACAACTGCAAACGTCCATCTCCTCCAACTCCAACCCTAACGCTATCAATATACAAGTCTCAATTGAACGAGTGGAAGAAGCAACAGATGCCATACTCTCTAGCTTAGAGGATGTAAAAAATGTGGTAACCCTACTCAACCCGTCGCTCGAAGCCACTCAAAACTGCATAAACAGTCTTGTCGCAAAGACCACAGAGTCCCCCCCCCTCCCTCACGCACAGACGCAACTGCAACCAACATCGTACAGCGCGGCAGTCAAAGCGACAACGTCCTCAAACCACCCAGTCTCGGCGGCACTAGCAAGGGCTGCCATACAAGACCACCAAATCTTTTTGGAACCACAGCAAGGGCAGCCACTCTTCACTGCAGACCAATCAACAAATGACATAGCGGAAACAATGAAGATGGTACTGGACAACATTCACCAAGATGACGCACCCCCACTGATAATCAAGGCACTCTCGAAGATGAAGAACGGGGGACTCATAATAGAATTCGACTCCTACCCCTCAGCTCAATGGTTGCGACAGGACGAAATCAGAGACACCTTCCTCATGATGCTGGGAACATCAGCAGAGTTCAAAGAAAGGATATATTCTATCCTAATCCCGTTCCTCCCTGTCTCGTCGCAAATCTATGAAGACAAGTGGATCCGCGCGATAGAAGTAGAAAACGATCTACCGATCCACGCTATCAGATCAACAAGATGGATCAAGCCCATCGAGAAGAGGTCACCGGGTCAACGGGTAGCCCACGCCATATTCCAACTCAACAGCCCCCAAGCAGTGAACATACTCCTCCGGGACGGCCTATACATCTGCAAGGACAAGCTTCACCCGATGAAGGATAAGAGGGAGCCCATACGCTGCGCCTGCTGTCAGAAGTGGGGCCACATAGCTAGAGATTGCAAGGCTACCCACGACACCTGCGCGACACCTGCGTGACATGCGGACTCCAGCACAGAACCGCGAACTGCGACTCGTTCAGAACTTTCCATTGCATCGGATGCAACGTTCACACCCACTCCAGTAACAATCCTCACTGCCCAACGTACGAACGGAAATGCGAGGAACTGGATGCCAAGCACCCAGAAAACTCCATGCCATACTTCCCCACCATCGAAGAATGGACCCAAACAGGGCCAGCGGAGGGCGGTTCACAGAGTGCCCCTGGGAAGGCGCCAGCCTCCCACGTCCACCCGTCGCGCTCTGGTAACATACATAGCACACCACACCCCCCTTCCCAATGATTGAGAGAAACCATCATAACACGACACAGTTACGTATCTGGCAGCAAAACCTAAACACCTCCAGAATAGTGCAACTATCCCTACTCAACAGCCGTGTTGCCAAGGACTGGGACATTGTAGCCCTCCAGGAGCCTTACATCAACCCTATGAAGAACACGACCTCCACAAGGCGCTTTCACGTCGTCTACCCATCCACTCATTATACCTCTCCAGAATCCAGATTGAGAGCCGTCACTCTCATTTCCACCTCCATTGACACGAACTTGTGGTCACAACTCCCATTCCCCTCTCCCGATGTCGTTGTAATTCAGCTAACCGGCCCCTTTGGCCGATGTACCATATTTAACATCTACAACGATGGCAAATCCCAACACACAATCGAGCTCATAGTGGCTCACCTCGAAGGTAACATCCAGCAGATCAGACCAGGGCATGATGACCACATGATATGGCTAGGCGACTTCAATCGTCACCATCCACTATAGGAAGAGGAACGCAACACACATCTCCTTACTAACCAATACCTTACAGATGCTCAGCCTCTGATAAAACTTTTAGCAGACTACGGCATGGTAATGACCCTCCCAAAGGACATGCCGACTCTCGAATCGCTAGCCACAAAGAATTGGACAAAACTGGACAATGTCTTCTGCACGGGCAACACAGTCGAGTTCTTCACTAACTGTTACGCTGAACCCAGTCTGTGTGGGCCCTTAACTGACCTTGTCCCCATCCTCAGCATCATCGAATTGGAGATGCCTAAAGCTGAAGATAAACAAACTCGCAACTATCATGACGTCGACTGGAAGAAATTCCAGAACACCCTATCAATGAAACTGGCTGAGTACCAAACAGGAAGCCCTATAGTTACTGACGCTGAATTCCAGATCACAGCGAGAGACTTCACTAAAGCAATTACAGACACTATTGACACCCATGTCCTGATGTCAAGGCCAAGTCCACACTCCAAACATTGGTGGAGCAGAGACTTGAGCAACAGACGAAAGGAAGTCCAAGCGGCGGCGGCGAAGTCTTTTCAGATGAGGCCCTTTCCAGATCACCCGAGCCATAAAGAGCACAGAATTATACATAACAGATATTCAGAGGAGATTAAAAAGGCAAAGCAAGACCACTGGACAGACTGGTTGGAAAACATGAACAGTGAGGACATCTGGATTGCTAACCATTACCTCAACGCAGAACCAGGAGACAGCGGCCCCTCATGGATACCTACCCTCAATGTCAAACAGCCGGATGGTCAGACACAACCGGCGAGGACCAATGAAGAAAAGAGTCGAGCCCTCGCAGATGCATTTTTCCCTCCTCCACCACTGATCTCATCCGTACCCCCAGAATTTGAATACCCAGAACCTGTCCCGGAACCGGGCCTTATAACGAAGGAACAAATTAGTCGTAGCATCGCTAAACTTCAACCCTATAAAGCCCCAGGACCCGATGGTATCAAGAACATTGTCTTCAAGAATTGCGAGGAAATAATTCCTCCTCACCTGCTACGTATCTTCTGCGCAATCTTCCATCTAAACACTTACTTCAGCCCATGGAAAGAATTCATCACAGTAGTATTACGCAAACCTGGCCGACCGAACTATAATGTCACCAAGGCCTATCGACCCATAGCCCTCCTAAATACCACTGGAAAGCTGCTAACAGCAACGGTAGCAGATCAACTGACGTATCTTCTAGAGAAATACAACCTCCTCCCAAACATGCACTTCGGAGGACGTCCTGAACGCTCCACTACTGACTCCCTTCATTTATTAGAGGCAACTATCAAAAACACCTGGAGAAGCAGAAAAGTGGTCTCAGCTCTATTTCTCGACATCGAAGGTGCCTTCCCCAATGCAGTAACCGATCAACTGTTGCACAACATGCGAAAGAGGAAGGTACCGGAATCGCTTGTTAACTTCACTGCCAGGGCCTTGCAAGAACGATGCACCAAACTATCCTTCGACGGGTTCGTATCTGATTGGATATCAATTACTAACAGGATCGGACAGGGAGACCCGTTATCCATGATATTATATATCATATACAATTCTGACCTGGTGGAGATAGCCACAGGGCGCTGCGAACTAACCCTGCCTTTGTTGACGACGCAGCCTTCATAACCATAGGAGATAACTTCCAAGATATGCATGCCATGCTGAGCGACATGCTTGACAGAACAGGGCAAGGTTTTGATTGGTCGAAAGATCATAATTCCAATTTTGAAACCACAAAATTCACACTAATGGACTTCGCTATGGACAGATCGAAGGAACGTCCCCCGATGACAATCAGAGGCACGGTCATCAACTCCTCTCCAACGCACCACTTCCTGGGAATACTGGTAGACAACATGCTACGATGGCACGCCCATGCTAGATACGCCATAGGAAAAGGAACAGCATATGTCATGCAGCTACGTCGCCTAGCCCTCTCTGTCAAAGGCATCCCACTATCACTGATGAAACAGCTCTACACGTCGGTGGCTCTGCTGAAAATGCTATACACGGTGGATCTGTGGTTCAGACCTCTATACGAAGAGGCCCATGACACCGCCCACAGAGGGTCGATTGGCCTAGCAAAGAGACTCAGTAAAGTACAGCACTTGGCAATCATCAGTATCACAGGAGCTATGTGTACCATGGCCACTGACGTTCTGGAGGTGCACGCTAAGATCATGCAATATTCATTGTTCACAGGAAAAATCTATGCACATCCACTTCGTCCAGGGCCTCAACTCAGCATCCCCTCCTTTTCTATCTCTCTTCGTACCGCACCCCTTATCCTATCCGTACACAACTGTCCAGGCATACTTCGGTGTGTTTGGGCGGACCGAGTACTTGTTACATCCATAGAAAACGACTAGAAAAACCTTACCCCACGCCAAGCATCACACAGGGCACCGTCGATTTAGAAACCTGTGCATCTAAAACCGCCGGCGGGAACAGCGGGACCACTGGGGAGTTTCTACACTTGCTTGGTGGGGCATTTGCAAGGTTGGGGACACAGATTTGGGGGCACAGATTTGGGGGCACATGTGCCCCTCTAGTACCTACCTCAGTTTTGTCCTACATAGGGTAGCATACCCCAACTGGACATAAATGGACTTAAAAAAAAAAAAACCTTTCTTCTCCCATGCATTCCCATTCCTGAACCACTTCTCCCGTTCATCATTGACACAACAGATGACCTCACCCCAACTGAGCTTTGCCTGCAATGAGAAGGGACCTACAAAATTCCCGCAGCCAAAATCATTAACCGCATTCACCTTCAACAAGAAGCCAGGGAGTGTGCTAGGGCAATCAGAGATGATGAAGAATGTACCATGCCACCCTTCATTGTAGTATTTGGCCAAACAGTATAGCAAGTACCACTTATTCAATTGTTATCCAACCTGGCAATTACCAGTAGGGCTCTCCTGACCTCTATGGCAAAATCCATGGCAATTGCCACCACCTCTAGGTAACCCTGTATACCTAGGAATACCTTGACCAGCCCTAACCCCAGCTGCACATTTAATAGGTTGATATAACCCTAAGATAGGCTTAGCTGCTCCTTTTGGCACACACCCAATATAGGGCCAACCTTACTTCTGGCATAAGCATTATATGAAGCTGCTTTCACATGAACGTGACTAATTGCCCAAAGAAGTAACTAGGATTGACTACTCCCCCTCATACCCATTATCCATGTAGTTGTCCTCATCCTCGTCGCCCTCATATGCACTGCTTTCTGGGTCACCCATGTATCAGAAGGGTTACCCGCTTTCCCATCGTCTACCTCTGTGTTGCTCATATCTTGCACAGGCACTTCCCAAAGCGACATAAAATGCAGGAACAGCTTATGCTGCACGGCTGCTTGGTGCTCTACATACACAGTGATACCTTCTGCATGAATTGGGTCGGCCCGATAATCGCCAGGGAGCTCAAGTCGCTGCTCCCATCAGTCAACCTTTCACTGGAAGAATTTCCTTGTGCAATACATTTCCTCCTTTAACAGCTCAACTTCCTCGGTCCAACATGCTGTTTGAGCTCTTGCTTTCCCCCACTCAATTCACAAAGCTGAAATATCAGTTTCATCAGATAAGTGCTTTTAAAAAACAATGTATACACACCTTTGTTCAACCCCTCGTCATCACCCATAACACTGGGGAGGCGCAACTCCCTCCAGCCAAAATTTATTCTCACGATCAGGGTGCTAGTCAGACATAGTAGAGATTGACGACACACACCTCCAGGAGTGCTGCAGCTACACAACAACAATCTGCTACCACTAAGTAAAGGAGCGAAAAGGTATATAATATGTATAAGACGTGTTTGTTCAGAACCAATTTTGAGTTTACTGTGTGGTTGGTGAGATACAGCTCAGATCACCAGAAGGAAGGAGTGGAAATCAAGAAAAAGAAGAATAAAATGTCTGTGGTGTTGCATTAGTGCTATCGGCATGTTGAAAACGGCGAGGTGTGATGCCAAATGTAGAGGAGTGTGAGCGTAAGTGATTGACCAAGATCTGTAAGATCATTTCAGCCACAAGCACAAAGTTTGATGTGTCACACAACGCCACAGTCATGCAACATTGTTTATTGCATGGTGCATCCTGATCTTTGTTGCAACCACGGCCTCTGCAGAGACTGTGAGCTTGTATCGTGGGTCTGGATAGTAACCCTTACTCGAAATACCCCCTCCTGATGGACTGCCTGAAACAATTCATTCGCAAACATGGTTGGAAGCGGTCCCTTGCACAAGCTGAACAGCTCTGCCTTGCAAGAGGGAAAATGACAATATGTACTGAGGAAAAGGAGAACGAGTTCACCAAAAACTGCTCTAATGCTCCGATCACTCCTACCATGACAACTCGCTCACAGGCCAGTCTTGCTGGGACCCTTGCAGCTGTGCAACTCCGTTTGTGTGATGCAGTCACAGCACTGTCGGCTTAAGATGTGGAGAATCATCATCATAGGAACAAGATTGCAGAACAAAAAATCCAACTCACCAGTGCCACAGCTATCATTGTCTTGCTTCAGATGCAGCTTGTGTCATCGGACGCAAAGTTAGTTGCAGTGTGGGAGAAGATCAATCTCTACCACTCACAGTTACACAATGAGCACCAGAACACTGCCCATGCTAAAGCCACTGCTGCTGCTGTGATTGCAGAGGTGAATAGACTGCAAGGAGATGTAATTCCCGCTGTGCAGAGAGCAGCAACGGCTGACTTTCAAGCATTGGTCAAGAAACACAAGGCTGGACTCTTAGCTCTTCAAAAAGCTGCTGATCGGAGTGCTGAGGAGGTCCATCGAGCTCGCACTGAGCTGGCAGAGAGTCGTAAGAAGATACGAGCCCTGCAGATACGCCTTTACCATGCTTCCAAAGCGCTTGGACATGTCGTTGCTTGCAGCCGTATGAAGCCCAAAAACTCCCCAGCCAGGCAACTCTACTTGAAAGGCATTTATACAGCCACCTTTCATGCCATTGCAAGGAGGCTTGTTTTGGCTGGCTGCTCACAAAAGTCTGTGGGGCCTGCCATACAATACATCCTGAAGGCACTTGATATGCCAGTGGGAAAGTGTTGCATGAGCAATTGGACTGTGCAGAGGGCAGTGCTGGAGGGAGGTGTGGCTGCAAAAATGCAGATTGGGCATGAGATTGTTGGGACATCAAGTGAGTGAAAGATTTGTAATTAGCTCATCACTACATTTCAAGGTCTCACGTTCAGCTCGTTACAGTGAAACCAGTTTCTTGGCATTGAGTCGTCCAAGGACCACACTGCCAAGACACAGGTACAAGGCCTGAAAGATATCGTCGCTGACACAGCCGCAATCTATAACCATTCACCGCTTGCTCAAAGATCATCCTCTATGCTCACACCTTATACATTTACGTCAAAATTGAAAGGTGTCAATGGTGACCACTCAGCTGACCAGCTGAAGATGTTTGCTAGTGTATGCACATGGAAAAAGGAGATCTGGCTTCATGAGCTTGGCATGCAGGCACTTCGACATTGTACTGCGGAGTCAGCACCCCTTGCTGCTGCAGTGCGGGATGCCTACGAACTCCTTGTTGATCAGGCTGGTGGGCTGAGCGCATGGAACACACTATCTGACAGTGAGCGTGAGACACACGATCTAATGATAAGGGAAGATCTTGCCTTGTGAGTGGGCAAAGATATAGTACAGCATCTGCCAGAGGACTCAGAGGAACGAAGGGCTGCAGAGTTCTTTGTGTGAGCAGGCTGCTGTATGCACAAGGAGCTGAACTCTGTCAAGGGCTGGAATGCTGGAATGCTGGATTCATGGGAAGAAAACAGCTTTGAGCGCCCAATCTTGCTTGCCAATAAAGATAACACCGCAACATTACAGAATGTGGACAAACCATCAGATGCCATGACTGATGCCGAGGTCAGGGCACTTGACGTATCAGGCCATGGTGGAGTGAAGGTGTGCACCCTCGCTGGAGCCATCTTCAACCATAAGGATGATAAGAAAGGACAGCAGGATACACATCACTATTACTTTGAAATGATCAAGGCTGTTCTTTCCCCCTTTTCCGACACAAGCAATACTCGCTATCAATCATACTGTGAAGCTGCAGCTGAGCTACTCACACACCTTGATCACTACATCACCTTCTTTGAGCAAGTCAGGGACAGGAAGAAGGAGTGAAACTTCAGTCACATAGAGGAAAACATGTACAAAGCTCTTCACGATGGGCCAACGCTCACGGAACTTGCTATCCTCGTGCTTTATGCTGCTGCAATCACAAACCCTATATGTGCTCAGTCCACTCACAAACCAAAGAAATCAATGTCCTTGACCTCGGTCCATTACATGACGAGACCTGCCTTCATTGTGATCACATTATTGAAGACCCAGCTCTTCTGGCAAAACCCTGCTGCTGTCACTGCTGTACATCAGCTGTTCAGTGACAACAAGCTGCCGCACCCTCATGAGGCCCTCGTGGCCTTTTTTAGAGGAGCAATAACCACTTGGGAACACTTTTCGGCTGAATTTGAAGGGGGAGGCACTATAGATCACATGTCAGCAACAAACGATGCAAATGAAGGTGCCCTTGGATCCTATCGCCTTCATGCCTGTCAGAAACCCCTCACATCGCTCCACCACCACAACGCACTTGAACAGTTCAAATGTAACAACACAGAATCCTTTATCGATAACACATTCATGGATGCAGATCACTCGTACACAATGAAAATGGCACGGGAGTGGCAAGCTGCTGGGCTGGAACACAAACATCAGGCAAACCTGGTTAAGGGTGATGAGGGGGAGGTGTTGTTGAAAAGGCAGCAGCTTGCAGAGCGTGCAGGGAAGGAAGCAGCAGAGAAAGCCAGGCTGGACGATGTACTGCTATTGGTGCTGAACGAGGAAGGTTTGCTTTCACTCAAAAATGTTGAGCTAATTGACCAGGTTAACTTGCGACAGTGAAATGACCCAAAGGTCCCAAGGGCATACCTACTAAAAAATAAGAAGGCCCTTGTGGATGCCATTTCGGATTCCCTCACTCGAGCAGATTCATCATAGGTTGGTATTGGTCCCCAGTATCATTATACCTTATTTACGATACTTTTTGCTGCCTTAATTCTATAATCTACGGTAGATCTGTGTTTCCCATTACCTGTACCATCACGAGCAGGCGCACTCAGTGGTGGGAATATTATGTCAGCGTCATGGCTGGTTAGGACGACTTGCACCTCCCCAATAACACTGGCTGTTTTCCAGATCCAGGATATTGACCTGTGTCCTTCACTGAGTCCACATCACAGCCCTTCCTGTTGCTTCTTTGACCTTTGGCGGCCACTCAAATCAATGGGAGCATTAGTGTCATCAATGTCTCCTGAGGTCGTGGCAGTGGGACCACAAAGGTCCTTTGCATGAAGAACTTGCAGCCCACACTCCCACAAGCCTGGACCACACAGTGAGAGGAGCACCACACGGC
Organism: Paxillus involutus ATCC 200175; assembly: GCA_000827475.1. Classification (NCBI taxonomy): domain Eukaryota; kingdom Fungi; phylum Basidiomycota; class Agaricomycetes; order Boletales; family Paxillaceae; genus Paxillus; species Paxillus involutus. The sequence goes on from KN819380.1 coordinate 114,047, forward strand.
TCACGCGGTATTTCTCTGCTGCATAATTGATCTTGGATGATAGGCTCTTGATGAGAGTATGTGCTCGTGTGTTGGCTCTCTGACCACAAACATGTGAGTTACGATACTTGATGAAGTGGGATTTAGCCTGCAAAAGATGGCAGACTTGTATGAGGGAGTCACAACATTGCACTTCTCAGAGCCATTCTTCAATTGTGGCAATGTCAGCCGTACAGTTCCTTTTGCGCACAGCTGGCTCTAAAGCAGAAGGTAACCAGAGCGCAATTTCCTTGGGCTCTGTATTCAAATTGTCTGCACATCTGTCTAAGATGTCCTCAATGTCTGCCATATAGACCATTTGAATAGACCAGAAGTTGTGAATTTGATGATGGAGGGACGCTCGCCGCCACTCGAGGTCGGCGTGTGGGATGGGAGTAGGTGCTGTTACATCCCTCATGTCTGAATTCAATTGCTGTCTGGTATATTCAAAGTTGATGAATGACAGAAATGATGACAAGATAAGGACTGAGTCTCTTTAAGTGCTAGCCCTTGGGCAACAAAGGAGCTTGGGGAGGTTTTGTGACGACTCAAAAGGTTTGCTGAGGCCTCCTTTTCCTCGTTTGTGAACTGAGCATGTACTTCCGCTTCATTAAGAACTTGATGGCCATAGGGTGGACATTGTCACCATGCCAAAATGAACAGAGCGAACCCACAGGTTGTTGTAGCGAGGCATGGGTTTGGTTTCAACTTGTCTGCATCCCAAGTTTCGATCATTGTTGTTCATTGTTCCTGATGAGACATGTCAGCCAGGTTGAATTCCTCCAAGGTGGATTGGTGGTGATTGTGCTCAGATACTGCTGTGATATTAAACATAAGAAAACAGGATGGTCGAGACAAGACAAAAGTATAATCCCATTGGCTGAGACCGTGTGAATGTTGACACAACACAATTCTTAAATCTCATTGGCTGATCACACTCTTCTCCTAAGCATGCTACAACACATCTTCAACAGCTTCTCTTCAAATTATTAGAGCAAGTCTTCTATATAACAATGGCCATTCCTTTATGCCTATTGTCAAAGTAAATATATCTATAATTTTAAATCATGTGAGTGAGTGGACCAATTTTGATTAGATTATGATTAGATTATGATTAGATTACAGTATCTAAGTCATTATTTGAGTGTTATGGGGGGTAATGGAGGGGGGTGAGGGGAAATCTATGATATTGTAGTATTATTTAGGTGTAAGGGGCAATGAAAGGTAGTAATGTGGAATAGGTGAAAAGGTGATGTAGAAGGGTGAGATGGAGAAAACAGGGGACAGAAGAACAGGAGGGCAGGAGAATAGGGGACAGGGAATATGGGTGAAGGAGATGGGAGATGTGGAAGGATTCAAAGACAGTGGATGGGGGGATGGGGAAGAATGGGGGATAGGGAACAGGTAAGGATGGGCAAGAGGGTAGGAAAAGGGGGGGTAGGAGGATGGGAGGATGGAACAAAGTATAGGGGTATGAGAAGATAGAGTATAGGGGAATGATGGGAGATGGGAGATAGGAGATGACAGATGGCAGATGGCAGATGGGAGGACAGGAGGCCCACAGAGGATATCAGGATACAGGATACAGGATACATAAATTGTGGAATAAGAAATGTCAGTTGGGAATATGGGCAGAAATTCTTGAATTTTAAACTTTTGCCCCAGGGGGGTTCATTTACCCCATTCGGGTTCACCTCAAACACCCTATGTAGGTTGCCCCAATTACCCATGCCCTGTGGGCCCAGGCTGTTTGCCCCAATGCTGTAGAGATATGATCTTAGGTTTGTCATGCGTCACAAATGAGAAAAAAACTCCTCACCAATGTGCTCTAATAAGAAATCGGGTAAAGATCAGTCCAGTTTTTCAAAAAATCAATGAACCTGAGGTCATATCTCTACAGTATTTGGGATTTGGCCAGCTCTTAAAATAATTCCCACACCTGCATGAATCATTCACACACCTTTTGCTAATCACACTGTTCCACCAAAAATGTATTGCAAGCCACCAGTCTCCCAAACAGAATGGATAGACAACATGCATGGTGTTCAAGTGGTACAAAGGCCAATTTTACATGAAGGAAACCTTAAGCAAGTAAAATGCAAGAATATTTAGTGCAAAGAGCACAGATAGGGTGGATGGTGTGAATGGGGCAGATGAGCAAATGGGGCAAATCCCAGACTTCCCAAATGTTCTCAACTGTGTGGAAATAATAATATTTAAAATAGATATATACAAGATCTGACCTGTGGACTTTTCGTCAATGTTTTATTTTTATGGCAGAAGAGCACAAAGAGTAATGCAAGAATTGATTGAATTACTACTGCTATTATCTGTCATATCTTTGAGGGACCGTACTGGACAGAATGTTTTCTAGAGTTCAATTTAAGAATTCAATGCTTTGCCTTTGTCTTGACCACTCCACTTTCCAAATTAAGAAATTCACCTTGACTTGGATGTTGACTTTGATCTCATGCTCAAGCGCTCACGATTTGAGGAACAAGCAAGCTCAGACATCAACTTGACTTTGACTTGAATTTAGGAATCAGATGCTTTGGCTTTGTCTTGACCGCTCCACCTTCCAAATTAAGAAATATCTCCTCAAGTCTTGGAGCTTGACTTTGACTTTGATCCTGGCTTACAATTTGGCTTCTAAGACTTCGAATTCAATTTGGGACCCAAGGTTGAAACACTACTGCCTAGCCCTAGGCTTTGTCCACTTGCCTTTGTCTTGGCTGCCCCACCTTCCAAATTGAGAAATCTCGAGAGCTCGCCTGCAAACGTGATACAGTGAGTGGTTTGCTCTCGAATAACTGTCATTTTTTCTCATTTTATTTCTAGCATAGTTATTCCTTCGTTTCGGAACACAGGCAATCTATTGCAGCACTTTCAGTCCCTTGCACGTATCTCAAGGTACGTCCACGTGTGATGTATGTAATTTATCTCACAGATGCGTTGTAGATGGTTATCTGCAGTTGCATAATACCTCCTACATCTATGCTACAATGGAACGAGCTGTGATCCCATCACCTTTACAGACAATATGAGCTGCATATGCAGAACTGGGGAGATATGTCACAATTGTGCTGCGTACACAACTAGGGAACACTGCGTGACTCTGTGAGGAGCGCTCGCACTGCCTACAATTATCATTGTTGGTAACACAGGTAAGCAATATCTTTTCTCGTCTGTTTGTATACTCAGTTTATGGCATAGCATACCAATGTTCTTCACACCTGAAGAGCAGGCTACTATTGACATTGGGATCAATGGCCTCAAAAATCGCACAGGGATCAGAGGAATGGCATGGACCACAATCATGTCGTTCTGGCAGTGCTGCCATTGTCATCAGTCAAGGGGAAGGTTTTCAAGCTTACACAACTTGGGAGGACAATGGTGGGCATGTGAAACATTCAAGTCGCCCAGCTCTTCAGTATAAATATATAGAGGTCATCGTTCCTATGTCAGTTGTCATGGAGCATCACGATCGGGGGAGTGGTGAAGAGTTAGCGAGGACAAAGAGTTGGGGATTTTGTCGCCAAAAGCATGCTTACAAGCTTTAAACAAGTGCTTATTAAACAACCTTCACTGTATCACAATCTGGGAAGGGTGACGAAAACAAAGAGTGTTTGTTCATAGCTACATGTTCTCAATTGAGTCACAATTCCCAAGCTTTAAGTCTAGACCCTGCTACCACACGAGCACAAGTTCCCAAGTGTCGACTTCAGGTGGTTTGAAGTGCAAAACTTCAATTTGAATGCAAAACCTTTACGTCAACATCTAGTACAGGCACCTTCCAAGTGCAAAACTTTCAATTCGAACGCAAAGCCAAAGTCTATAATTTTGTCCAATACAGGCCCTCATACATATCAATACTCCAATCAATGTTTCTCTGCTTATGTGCTTGAATGAACAACTTCAACAGGTTAGAAAACAAATGACTGCATTAAAAAAAAGATGACATCAATGATGAAAGAAATGATGATGAAGTGATGGAGAGGATGAAAGTGGTCACAGAGATTACACCATGGCAATAGAGATTGATCTGCCCAGCCTGTTGTTGCGAAAGTGAAGCAAAGATGATGGTGGTGATTCCACTAACACGAACAACTGCATGTGATGCTGAATCTTGCCATGCAGTGGTAATACAAAGCAGGCATAAAAAACGATGAAGAGGGATGAACACCAGCCCTTCCTTTGGGCAAAGCATACACAAAGATGGCCTCCACTGTCACTGAGAATTGGAACAATGCAAGGAAAGCTTGACTTCAGAGCTGAACTCAATGATCAATTATATGCAGCCATGTCGGTGATTATGTGTATCCTTACTATATTGTAGATACATGACATGATTGGGTCCAGAAAACTTGATAATATGTACCTTACAACTAATAAATATTTAATACTTCAATATCACATTTATACTAATAAATCTACTCCCTAAATGAGGGAGTTTTGCTCCTTTTTTGGGCATAGCCCAAATTTCTCAATATTACATTTTCACTATGAAATTTACTAGGGAGCTTTGCTCCCTTTTTGGGCAAAGTCCAAAGCAATGTATTTTCTATTCTATTAAGAGGGGTGCTGCCCCTCAAAGGGGGGGTGAAGCCCCCTGCTCAGAGACCTGCGCTTGTGCAGATCATCTGAGCTAGTATCATTAGCGTGGATGAATCAGTTAGAGCTCACAACTTACCAAGACCCACATACTTTCTCCAGTTATGGTGACCAAGATGATCATTGAGGCAGTTGTGTCTTGATCCAGGTCCCATTTCCTTAGTGCTATTTGCCATGTGGTTGATTTCCGCCCAATTACATTCAATTCCCTCTCTGTCGGTATGCCCAACTCCAGTGAGTGAGGTATTGCACAGGCAGCTGAATGGGCGGGCACGTGAAATTTTGGGATCCTGAAGAGGAAAGATGATGTCACAGCCACAAGAGGAAGTTGTAGAGGCTCCAGGATGTCTTGCATTTGTTTGATAAGATTCAACTTCCACTGGCAAGTGATGTTGTAGGAGATACCACAGAGAGGAAGAGAAATGGTAAAAGGCTTGAAAAGACAATATAGTCCATGTTACAATAACTACAAGTCCCATGAGATCTAAGATACGAACTGATAAACACATGCTCACTGTTCGCCTTTTTGTAAATCTCCAATGCCATATGGACACACTAGTTTATGCTGCACGCAGAGACATAGTCCCACTCCGGTTGCACACAATCCAGTTGAAACCTTGGTCTAAGCATGTGCCCATATGCAGCACCTTCTTCAGTACTGAAGCTGGAAGAGTTCTCCAACTTGACATACACCGAGAAAAGCTCTGGATACTTGGCAGGGAGGTCTGGGGCACTCGGGTACATCAAGGCTGTGCAGAACCAGTCTGGAAAAGCAGCTATTGAGGGAAGAGTAAATTAGCACATGTGGGCACCCACCATATTATTATGAAATTCATGGTCAGTCAGATCCAAATGGGACTCAGGCTTCTCTGCTTGTTCGTCTCCATTGGTCAGCGGTGTGAGTTCCTCACTACCTTGGTTTCTGCGGGGAGGGGACACCTGACGTTCTGGATCGAGGGAGGGCATCAAGTGGTCATTAGGCTGGGGAAGGGCTGCTTGGGATTGCCAGTTGGTTTGAAGGGGTTCATGTTTGTCTTGTGATCCCACTGAGTTATTTTGGGGGTGCGCATTCTGAGACTCATCACTGTTAGGGAGTTGGTTGTCGTGCTGCTCATCATGAGCTGTTTGTGATCCCACTGGTTTATCTTGGGGGTACACATTCTGAGACCCCTTGTCACCATTGGGGAGTGGGATGTTGTGCTGCTCATCATGGGAAGTTGCTGGATGCTTCTGTTGAACTATTGAGAAGTACATCAGCATGACAGAATCATAAATATATTGCATGACCAAATTCTTACCCATGGTCCGCTTGACTGGCTTGTGCCTACTAGTCTTTGACCCGAGGCAGCATTGGGGCTGTTGAGGAACCATGTGCATGACATTGGCACTGATGTGTGTATAGTATACCTTCCACGTGGAAAATGGAAGGGAGGAGTAACAAGGGGTTGCCTCGTTGTTGTCATCTGGATCAGTGTCCATCTCGATGCTTGAGGTGTCAGAAGGATCAAGGTTGGAGCGATCAGGAGAAGTACATGATTTCCTTTTCAAATTGACAGCAGGTGTGTTGCTGTTGGTGTCAGGGGGGGTATTGGGCGTGTTGTCAGGGGGCATGTTGTTGTCAGTGGGTGTATTGTCATCAAATGGTATTGTACCCTCCAATGAGGGAGGGAGTTTGCATGCATCACGCTCTTCTTCAGCTTTTGAGGAGGGGTATGAAATTAAAAAAAAAAACATTAAAACAAGTCTAAACACTTACTATAGCACATAGTGAGGTAATCTTGAAACATGCACATGATGTTCTTGTACTTCTGCTTATTGTAAACTTGGCAGTTTTGAGGGACAGTGGAATGGTTGGCACCCTCATGCATTCTGTGGGTGATTAACTTGAGCCTCAAACACAAGTCAGAGGCAGATGAAATACTTATAATAGCACAGTTATTTGACCCTGCTTACAGGGCTTGGGCCTGCCCACCAGAAGCATTGACAACTTGTTCCCAGTGTTTGATCACCACTTGACCTTGCTCCTTTGCAAGTTTGGCGTAACACGTCTGAGTACCCTCATCGGTGGCAAGGAAGTATTCACAAGTGACTTGGTCTCAAAACATTATTGAATCCTTGCCCTTCTTGTTCTCAGTGTTGCATCTCTGTTGAAAATGATTCTTGATGATGGAGTTGAAGTGATCCTTTTGTAGAAAGGTAAAATATGACCTGTAGTAGTCCTCAGTAGGTAGTCACTAAGGTAAACTATGGTAAGAAGTGTCTAAGGTAAGTACATGATTACCTAAGCTGTATGCGTAGGTTGATATTCCAACACCTTTGACCATTGCTAATGTGCTGGCAGTGCTCTCGGCTTTTTGGTCACTCCAGAAAGCTGGGCCAGCAGGCGCGCCCAAGAATTGTTTGCTGGTTTGACACATGGTCCAATTTTCTTGTGACTCTTGACTCAGTGATCCAGCCATGAGCAAATAGCCTGCATAAATAGGATGAATACGAGAAGAAGAAAAATTCAGCTTTCTTACCTGATGCATAGCAAGCACCTTTCAGTGCTTGTGTTCAACTTCAATGCCCAAGATCATTTCAGGGATACTGGGGCTGCACCCCGGGGTCGTGGAGGAGGGAGGATCTTCTGAGACTTTGAGTTTCCAATAAAACTGTGTGAGATACTGGTTAACAATGCTTTTGAGATATTCTTGGGTGCGAGAGGAGCCTTTGAGAGCTGCAGCAGTATACCCTTCCATATGGCTGGTTAAGAACTCGAGCTGAGGTCCTCAGGCCCATTTTCTCTGGAGCTTTTTGACGTACACATCCAGATTGTTGTCAACCTGTTCATGGGCTAGGGAGGTGCATACCCCTGCAGAACCCAAAGGTGGGGAAGTGGTCAACATCTCTTCACTGTGTGAGAAATTGAATGGCATGAGTATGTCAATGCTGTAATCACCCCATAATAACTGGGCAGTGTGGAGCCGCACAAAATGCAGAGCAAAAGAAGATCAAAGGGAAAAGATAAAGATAAAGAAAATCAATCAATCAACATTTACAGATTGTCAGGGACAGCCACTTCAAGTGAGCAGGGCGGGTGAGGGAAAGTGAGTTCCCATTATGGGTTGACACAGTGAATGTGCTACTTAGGTTATTATGTGTCCATTATTATATATATATATTGTGGTTTGAGAAACCAAATACAGATGTCCCCTGTATGATATTCAAGCTCTGAAAGCTGCTACCTAGTAGGACCTCCTTACAGGGGTTACTTCCTAATTTGGCACTGGCAGTTGTCAGGGTTTGTGACAACACTCTAAGTGGTAGTTGCCATGTATGATAGGTCAAAAACTACAGTTATGGCTGTCGACTCCTTGACTGTCCTCTCCCTGGCTCCCCTCGTTGCTTCTCATCCCTCTCTCCCTCGAGCCGTATGCTCGGGGACTTGCTGTCTGCTGCCTTTGTTTTCCCCCTCCCTTGCCCCCTTCCCATTTCCTCATGCATGTGTACTACACGTTGACATTGCTGGGGTGTCCACAGTCATGGTGCACACTTGGCAATTGATGCCTGGTGTCGTACATTGGGGTGGTGTGTGGGCTCTGCCTTCATTCATCATCTGTCTGGCTTTGCTTGTCACTCATTGCTTGTCGCTTGCTGTTCACCATTCATCATTTGTCATCTTGTCACTTACCTCTTTTGTTTCCTTCCTTCCTCCCTTGTCTCTTCATTTATCTTGCTTTCTGCTCGTACATATGTACGTGCTGCACGTTGATGTACCAGGGTGTCCGCCATAGTGGTGCACACCCAGCTGTTGTTCTTAGTGTTTTAAAGTCCGGTCCAGTCTGGTTCTTTTGCCTTTTTTGGTTGCAACTGGACCACAACCGGTTTTTTTCAATTAATCAATTCATTTAGACCGGACCAAAACCAAAAAAACCGGTTTTTTACACCCATGATCAGTAGCAACTGGCCGCAACTGTTGATTTATACAATTAATTGGTACTTTTAAGAAGTGTATGTAAGTATGTATATACTATACAGTTTATTTCAACACCAATCTGGTCAATGTACCTCATTACAACCTCGATAACTGTCAAAAACTCAAAAACATCAGTAAAAAATCAATAAAAATCAGTAAAAATAGGGAAAAATAGTGGGAAATAGCCTAATGTGGTGTGGCTGTGCAGACCAGTTGCAACTGGTTTCAACTGGTTGCCATCACGTCAAAAGACTGCAGTCTTTTATTCTTAAAAACCAGGCAACTGGCAACTGGACTGGACTGGACTGGACCTCCAGTACCAGGACTTCGAAACACTAGTTGTTGTGCATCTGCTGTTGTTTGGTCACGGATGGTATGAATACCCTCTGACCTGATGAGTGGGTTAGTGGAGTGGGTCAGGTGTAATGTACCGGTTGGGGTTGAAACCAAGAGTGTAGAATACTTAGCGTAAAGATTGAACACGGCATTATGTGACCCAATTCACGCAAAAATTGTCTAAGTCCATAACTACTACGCTTTTACCAGTACATAGTAGTAGTAATCTACTACACTAATAATTAGTGCTATTAATAGCACTGCTCTATGAGCTCTGTGGTGCTCTGTCAGCATCTGTGCATGGCTGTGAAAATAAGTGATCCTGTGCCGGCTGTGCCACACTGTGAGATGCTGTCAGTGCTATCAAATTACCAAACTCTGACGAAACAGCAGATTTACTAATGTACCTGGCTGAGAGCTGGAGACTGTATGATCCCATGATTGGATTGGAAAGCCTGAGTGTCAGAGTTGAATAGACTGCTTGGCCTTGGAGGTAATTGGACACAGGGCAGTGGGCTTGGTGGAGTTGTGATGATATTTTTCCAATTTCCAGCCTGGCAGAAAGCCAGAAACTTGTAAGGTGGCAGTGGAACAGTCCAAGGTAAAAGCAAAAGGCAGTTTTATTTTTTTGCTTGGAGGTCTGTAAAAAATGATAGAAATTTTAATGAAATCCATTGTGCATAAAAGCAGTGTTAGCAAACTGAAATAAGAAGCTCAAGTAAATAAAGACTCACCACTCAAGCAAGGACTCAGAATTATCATTTTTGTCTACCTTCCTCTTGGTGCTGCAAAAAACTGCTTCCTCATGACCATCTTCCACTGTCTCACTCCCTTGTCCATCTCCACCACCTTCCTTCTCTCTTGTTTTCTTGTTTTTGTCTTTCCTGGAGCTGTAACTGCTTTGTCCAAGATTCTTGGTGCTGGTGCATGCTGAACCTTCACTTCAGTCAACCCTTTTCTGAGCCCTATTAGGTGTAAGATATTCCTATAGTCATTTCACCTAAGAGGTATGTATCAGAAGGGAATCCCCTTAATATCAAGAGATATTTCCCCCTCACTATAGATTATTTGGCATTTTCCCCATGATATGACATGGGCTAGTCCCAAATCCTGCTGTTGTTCCAGCCATCTGGGGCTATCCCTGGCACAATACTACCTGTCCCTGGGATAGAATGGGTGTCAGGGGTCCTTTGTTGCATTTTTCTCCAAAATAGCTTCACCAAATGTTATATTGGCTCTGCTGTGCCAATATGCTCTATATACATGAACCTCTAGCCAACTCCACCCACAATCATTCACTTATAATTTTTCTTTCAGATATTTCAAAATCTGCAATCAGTAGCTTATACTGGCTTGTATGTTGTAATGCAGCAACACCACAAAAGGCCTGCTGTCTCAAAATCTCTGAGTTGGCCAAGCATAAAAAACTAGAATATAGCAGTGACAGCAGCATAATACAGACCTATATAAATTTGTTTCTACATATACTAGTGGCCCCCAATTTATATACACTGATCAGACAACAAGTACTCCTGGGGACATTCCTCACATGCTATTGCTCTGCACAGGGATATCCCCTACAGTTAATTATGTCATTGGGAATATCCCTCACATGCTATTCAGCTGTTTGGAGATATCCCCTACAGTTAATCATGTTACTGGGGATATCCCTCACATGCTATTGCTCTGCACAGGGATACAGTACCTACAGTCAGTCATGTCATTGGGGATATCCCCTACAGTTGATTATGTTATTGGGGATATCCCTCACTTGCTATTGCTCTGCACAGGATATCCCATGATGACATTGGGGATGTCCCTTGTCTGCCACTATGTTACAGTCATGTACCTCTACTTGAACCACCAAGTTTTTGGTTGCTTCTGTATTCACAACAACAACATCTTATTAAGATCAGTTAGTAGGGCTACTTGGGTATATACTCAAACATATGCTACAAAGAACATGGAATAAAATGTAAATGCTATGCTTTCATGATTAGCTACACAAGGATCGGCTCCTTATCGTGCATACTCTGTCACTTGGGTCATCACCAAAACAGGTATGTCAGTGGCTGAGTGTTATTTTAGCAGTATTATACCACCAGTTACTCCTCTGTGCTCTCACTGTCACTCTTCACGGTCTCATCACTTTATTCATCCTTATTAGCAGTGACCTCTCCATTTCCTTTGCCTCCTCCACCTACAGGTTCACCTCCTTTGCCTCCTTTGCTGCCTTTCTCAGATCCTTGTTTTGAAGCCCATGGCTCCAGCTTTCCCAGCTTGGGCTTTGCCCATCCCACTTGCCTTTGCTCTTGCTTTGCAAGACCACTCTCTTCCTTCCACAAGCACATTACCTCATGGTAAGTTTCTCTGTGTATGGTCAACCAACCAGTTATAAAACTCTTTGCTGGTGAGTAATCTGGGCAGGTCATTACCGTTAAGCTGACCCTTGTTCTTTTCCTTCCGCTTTTTCTCCTGGGCTGCCAGCTAGTCCAACAGATGATTACAAAACATCAACTGCAAAACAACAGTTGACTGCATTCCTATGAGTGCCCTCTTTGACAAGAACTTTTGCTCATAGGACTCACACAGTGCTGTTTGGTAAGCACACTCTTTTTTATTCACTGGTTCTTCATTCAGTAGAGAATGTGTGTGCTTGCACCATGTTGGGGAGATTTGGGAAGGTGCGAACTCTGGGAGATGATGGGACAAGGTGAGTGGGGTATCAGCAACAAGAAACGAGGCTGATGTACATAGATGCCAGTGACTCAATGGCATTCCTTGTTACTGCATGCCAATGTGGTCAATGGGGTTGTATCAAGGTTTCTGGACCATTGTGAGGCGAGCCTGAGTCAATGAATGGGACATTGTTGCTGCTCACAGTAGGGGGTTGGTGGGAAGCCCAGGATGGACCAGGCAAGTATTACGCAGAACGACACTAGTGTGCTCGACCAAGGCAACAATCAACCTTTCCAGTTACAATCATTGTTAACAATGAACTGTACTTAGTTATCAAGAATATCAGCAGTCGTCAAAGGTGACTGAGACCTCAGGAGCAGAAGTGTCTGGAGAACACAAAGGATGATTGCATAGAATAAGCTAAGGTTACAGTGCGTTTATCAACAGCTATATAAAGGTCTAGCGGTTGCACACAGACCAGGGAGAGGGAATGAGGCTGTTGGCTGGAACACAATGGAATGTAATAGAAAGGCATAGCCTTCACTACTTAAGCTTGATAGACTCGAAGAGAGATACCGTAAATGGAAGTTGGGTTAGGCCAACTGTGGATCAGTCCGGAACTATATGGAAGATGATGGAAGATGACGAAATACATGGAAAAAGAATAGGAGGGTCAGACATATTATAACATTACCCCTTCTGTATATTGAAAATCACTGAGTTTCAGAATTCCCTATATTTGAGGGTGGGGGAGCCAGTAATATTGGTGTTGGTGGTGGCATTGAAGACATCATCATAATCTCCTATGAAAGTGGGAGAGGGAGCATGATGGATAGGACAGTTATACTGATTATGTTCAGGTTGGAAATGTCAGCACATGGGGCACTCGTACCACTCGCAGTTAATGCAGATATGTCCAAGGCGATGACATTGGTAACAGGAGGAGTTGTATCTGGGATGAGATGGGGAGAGATGGGCACAATCAATGACATCTTGTCTTTCAGCTTGGTCGGTAGCAGCAATGACTTGTTCTGTGGAGAGACCAAAGGCTTGTTCAGCGGAAAGGTCAACATCAATGGAATCTTCAGGAGAGTCGCCGCTTCCTTGACAAGGAATGGAAGATGAAGGAAGAACCAGAGTGGATGAGAGGACAAGAGTAAATGATATGGATGCTATTTCTTCGAGTACGTCAGCGATGAGAAATGGGGATAGGAAGAGGAGAAGGAGATTCTTCAATGGTGGTCATCATTCTAGTCCTGTTATGGGGGGTGCTTGGGCGACGAGTTGGAGAGGACAAATCACGAATGGGAGAGGGATGTGTGATGTTGCGGAAAGCTGTCCTATTGAGAGTAGGGGACAATGAAGTTTCATCTTCAGAGCTGACAGAGCTGGAAGAGGAGGAAGAAGGAACTTCATTCCCTGGGTTCAAGGGACCAGAGTAAGGAGTATATCATGTTCTATGAATGTTGTGTACGATGCACCAGGAGGGCTAGCAACTGAGAGGAGAAGCAAGGAGAAGGCCAAGAGAGTGTCAGGGGTCACACACAGCGTAGAGTAGAGCAAGGACTCCAGTTTGTACATCTCATCACACAACCAAGCACACTTCCCGTACACCTGCGGGAGTCATTCCACAGGCTGGCCAGTCCATCTGGTGATGAGAGTTGGATTGGTATCCCAAACAATTTACAGTGCACTACAAACATATTAAACTACATCAGCACAATACAAGGCATTGGAGTGAACAACAACAGAACGCGCAGCAACACAACATCAGAAGACAGCATTTCATCACCATCTTCCCCGTCCTCAGAAGCCGACGACTCTCTACCACTCACACTGTGTTGTAGAAACATATCAGCACCATCGAGAATTACAGGTACCAGAAACAGACAGTCAAGCAGTGCAATGGTCGTACCCAGGGCATTATTCATAGGACCAGTGGTATTCACGCCACCCACCGCAGTATCAACCAGAACAATTTCCACAGCACAAAACCGAGTCACCCTGCCTTCCCCAATCACCATATCCCAAGCATACGAAGAACCACCACCACTGTATTTCCCTTCCCAAAATCCCATACGACGTCCACCACCACCACCAGTGCACCCTAGACCCCCTTCGCGTATCCCGCAAATGGCAGCAGCAGAACCAGCACAAGTGGTCACACTGTTCCGTGGGGACTATGGGAAAGAGGAAGAACCAGTGGATTGGTTTGCACTGTTCCAACTGTCGCTACCGGTTACGTGGAGCGATAACAGGAAAGTAGAACAGTTCAAACTGCAGCTCATGCCAGGAAGCTACACAGAAGAGTGGTTCAACGACCTCGGTACCATCAAAATGGCCAGTATGGCAGCACTGTGTACAGCTTGCTTCAGGAGATGGCCGCCGATGAAGAAACCGAGATGGTCCAGAGTGCAGCAGAAGGAACAGATTAGAGGTCAAACACTGCAAGAAGAAGATATAGGCGCATGGATAGCAGAAGGATGGGTAGAGGACTATGGGCAGAATGTATGGGCAACGAAGGTCATGTGACTAGCTCTAAGCATGGGCGACATAGAAGGGGCACTCATAGAATACGCCCTCGAAGGAGTACCAACACTACTGAAAGAACACCTCACCTGCGAGTATGACACTTGGGAGGACTTCTTAGAGGCAATCAGGACAGTACCAAAGGAGAGGCTCAGCATAGGACGGCAATGACTAGCGGAAAACAAAGCACAAGATAATGCAGTCGTGAACCTACAGCAACAACTCTCACAGATGTCCATGCGAGCGCAGACCAGCACAATAAGAACACCATACAAAAGCATAACATTGAACCCCAACCCCCTCCTAGGGTCAAGCACCGTCGCAAACGCTCAATGTCCACTTGGGATGATGGTACAAGGAAGCAGAGGCATCGCAGTGCTGCGGACTCTGCTAACTAGAGTGCAAATCCTGGAGAAAGCATCAGCACTACAGCAGCATCCCAACACGGAAGCAGGTCGAAGGATATACGAGATGGATGTGGAGAACTGGCACAACACCTACGGAAGCGAGGCACCTGCTCTAGAACGGCCATACCCCATTCGCCCCGGAACAGCTGCAGTAGGCACGGGCGAATGCTTCAGCTGTGGAATGGTAACAGACCCACTGCACACAGGACACGCATGTACCTCATCAGCCCCAATCCGAACCCATGAAAGCCGATGGCGGCAAATGATTGGGGGGATGCTGAGACATGTTAGCCAGTTCAGAACAACCCCCACCACCAGCGGTACTCCCGTCCAGCATGTATGGCCAGCCAACAGCTCAATGCCAACACAGCCATACTATGCTGCACCAACAGCTCCCATGTTTGTGGTAGCGCCAAATGAGGAATGGATGGTAAACCATGTTAACTGGGATCAAGGAAGCGCACAGGATCAGAACTGGGAGTATGACATGCAGGAAAATTACTCGGGACTACCGCCATCAACAGACCAGCTGTAGCCCCAATTAATAGCCTGTCAATCCCACAGTATTCACAACACCCAACCAGTACCTTATATCCTTCCATTAGCCCTAGCACAAATAATCTGTGTCAAGAAACTACCGTATTACCTGGTTCCAGGGATCACGAGGCCACCAGTAATGTACATTCCATGAGCAATAAAGTCACTGATGTTTATTTGTTGGATGAGACGGGTCAACCAATCAATGCACAAACTAGTAAACCATTCATAGCCATACCAAGCCTTCAAGGACCGCAGTCGACAATGGTGCAATGATCAACGCCATTGACGCTGCAATGCACCAGCGCATAGCACATCGCCTTTCTCTGCTAAGTACATCCAACAGAATACTGTGAATGGCTGACGGATCACTGGTACCTTCTTTAGGAATTTGGTCAGGTACGCTAACCTGGGGACCGGTCAAAACCACAACCACTTTCAAAGTATTTCCTAGTCAATGGTCATGGCGTATGCTAATAGGAAAACCTCTCTTAGAACAAGTCTCAGCCATTCACAACTACAAAGCGGACTCCATCTCAGTATCGGTGGGAGCCGCATCAGGTTGTATTCACAACTTCATCATGCATCAATAGGCAGCAGTGCCAACACTACCTACTGACATTCAATGTCCATCTAGCTACCCACCCAATATGACGAGAGGAGAAGGAAGAAATACAAACAGAAGAAGTGCAAGCAGACGTCACGAAGCATAAGTCGGACATGGGAGAAGAGGTCGGTACTGTCAAGGAGGAAACGATACCAAACATCAGTGATGTAGCTGTCAATAATGTAACAGAATGATGATATTTTTTCCAGACTTACGGAAAAAGGCCCATTCTATGCGCCAAGAGTCAGCAAAATTATTCAAACAGTCATGTATGGGGCGCTACCATCAGAGGAGCTAAAACGAGTGCAAGACCTCATAGCAGAGTTTGCGGACACCTTCGCACTATCAGTTCGTGAAGTGAAACTGGTGAAGTTCATTAAGTTTCAATTGAATATTCTGAAGAACATTGACTACCCAACTAAGGTGAATCAGAAACCGCTTATGCAAGCCCAAAAGAAGTTCTATCACCCAAAACTAGACGAGTTTATTGATGCAAAAGTTCTCAGAAACATTCAATCAGATGAAGTCAAGGCCACTCATCCCACGGTACTAGAACAAAAGGCGCACAACGCTCCAGGACTTACCATGGAGGAAATAAAGTGGCTGGTTGAAGATCAATGTGTAACACAAGGTGCAAGGCCAAATCCTGACTTACCTCCAAGACCAGAAAGAATAGAATCAAAGTTGGAGGAAGTCTTGAGCGAACTGAAATGGAGAATAACACAGAATATTAGCTCAGTCAACCGTGTAATGAAGGTCACGCCCATGCCTCAAGGGGACCTCAAAGCGAAACAACAACGACTGGCAGGGCATGAGTATGTCTGCATTATTGACTTTGCTTGAGGATTCTACACAATAGAGGTGGACCCCAAAGACCAACCCTATCTGTGTATATACATGGAAGGTCAGGGTTATCAATGTTATTGCCGGCTACCCATGGGCATTCTAGGTGCACTGGCCTGCTTTGCAGATCTGACAGCAGAAGCATTCAAAGACCTAATTGTCGAACTCAAGCTGGAAATGTTTGTAGACAACAACAGCTTGGCGGGAAACAACTTTGAAGAACTCCTAACATGGCTACAGGTTTTTTTCAATTGATGTCGTAAACTTGATGTATCCCTCTCACCCTCAAAGATGCTACTGTTCATGCCAGAGGTTGTATTCGGGGGAGTATGGGTAGGAAAAGAAGGTATCCGTCTGGACGTTGCCAAACTCAAAGCAATTGCTAAGTGGCCAATTCCAACAGACCTATTTGCATTGATGAAATTTCTAGGTCTTACCGGATATTTCAGGCCCTTAATCAAGGACTATGCACGTATCACAGCACCGCTCACAGATCTCCAGCGGAACCTAGACTTACTGCAACCTGCCATGAAAAGCGGAAAACGTAAGTACAGGCAGTTCCTACGCAACCGTGCCCTCAAGCCGTGCTGGACGCCAAGGCATATGAAAGCATTTCTACGACTCAAACAGCTTCTAGTATCAGAACCAGTACTGAAAGCGCCAAGGTTTGATGGTACACCGTTCATACTAACTACAGATGGTTGCAAGGACAGGTATGGAGTGGTCCTCTCGCAGAAAGTCACGACAACACTGCCCAATGGAGAAATGATCACAGCAATCCATCCGGTAGACTTCAGCTCCAAACGAACGTCACCTATGGAAGAACACTACAAACCCTACATACTAGAGTTTGCAGCACTGAAGTTCGGATTCAACCACTTCAGCAACATCATATGGGGCTTCCCAATAGAGGTGGAAACAGACTGCATGGCCCTGCAGGACACACTAGATGGCGAGACGGCATATCAGCATATCAAATCACGGATATTCAACATCGCCCTGGCAGAACAAACACAGCAGTGGACACACTCAGCCGAATGCTATCAGGCACTCCCAGAATGGACGGAGACAGTAGTGCATGGTCAGTCAGCGAGGACTGGGAATCGACCAAGGGCATCGTAAACAACCTCTTCACGGTATGAGTGGACTCGACTACAGCTGACCTATGTGCACGTTTCACTGATGAACCCTTGTTCCTAGAAGTAGTAGAAGCGATATATGAGCTAGACGGAAAAAAGTCAGACCGGGAAAGAAGGCACACAAGACATCGAGCCACAGGATATCAAATCAAGGAGGGCCGACTCTGGTGCATCACAGATGGCTGATCAATATGAGCACGACCAAGACTGGAGTGTATATCGCAAAAGGAAGCAATGGAAATGGTGAAAACAGAGCACACAATACAAATGGACACTGGGGACGTGACTTGGTCAAACTCAAATTGATGGACAAGATATGGAGCCCCAAACTCAACCAATCCATTGTGACCGCATTACTCCAGTGCCCGCAATGTAAGAACTTTGGATCCTCACACTTGCATTCGCTAATGTACCCGATTACACACCAACATCCATTCGAGCTCCTGGTTGCCGACTACCTCTCTCTTCCAAAAGGGAAAGGCAGGTTCCATAATGTCCTCCTAATCCTCAACACCTTCTCGCAATATGTATGGGGTTTCAAGCTCAAAGTACATGGTACCGTGAAAACAACAGTAGATGGGGTAAAAGCAGTCACGTGTGGTTTCAAAGTGCCAGAAATGTTCATAACAGACGGAGGCTCGCACTTCAATAATGGTGACGTATGCGCATGGTGCACATCAAATAACGTCGAACACCATGTTGGGTTGGTCACTCCTGCTGAGGCTGGGGCTAGCAAGACGCCCAACTTGCACTCAAACTCACACCTAGCAGATGGTGGAGCAGACTCTAGGATTGTGATCTGACTAAGCACTAGCTAACTGACTAACTACTACCAAACACTGGGGTCCCTCTGACCCCTGGCACCTCTGCCCCTAGCTCTCTCTCACCTGGCTCGAGCCCTACGGGCTCACCACTACAACGTGGTTGCAGCCTACACTCCCTGGGTCAACAGATTAGTGGAGAATGCGAACGGAAAGCTATTAGGACGGCTGAAGAGGCTCTGCAGTCCAGGATTGGGAGAGGATGAGTATGAGAATGTTAAAGTGGAAAACATCACCAAAGCATGGCCAGAGCACTTTGACAATGCAATACAACAGCTCAACGAACGCATCATACCAGCATTCCAATTCTCCCCCAAAGAGCTGTTACTTGGCATCGTATTCAACACGACATGCACACCACTTGAAGCAGCAAACTCAGAACTACAGATGGCAGAGGTGGACATACAGCTCGCATACATCAACCAACAGCGTCTAGATGCTACAGATCAAGCGGTCTTACATGCAACCAAATGCAAGGCCACATTCAACCACAAAGTACTTCGTTCTTCAGCAGGAGAGGTCATTTTTGAGGAGGGAGAACTCGTACAAGTATACAACAACACATTGGATATGATGCTCACCAATACCCATAAACTACTACCAAGATGGTCAGCTCCAAGACGAATCATCCATCGAGTAGGAAATTCGTACCAGCTCACTACATTAGAAGGCTTCCCAGTTGGTGGCCTCATACACGCCAGACGACTACGCAAATTCATTCCTAGAGACGGAACGATGCTAGCAGAGCTAAAACAGGTGGAAGAGAGTAAGGGAGAAGACAAAGAAGAGCAAAGGGAATACTCGGACACAGAAGAGAACAAAGAAGAGTTAGCAGACGAAGACGCAGCAGAAGAAGAGAAGGGTCAAGGAAGGCAAGTGTAGGAAGCAAGGATGCAAACCCGGAGGTTCGCATACACGGAGGGGGCACATGCACCGGGAGGGCTAGCAACTGAGAGGAGAAGCAAGGAGAAGACCAAGAGAGTGTCAGGGGTCGCAGTACCAGGGGTCACATACAGCATAGAGTAGAGCAAGGACTCCAGTTTGTACATCTCATTACACAACCAAGCACACTTCCTGTACACCTGCAGGAGTCATTCCACAGGCTGGCCAGTCCAACGAGGTCGTCAAACCTCAGCTGATGGAGTGTGTTGACAAGCATTTCCTGTTGCTCGTCTCGGATATGTTCAAGAGTATTTGTGACCCAGTCATTGGTGAGTCCAGGGTGATCAGTTCATTGAAGATATTCAACGACATTGGAGATATGGTAGTTCTGAAGGAGGGACATGTAGGTGTCTAGCAGCGGAGAATTTTCCTGAAGACAGCGACAGAGATCAGTGGTGTTGCAGGATTCCTTGGCATAGACAACATATTTGGCCATCATGCCAAGGGAAGGAGCATTGTGGAGTCGTTCAGCAAAGGGAGTGGGACGGTCAATGTGAGGGTTGGTGGTTTGACGAGGAGAGGCAATTCGGTGGAAGGGAGGCATAGCGGATAAAGGTTTATTTTCTTTTGTGAAGGGAGTGAAGAGTCTGAGGGAAATCTCTGGGATGAGCTGTCTTATAAGCATTTAGGACATCCTTGGCATGTTGGAGATTACCCTCAGTTTCCCAGGAGTTTTCAGAAGAAGGGTAACCTTTCCAGGAAATGAGGTAGCGGCGTCTTTGAGGGTTGCCTCAATGTGATAGAATTTTGTCAATTTCATATTCTTCTTCTCCACCAATAAGGTCAGGCGGTGGTTTTGTAAAGTTCGGACCATGTTCAGGAGTTTCCTGATAGGACGATAAGAGGGAGGTGTGGAAGACATCATGAATTTTCCAGGTTCCAGGGAGTTTGAGGCAATACGTGATAGGGGAGAGGACTTGGGTAATTTCAAAAGGTCCTTCCCTTTTGGGGAATAGCTTTCTAGAAGAGTAACTGAGTTTCAAATCACAACCTTCTAGCCAAACCTTATTGCCAGTTTTCCAGGGTTTGAAGTTGGAAGATACATGTTCTTTCATGACACGTTGGGCAATTTTGTGGGCTGCAAGGGCTTCTTCTCGGGCTTCTTTCAGGGTGGATAAGTGTTCTTCAATGGAAGGTAGAGGGGAGTTCTTGGCAATGGAAGGATAGGAACGTGGTTCATATCCAAGCATCAGGAAAAAGGGGGACTTCTTTGTGACAGAGTGAATGTTGGAGTTATGGGCAAATTCCGCAGTGGAGAGAAGTCTAGACCATTCTTCGGGTTTTCCTTTACAAAAGATATGAAGGTAGGTTTCTACCTCTTGGTTCATATGCTCGGTTTCACCATCAGATTGTGGATGATAAGTGTTAGAGACGGGTTCAATCCCGGAGGTCCGGAGCAAACCCGATGGATCGGGTTATCAGGGTGATGAGGAAGGAGTTCCGGAGGACGTCGGAGTTGTAAGGGATTGTGGCTTCAACTTATATGTTGCGCCCCTATACGAGTCCTATCCCTTGATTTCAGGAGAGGTCGGAGATTAAGTCCTGAGATCTACTCAGACTTAGAAGCGGAGGATGGAGTTAGGAATTGATATCTTGTTGATATTCGAACTGAGGAAACGTAGGGAGTTTACAGGGTTTATATACTAGGAGTCCGATGTGATATAAGTGGACTAGCGTCGGGGGTTAGGGAATCCCGACGCGCAGTAGGAAAGGCTGTGATCGGGATTACAAAGTAAATGGCGCGAGGATGACGAATGGAACGTGGGGTTGGTAAGCATATGACAAAACGAATAGGAACAGGAATGGAGATGGACATAAGACAGATATAATTACTAATACAAGTCCGAAGACTCGGGATCGGGGATCGGGGATCGGGGAAACGGAATGGAGCAACAGAAAGAATAGTTCTAAGTATGAATCGGAAATGTCGGGATGTGTCGGGATGTGTCGGAATGCGTCAGAAATGGGTTGAATAGGGTGGGAATGTCACGGGACGTGACAATAAGCAGTGGAAAGGGAGATGTCATAGTCAAGGAGGCGGCCGAGTTCTTTGGCAAAGGCAGAGGCGAATTGGGGGCCTTGGTCAGAGATGACCTTATCATGAAGGCCGAAGCAGGTGTAGACAGTTTTCAAAAATAGATTGACTATGCCAGTGGCATCAATAGTTTTGTTGCAAGGCAATAGAATTACCCCCTTCATAAGCCCATGGTCCACCATCATAAGGGAATCAAAACCATCAGAGATGGGAAGATCCGTGATGAGATTGATGGAGATCTGCTGGAAGGGGTGTGTTGAGGTCAAGGGGATTGGGGATAAGGCAGGAACAGAAGGATGTGTGTTTGCCTTATGGCTCTGGCACGTAGCACAGCCAGTGACAAACCTTTGGACAAATGTGGATAGACCAGGCCACCAGAAGTCATGGGATATGAGGTTGATGGTTCGGGTGATACCGGGATGTCCAGCAGATATGGATTCATGTACGGATGTCACAATTTCTTTTCGTTGTGAGGGAGGAATGTAGAGTTGTTTCTTGAAGAGAAGGTTGGCGCCATCATAATCCAAATCAGAAAAGGATGCCCGTGGGAAAAGTGACTTTCCATCTTCGAGGGCACGGACAGCAGATAGTATGAGTGGATTGATCAGAGTGGATTCCTTGATTTTCGAGACAAGGGCGAAATTGATTGCTCGTGCAAAGAGAAGATCAGAAAGTAGGGTGACTTCTTGGTTGTCAGCAGTGTTGTCAAGGGTGTGATAGCGAGAAAGGGCATCAGCGGGTGCCATCTGAGTTCCAGGGATGTGTTGCAGGGTAAGATCAAAGTCGGCTAAGAATAGAAGCCATCTGGCTTGTCGATGGGAGAGGTTTTGGGGTGAACGGAAATAGGTAAGATTCTTGGGATTGGTCATCACTGTAACAGGGTGAGAAGTTCCTAAGAGGTAGTGACACCATGCCTTTAAGGTGTGAATGATGGCAAGGAGTTCTCAATCATAGGTATCGTAATTTTGTTCAGCCGGAAAAAATGTTGCAGAGAGGTAGGCACAAGGATGGAGTTCGCCATTGACGTCTTTTTGCATGAGGACTCCTCCAGTAGCATGGAGGGAAGCATCAGCCATTACAAAGAATGGTTTTGAGGTATCGGGGAGTTGGAGTACAGGAGCTTTCATGAAAAGTTTTTGGATGGAGTGGAAGGCAGTTTCATAATCTGGGGACCAATCCCATGGGGCGTCTTTCTTGATAAGATTAGTCAAGGGTTTTGATAGAGTGGAGAAGGATGGGATGAATCAGTGATAGAAGTTACAGAACCCTAAGAAGGATTGTACAGCCTTGACATTTTCAGGGATGTTCCATTTGGTGATGGCCTCAAGTTTGAGAGGGTCCATCTTGATCATGTTTTTGCTTAGGATTAGTCCAAGGTAGTCAACTTCTTTGACATTGAATTTGCACTTCTCCAGTTTCAAATAGAGGTCATGTTTTCGGAGTTGTTTCAACACTTTCATTGTTCATTCACGATGGATAGCTGGATCAGCGGAGTGGATTAGGAGGTCATTCATGTAGATGATGAGCCATCCTTTGGCTTGGTAGTCTTGGAAGATATGATCCACCAGTGCTTGGAATGTGGGGGGAGAGTTACATAGTCCAAAGAACATGACATTCAGTTCAAAGAGCCTGTGAGGGGTTATGAACACCGCTTTCCAGTGGTCACCAGGTTTGATCTGAACATTGTTGTATCCCCATCTAATGTTGAATTTCATAAAGAGTTTGGATCCTTTCAATTTATTGATGAGATTGGAGATAAGGGGAAGAGGATACGTGTTCTTGACAGTGTGGGAGTTCAGATATCGGTAATTTTGACATGGGTGTAATGATCCATCCTTTTTAGGAACAAAGAAGAAGGGAGAAGCCTGAGGGGATTCCGATGGCGAGATCCTGCTGGTCTCAAGATGTTCCTTGACAAATTCCTTACGCACTTCGGATTTCTTTAGGTTGAGAGGATAAACTTTAGCGACTTTGGGGATGAAGTCTTTGTCAAGTTTGATCTCGTGGTCAAAGGAGCATGAGGGAGGAACATGGTCAGTGGCTTTCTTTTCAAAGATGTCAGTGAATCCGGAGTATTCTGGAGGAAGGGTGGCCTTCTCTTTCTTCTTTTTGGCTTCTTGGGCAATTTCCAAGGAGATAGTGGTTTTTCGAAATTTTTTAAAGAGGTGATCATAGCGTTTCAGGAGTTTCTTTGACATGTGTTCATCAGGGTCCATGCCAAGGTATCGGATGAGGTATCTTTGGGCAATCTGATCTTGGGTGTCATGGCCGGGTTTCTTTGGTCGATCAGGGAAAGTAAGAGTCCCTACTTTCCAGTCGACAACGGGATTGACTTCTCTTAGCCAGGGAAGTCCAAGGATAAGGTTCTCCTTGCCACAGTTCATGATGTAGAACTTTCATTCTTCTTTGGTGTCGGAGATCGGAAGAGTGAGGGTGACGGTGTATTTGATCGTTCCTCCTATGTTATCAGTTCCATCTATGTTTCAGTGTTTCAGGGGTTTTGCTAATCATTTTCTGGGGAGTCAGTGTTTCAACACGAAGTGATGATTGATCAAGTTCACTCCGCAGTCGAGCAGGCCATGGGTGTCAACAATTCTTCCTTCTGGGGTAGCAAACAGAGAAATAGGACTGCACATAGATTGGGCAGTTTCTTTGGCTACAAGTACAAAGGAAGTAATTGAGGCAGATCCTCCTTCTAAAAAGATGATCCAAGGGAAACCCTGGATACAGGAACCTGTTCTTCTTTGGTTCCTTCTTCACTATCATCAAAGCACATTTTGAGGACATCTAAGATTTTTTTCTGGGAGATGTTCTTCTTCTTCAGTCCTGCTGTGAAGACAGAGATGTGGTCGGAGGTGGAGGGGATTCCGGCTTTGCAAACTTTAGGGGAGGAAGTGTGAGAGTCTTTATCAAAGGGGACCTTTCCCTTTTTGTGATCTCCAGAGTGATGTCCGTGTTTTCTGTGTATGAAGCAGAGTCCTTTCTTCATGTAGTCGGCCCTTTGAGTAGGCGAGAGCCATATGGCATCTACATCCATAGCATTGGGGTCATGAGAGCAGGAAGAGTTTGAGGGAGGGTGGAAATTTTCATGGAAAGGTGTTCCCCTTTTGAGGGATCTGATTCATTCATTCTGTGCGTTATAATATTCTGCTTTGGCGATCCAAAGCTCTAGGGTTGTTGGTGCTACTTCCATTCCAAGAATCTTGGAGGAGATGGAAAGATGAAGGCCTTGTAAGTACCATTCAATCAGGGCCCCTTGGCTGTTGATACCAGATCTGTGGGCGAGAAGTTGGAATTCAGAGGTGTACTTTTCAAGACTGCCACATCCTTGCTGAGTGATAGAGGATAGTTTGGCGATGGAGGTGGCTTTTATGTCTGTGACAACAAATGCCCTTTTGAAATCATCCTTGAACATCATCCAAGTTCTGAAAGTTTCATTTTCTTTGGCTTTCTCATAAGCGGCTTCTGCCCAAGTGGTGGCAGAGCCTTTGCTCATGAAGGAGAGAGTGAGAGTGATCTTTCTTTCATTAGAGTTATAGATTTGATTGTTGAGTGTGATTGTTACGCAGGGTGACACCAATGTGCTCAACCTAAGTAACAATCAATGTTTCCTTCTTCAATCGTTGTTAACGATGAGAAGTACTTTGCTATCAAAGAATATTGAGCAGTCATCAAGAGTTGACTGAGACTCAGGGAGCAGAGGTATCGGAAAGTGCAAGGTAGATTGCGTAGAATAAGCTAAGTATACAATGCGTTTAATGACAGCTATATAAAGGGGTCTGGGTTGCGCACAGACCAGGAAGAGGGAATAAGGCTATTGGCTGGAATGTGATGGAAGGAGATGGAAGACATAGCCTCCAGAAGATAAGCTGGGTAGACTTGGATAAGACTACCTAAGATGGAAGGTTTGGTTAGGCCAACCATGGAATAGTCTGGAACGACACGGAAGGATACAGAGAGAGACGGAAAGACGTAGACATGTCAGAGAAAGAAAAAGAGATAGGGGGTAACCTATATATCATAACAGTGATGTATGCAGACACAGAGTACAGCCAGTGGGCGGCATTATTGGTATTTCCATCAAAGTGGGTGGGGGTCCCAACTTTGAGTTCGGTAGGTCTTTCAGACATGGGAGGTCTGGTTTCAAAGTAGTGGAAAGGTTTGGGGGACAATTCTCTGAGAGGGAGAGTCATTTCGAAGAGTGTCGTGGGGTCTTCATTAATTGGTGAGGAGGGTCAAATATCAGGATGGGGGGAGGAAGGTCTGGTTATGAATCCTTGAGTGTAGAGCTCATTGTTCTGTTCAATATCTTCTTCTCCTGGAGTGGAGGAGTTTGGTGGGATGTCAGCCACTTCTTCTAGGCGAGTCTTGCCTTTGTTCTTTCGTTTGGTAGAGATCCCTAGGGAATAGGGGTTTGCTCTAGATCTGGGTTTCAGTGGTTCAGTAGGATCTCTGAAAGAGTCCTTATCAGTTTTCTTTATGAAAGATGTCTTGTTATTGTGCTGGGGATGTGATAACGCAAACAAGACTAGGCTGTGGCAGGGGGTAACTGACCTTGAGATGATGTCTCCAAACTTAGGGCCATCATGTCTTCGGTAATGATGTTTTGGTTAAGCAGCCAGACTCCAGTTGCTCTAAACATGGAACAAACTGTTTTGGGGGTGAGTGCTTTGAGATGAGCTTTGCTGTAGATAGTCACAAAGTTATTTTTGGTGATTTTTTAATGTGTAGAACTTTTGAAACTGTTATGTGCCTGTGTCCAAAAATGCTTCAATGAACTGAAGACAACAACAACATCCAGGCCCTGATAGATGTGAGTGGTGTGTGCAGGACATCACATAACTTGTCATGCAGCATGGATCTAATGGCCTCGTGGAGAAGAAGAACAAACATCCAAGTTATCTTCACCATAGTATATATCCTCCTCACCCATCCCACTTTCCAAAAACCCTGGTTGTGCATCAATACTATACTCCTCTGCCAATCCCCAATTCTCTGAGGCCTCCAGCAATTCATCATCCTCCTAATCTTCCACCTCAGACTCCTAGTCTTCACTCTCATCCTCCTAGGCTACCACTTTCTGGCATCCTAATGGATAAGCTTGGTATCCAGTTCTCTGACATTAACCACATAGGTGGTATTCTATGGACACTTGACTTCCACCCAACAACCCAGCACTCCAGCTCTTCCTTCCATAACTCCAACTGATAGACAAGATCCAAATCTCCCCTCTCCCCTATCAATAATATGTCAGTTTCATCATCAGACCAGCAGACATAAAAGCTTACTGTACTCATTTATGGCACACACTATTGCCTCTCATTCTACTTGACACTATTCTTGTAAATTACAATGCTCTCGTCATAACCTCATTTCACATGACAGTGCAATGAACTGCCTTCCATTGTCAAATGAGTGCCATCAGTTTGTCACATAGCCCATTGTAGATAGTGACTAGTTGAAGTAGTGTTGGTTTACAACATTTTACTAATGCCTCTACATGAGAACATAGCCTTTGATCTGTCAGAGTAAGCAAAATGGCAACATACAAGTCAATAGAAACTCACCACCAACTGTCTGGCGGTATACCCACTCAATCCTTTCTAGTTTAAACTTGTGTTGGTGTCAGAGTCCGGTTCAATCCTGGACTTTCCGGAGGTAATCCAAAGGATCAGGTTTGTCGGGTTTACGGGGATGTGAGTCTGGAGAGTCCTAAGGGGTCAGAGGGGATGAGACTGGCTTCAATTTATGTGTTGCACCCCTGTACAAGTTCCGTCTCTAGATTTCAGATGAGGGTCAGAGTTGAAGTCCTGAGGTCAACTTAGGGACTTCGAGGGAGATCAGATGTTAGAGGATTGGGAGAAGACTTTAGTTGATATTCGAACTAAGGAAACGTAGAGAATGTACAAGGAGTTTATATACTAAGTATCTGATAGGATATATACGGGATAGTGTCGGAGGTTCAGGGATTCTGATGCGCAGTATCGAAAGCTATGTTTGGGATTACAAAGATAAGTCGTGATGATGACAAATGGAATGTGGGATTAGTAAGGAGATGACAAAGGAGAGAAACATAATGGAAAGGACATAAGACAGATGTAATTACTAATACAAGTCCAAGGACTCGGAAACGGAAATGGAAAACAGAATAGAGAACAAAGGAGAAACAAGTCTAAGTACAACCCAATGATGTTGGGATGTGTTGGGATGTGTTGGGATTGGGTCAAATGAGATGGGAATGTTACGGGTCGTGACAGTTGGTGGAAATGGTCCCTAATTTGTGTCTTGACAGCAAGGGCATTCATGCAAATCTGTAGAAATACATTGCCTTGCAGGGCAGCTAGTTTAGCATGCCCAGTGTCACCCAATTCCTCTTGCCACTTTTTAAGTGTTCCCAGTAGGTTATGGTATTGTGAGCATGCATTGGCAATGTTGATCTTGAAGCTCTCGACATCATGAACTTGGTTGAATATGAATCACAACTCCAAAGTTTGCGCCATCTATGCATGAGTGCTCACAAGCTTCTCCAGCTCAATGATCTTCAAGATCTCTTCAACAACCTTATGCTTTGATTGCCCTGTGTTGCACTTGCAACCTTAGCGGTCCATAAAACATAATTAAATGTAATTAAACACTCACTGGGTGCTGGCCTGGTTTGAGTCACCACCTGAGCTGCCCACTTGGACTGCAATGTCTCCTCCAATGAGGTGGTGTAGATGGCATAGGTGAGTGGTTCAATATATTTGGCCTACCGTTCTGCTGCTGACTGATTTTGTTGTCAGGCAGCGGTCCCACTTCAACTCATTTCGAGTTGGAGGTGGTGCCGCTAACATGCATAATTCAGGTGCGTAAATACCCATACACCACACTACCCTTTGATTATATATAGACATTTCAGTATTCCATAATATGTAACAGTAAGGTGCTTCTATAATTGAACATCCAAGAAAACTCATGAGGTGTATGTTGCCTGAATAGTTGACTATTACAGCACATAACTATTTCCACTGTGGATATAGACCATCATTCACGCACCATCATGCTAGCATTACACTGTATGTACCAGTGGTATGGATGTACTTGGCTTTCAAACTATTTTTATGTGTTTTTTTTTCTGGCATTTTTTTCCCCTAATTTTTGAGTGTCCCAAATTCCATTGGGTCACCCAAAGTGCCAATGGGCATTCCACAATATTTGGACATCCCCACCTACCACCTTGGGCATCTCATGAGATATCTATTACTTCCTTAAAACACTCTAAAATCACTTTTTACCTTGGGACACCCCCCTGGGACAACAGGCTCTTAGCCTGTATTTTTGAGTGGCAGAATATAGGCTAGGAGCCTATGTTGGGGGGTAACCTCATGTGTTTTGATCCAGAGGATTTTGATTGGGAGGCTTACACAATGGACTTAGAACACTGAGAAGTGGGCAAGGGGGTTAATCAGGAATGGCATCCAGATCAACTTGAATACATCCAATCAGCCTCTCCTCTTTCCTGTCAGCCTGGCCCATCACATTTTCCCAGCTCTTTTCAACAATCAGAGCATATACCATTGATATTAGTGCCAACATCAACATCCAGTCACCCATGAGTATACACACATCAGTGTCAATTATTATTGTCAAGTGCAACCTCACCTTCATCACACACACCAACCCCTGCACCTCAGGGACCACCTTCATTATTTCACCATTGACCACAGCACATAATCAACTGAAATCGGCAGCTGAAAGACTTAGAGAGGCAGAGGATAAAGTTCACAAGCTGGAAAAAGACAATGAGTTACTGAAAAATGTGAATGATGCTGCAGAAACTCACTGGAGACAACTTCTCTTACTGAACAGACAAATCATGTGATCTGCATGGAGGGAGAGCTTGATGCAGCCCAACAAACATTGTGTCTCTTGAATGGTCAAGGTAGTATTTCTTGTCATTAAATGTGGCCTATTGTACTCTACTGATGTCTACCAAGTTTAAGCTTAATGATCGAGTTTGTTTTGGAAAAGTGTTATATTTCATGCACTTAGCCCACCTGTGTGACACCCTTTATGTCACTACTTAGTAATGTGAGTATATACAAGTCAATGTTACTAATTAGAGGTGATAGTCACTTTTGCAGCACTTTGGCACTTACTACACCACTCAGGAGTAGACTTGTAGGTACTACAATGCAAACCAACAACTAGATTATGTCAGCATGATAAGATAGTGTGATAGTATTGCTTACAACATCAGTTGTAAGTCATGGGATTCAAGCCAGCAGCAACAGTGCCACTTGCCACCTGTGCCCACACTGCCACATGCCTCTGCTCATTGTTCCAGACAGCGAGCACACTTCTTCCACTCAACTCCATCATTTCTGACTCCTTTTTTTTCCACAGTTTTCTTATTATTTACTATATTCCTTTTATCACTAGCCTCATAACATGATTACCACCTGTTTCTTTCTCACGAGGTGTGTGTATGGTTGCATGTCCATCTGCTGACTAATCATACTTGCTCTCTTCTCACCACATCATGCAGCAATGTTGGCCCCTTTGTTCTGCATCAAGCTGGATGCAAATGACTGTTGCCTGCTCTTCTGGACCCAGGACAACCTCTGCAACACTCAGCTGTATATAAGAAGATCATCTCCAAGCTGAGCGTGAGT
>KN819380.1:144179-156673 GCA_000827475.1 Paxillus involutus ATCC 200175
CCACCTGTGCCCACACTGCCACATGCCTCTGCTCATTGTTCCAGACAGCGAGCACACTTCTTCCACTCAACTCCATCATTTCTGACTCCTTTTTTTCCACAGTTTTCTTATTATTTACTATATTCCTTTTATCACTAGCCTCATAACATGATTACCACCTGTTTCTTTCTCACGAGGTGTGTGTATGGTTGCATGTCCATCTGCTGACTAATCATACTTGCTCTCTTCTCACCACATCATGCAGCAATGTTGGCCCCTTTGTTCTGCATCAAGCTGGATGCAAATGACTGTTGCCTGCTCTTCTGGACCCAGGACAACCTCTGCAACACTCAGCTGTATATAAGAAGATCATCTCCAAGCTGAGCGTGAGTTTGCACAACAGGCACAAGGTGGGTGGTTTTCCAACTTGTCCATTCTTTCTCTGGCCACTCCAAGTCTGTAGAACGAAGGCAGGAAGACATCATGAGCACAGCAGCAGTCTTACCTGTGAACAAGATGACAGTTCTATGCCTCAAGACTGTGAGCATGCAGATGACGAACACAGTGACTCCAGCAGCAACACTGACAGCACTACTGACAGCGAGCAAGGCGACAATGCAACACATCATTATGCAACCAACAAAAAGCTTTTCTCTGCATACACTAGGATGTGGATGAGGAACAGGTAGGTGTATTCCATCCATGCTGAACCTTCTCTGTTGATCAAGTAACATTTTGCAGTTCTGAGAAGCGACACAACGACAAATAAACATGAGCAGAATGCTATGCCAATATGCATTTGTCTGGGTTAGCAGATGCATACCTTGCCTGGAAGCACACCACATCAGCAAATATTCCCACAGTCCCTACAGCAGACAGATATCTTCTTGTCAGTGTGTTGACATGGCATTGTCCAGACATTAACAGAGATGTGTCACAATGGTGAACTGCATGTATCTTTCCCTCAACTCCATTGGGGTTTCAAACTCACATCATTTGTAGCGTGAAATATTTGTTGGCAATAATCAACAAACTTCTTAATGTCTGTGGGAAGGACTGGCAGCAACATTGGCTGTCAGTTATTGAAGATGGTCGCCGGCAATTCATTATGTGACAAAGCCAAAGGTTCAAACCTCTGTCTGGTAGTCAATGTGTTTCATGGCCATGCTCACAACCATAAGTGTCAGCTTCAGGATCATCCTATGTATCTCACAGGGTTTGGTCTCAAAGACTTGAAGACCTTTTTCAAGTTCCAATTCGGTTGTGCCTCTCATCCACCATGCATCACATTTCATTATGTTCAATTCCTAGATCTTCATTTTCATCAATGGGGTGAAATCAGTTAGTACAATTCATTACTTTGAAGTACAAACTCACTTGATGAACACCAAATCCCTGAAAAATGACTATAAACAATTGATGGTCATGATCAACAACAATACCAAGGAGTTCAATGTATATCACACCACATTTCCTGATGAATGTTTCAACTTTGAACAGTGGCAAGTCAAAGAGCTTTGTTATTTACAGTCTGTAGCTATAGAACCTGTACACAATGGACAGGTCATCCAGTATGTTAAAGCTTTGGAGAAACTATGGAAAGTTTAGTATGTATCATTCTCATAATAATTGGCCGCTCAGCATCAAGTGATATGTGTCACAGGAAAGAGCTAAATGCCCACACCTCTGATTGTTTCATAACATACTCCTCACAGTCATTCACTCCAAACTCAGGGCTCAGTGTCGCAGCGTCTGAAGCTACCAAGTAGAAGAATTCAGCATGACATGCAGCCGAGCATCATGTCCTGGCCCAGACCAGCCTTGTTGAAGACCTGGAGTCCAATGTTTACTCAAGCTTGCAAAAGCCCTTGCATCCACTGGTAAATATCAATCTATGGTGGTGTCTCTAGCTCACATCATTTGATACAGGTTATAAACTTTGTAAGCAAATCTTGAAAGCAATTGTTCGATGATCAAGTACAATCTGAACTGCATTAGATAATTACAACAAACTTGCAGCTCAGCAGCGACCACGTTGACCTATGCTGCTCTTGGGGAGTTCAACCTCCTCAAACATTCTTGGTATGACATACTTGCCAAACTGTGGATGAACCCTACACACCGTGAGATGGCAATCAAACATTTCAAGGTGGTTCAAGCAAAGGAAGAGATCATATGGCTTAATGTCAAGATCTGCCATTTGAAGACCTGGGTTAACAAAGAAGATAGTTTAATCAAGGGTGTGGCTTTGAGGCTTGAGATGGCCGAGCCGGTGCTGGCTGCAGAGATATGGGCACGTCACAGGCAGCAACATAGGATAAATGATGTATATTGTTCTCAGCTCACTTGTATTGACACTTTTCATGATGATTTCAATGATTAATTGATCTACCAGCATGCCATGGATGCAAGCTGTGTGAGTAAGTGGCATTACATACAATTGTACCAGTGGTGCAGGCACAACCTCATTGATTATGATCACCTCATGTATTTGAACGCCAGCATTGTGTGAGACACCTCATTGTCAAGTCATCTACCTAACCAATAGTACTCACTCATTTTCTTTCCACAACAACAACTAACACAGAGCCATCAGCAACCAATACTGGCTTTATTCAAACTTTGATGCCTCAACTGAAGACTACATACCCTGAAGTCAAGCTGGCCAGTGATGGCTACCTACTGAGGCCATTTCATCACATGGATTGGCTGGATCTTGCCCTTCCCAAGGGCAATAGCAGCTTACTGGTGAGTTCTTTATAGTGCCAACTTCAACTACTTAACTTGTACTACATTGCAATCATACAGCACAACTACCTTTCTATCCAGTTCGACACCACATTCAACTTTGAGCCCACAGCCATTCTTGAAAAAGTCAGGATGGGACATGCAAATGAAGCTCTTTGCCTTGAAATCTCCCATTATCAACCTAACCTTGTCAACCTCACATCCTCCTTCTGCAGAAGTAGTCTGAGCCATCTCCTCTGTTGCCACTGTTCTTCTCCAATGCACACTCCCGCAAGTTTGCAACCAGTGATATTCTCCAGATATATGGGCACCTTTTGATTTACCCAAGCATATATGTGGCAACCAATGACATGCATGCAACAGATCCATGCATAAGTCAGGTGTGTATATACCCATACATTACACTACCCTACTAGTACACACCATCAGTACGAACCTAAGTAACACACACCACATCACCAAGTTGAATAAGCTTCAATGCTTAGGTCATGTGGTAAAGAAATGCTAATATATAGTCAGTGAGGAGTTCATTACACTCAGGACCTATATAGTCAGCAAGAGGCTGCATAGGTGATCATTCCCATATTTTTCTTGAGATTTTTGCAGCACAGGTTCATTATTTATAGAATAAACTTGCTTATCCGTAATAGTCTCTATGAACAACTATCCATTAGCTTATCAGATCTAAGATACAGTTTCCTTAATCTAGTTTCCCCTTAATGCTATGCACAGCTGTGCAAGGCTGTTCTAGGCTGTACATGACTCATTCTAACTCATTTCTACCCAATCTAGTACATATTTGATAAGAATAGCACAGCCTTAGGCATCCTAAATAGAAAGGCATAGCCACCTTCAAATAGTATATAAAGGCTGCTTTTTCCAGCCTAAAATGGAATAAGAACCCAAGTTAGAACCCCTCTATAAGTCCACTGAGTGATTCTATACAAAAGTTCCCCTAAGCAAGACTACTGAGTGATAAGTTAGGGATTCTAAGAGAGAGATTACCCTTTTATTTCTTCAGTACTAGCTCAGATAACCCGCGCTTGCACAGGTCTCTGAGCAGGGGGCTTCACCCCCCTTTGAGGGGCTGTGCCCCTCTTAATAGAATAGAAAATATATTCCTTTGGGCTTCACCCAAAAAGGGAGCTTTGCTCCCAGTAAATTCAATAGTGAAAATGTAATACTGAGGAATTTAGGAAGTAGATTTATTAATATAAATATGATATTGAAGTATTAAATATTTCTTAGTTGTAAGATATTATCAACTTTTCTGGACCCAAACATGTCATGTATATATTTATGTACTATAGAGTTTCAATGTTAGGTTCATCAATTTTATGAAAAGTTGCACTGATTATACCCCAATTTCCCATAGGAGCACATCAGCAAAGACTTTTTTCTTTCCATTTTGTGACATGTGACAAACATAAGGTTGAAAAACTACAGTATTTTAAATATTATTATTTCCACACAGCTGTCCATATCCTACATCCCCCTATTTCCTATTCCACAATTTATATTTCCTATCCTTTTGAAAGGACAGGAAAACAGGGGGATAGAAGGATAGGAGGCCCACAGAAGGATATAAGGCCCTACAACATACAGCATACAGGGATACAGAAACACAGAAATATAGAAATATGGAAATACAGGAATAGGGGAGCTCAGAGTCAGCGCTTTTTCGCTGTCACTGTCGCTTTTGCTTTTGCTGTTGGTCACGTGAATGCCGTAGAAAGGACTTAGCCAATGTTAACTTAGTATTATGTAATCTGTGTTATCGGGCATCATCAAGCCATTTGCAGCAAGATCACTGATCTTGCACATCAACCATGGTTCAAACAACACTACATGACCAATATCTTGCTGCATATATCTTGTTTATGATCTTGTGGGCTGTATCTCACCCTCCGGAGACTCTTGAAGACCTAGCACAAGAGCTTAATCTTGATATTGGCTGTATTTTGGCTATACGTCAAATCCGATATCTGCAAGGTCGGCCTCCCATGCTCAAGTCCGGTAGCTTACACCTTGCTTGGGAGTATGCTCAATCCCCATCTGATCATCACCGCTTCATCAACATGCTATATGTCTCCCCTGAAGTCTTTCAGGTCATTTTGTCACTTATCGAGGATCATCCAGTCTTCTTCAACAATTCTGGCAATGTTCAGGAGGCAATTGAGGTTCAGTTGGGAGTGACATTATATAGGATGGTCGATATGGCAATGGTGCATCACTAGAGGACATTGCCCGCTTTGCGGGTTGCTCTGAAGGTGCAGTGGAGCTATATACGAAGTGATGCTTTCATGCCATAGATGCCATGCATGATGCCTTTGTATGCCTTCCCACAGCCACTGAAAAGGAACAGGAAAAGTGCTGGGTAGACGGGCATCTTGGATTTAAGGGTACATGGCGGGAGGGATGGGTTATGCATGATGGCACCATTGTTCCTCTTTATGCCAAGCCAGCTGTGAACGGTGAGGCTTATTTTACCCACAAATCCAACTATGGCCTCAATGTCCAGGTATGAGTCATATCCTTGTACAAAATTGATTTAATAGTGTCCTAGATTGGAGACCTCCCTTCTAATCTCTGCATTGTTGACTACTCGCATGGCATGATGGGATCAGCTCATGACGCCTGGGCATTTGGGCATACTGCAGCAGCCAAATACCCTGACTGGTTCTTTCAGGGACAGGAGTTTGGATGGGCCAACTCAGCCTATGGGGTCTCTCCATGGACTATTCCTGTTCACAAGAAGCCTGCTGCATTACTTCCAGAAAACACTGCATTTGACTACACTGTGGCCAATATCCGAGTTTGCTCTGAACATTGCATGGGTGCATTGAAAGGACAATTTCAGTGCCTTCGAGGGCTTCGGGTTAATATCACCTCCAATTCACAACATATTGCAGCCTGCCAATGGATTTCTATTTGCATCATCTTGCATAATCTGGTGGTTGAAGTTGAGGGAGGACAACATGGAGCATACTTTGCCTTGCAGCACGGAATGGTAGAGGAGGAGGAGGATAGGGGACCACATGAAGAGCCACTAGAGGAGGAGAATCCTGATGGTGAGGCAAAGCGTAGAAAGCTGGTGGAGGAATTATTTGCCTTTCAGAACATGTACATGATAAAACTAGTAGGGGAGTAAATGAGTGACTACAGTTGGTGACAAGGAATGACCATAGTTGGTAATAAAGAGTGACTATTCAAATTAGATTGATTAATCCAGATCCCAGTCAGGAGAGTACTGGCGAGATCGCTTTGCAGGGGGCTCACCACCCTCCAACTTCCTCAACTCTTCTCGGTACTCCTCCCTGTCCCATACACCTGCCTTGAACTCCTCCAAAAGGAGCTGACATTTCTTAACAATCAACTCTTCCCGAGCGTGAGCATTGATGGCATCAGTATTAGATCTAGAATAGCAGTGAGACCCCCAAACAGCAAAGGAAGATTAGGAATGTTACTTGTGAATGTCTATTAGAGTATCCTCAATGGTACACTTTTTTGGCACCTTCTGAATACGCTCCTTGGCCTTCAGAACACTGTCTTGTGACATTGTCAAAGACCGTGGTGCAGTACACAAAGGGATGGAGGGGTCAGGCTGGGACTGAGAGGGGGGGAGGGGTGGAACATTTTCCTTCTCAACCGCAGATTGTTGCACCATGGTAAGGGCATCCTGAAGAGTCTGGATCTCCTGAATCTGGGAGTTAGTAAACTCGACCTCATCACTACCCTCGCTCGCCTCATTGTCGGCTCTATTGGTGAGAGGTTGCATGATTAGCATCCTCTTGCCAGAGGGCCCAACACCTGTGGTGACCACAATGGGATTTTTATTGGGTTTCGTGGCCAAAATGCAATGGAGATCTGGAAAGAAAGGGAACTGGGAGACGATATCGTCTACACAAATAATAAATTAGCTCAACAAGAGCAGACACCAAAGGTACCTACCCCAGATGTTTCTCACCTCCTCGGGAGTACTCTCATTTGGGCCAGCAGCCTCAATAAAGCACCTGCAAGTCTCATCAGCACCATCCTCCGAATCGGGACCAATACCCTCTCCGGTGACAGTAAGCCTCTTGGCATGCTGCTTATAGACTTTGGCAAGCCTACGAGTGAATTAGCTTCATCAGATCACCAAAATTTCAACTTACCCTTCATATTTGCCTTTGATTCTATCCCCAGTAGCTGTAGGATCAATACCATGGAGCTCAGGCAGCAAGACAGAGCCAATTTGTCGAAAGACACTGGCTTTGGTCTTCCCTGAGGTGTTCTGGACAAATTTCGGTCACGGTAAGTGGTTTCTTGTCAGTGAGAGTGCTCAAGAAGGCCACTTACCTCATGTTTGGTTAATTTCCCACACAGAACCTTGAGATTTTGAGGTTTCGTGATCTCCACTATGAGTTGCCAAATGAGTCCGTGGTCGTTAGCATCCCATGCAATAGGTGGTAAGGGAGCTTTGGTTTTTTTCAGAGGCATCAAGTGAACTGGACTCAGAGTATTGGAGGGTGTCAATTAAATGGATATTATTTACTACGCTAAGTACTTTCTACGGCGTTCACATGACCAACAGCAACAGCGACAGTGAAAAAGCGCTGACTCTGAGCTCCCCTAATATATCTCCTGTCTCCTGTCTTTCATCTCCCACATCTGACAAAAACTATGGAAGGGCAGGGATTGCC
The DNA here is from genome assembly GCA_000827475.1 of Paxillus involutus ATCC 200175. Taxonomy (NCBI): domain Eukaryota; kingdom Fungi; phylum Basidiomycota; class Agaricomycetes; order Boletales; family Paxillaceae; genus Paxillus; species Paxillus involutus. The sequence continues at coordinate 151,589 of KN819380.1, forward strand.
TGGACTACTCGGAATTAGCTAGGAGTAGTAAATAGGTATAAAGGAACTCACCTCAGTTGCTGCCTAAGGAGGGCAAAGAACAACTGAGGAATCCAAAGGAAAAAAGAAGGATATATATATAATGGGTGGAGAAGTGCTCACTAAGTATAACAAGAGATCAGGAATAGATATAGGAATGTGGAATGGGAAGTTTAAATGATGTAGGATACGAATAGGAATGCTCCCAAAAGCTCAGAAGTAATGGGACAACAGTCTGATAGGATTCTGGACGGATTCTGGGTTCCTGGTTTCCATGGCTGCGCACCAGGTTATCAGATTCCGGAGCTCACTGTATCTTGTCAACATCCCCATTTTACTGTCCTTCTGTGAAGTTCTGTCCCTGTCAGATATTGTTAAGCTGCCCTGAAGAGATGATAAGTCCCAATTTGTTTCTTGTTCCTACATCTGCACCATATAATACACTTTCCTTTCATTTCTATCATTTTCCATGGTCATTTGTTATTTGAGACATACTACTCATTGGCTATTGTAGTCTTACATACTGTTCGTATTTCGTCTGTAGATCTCAGCTTGTTCTATCCCCAAACTGCACTGAGGTGAGATACATGTTTCCACACTTTACCTTATCTTGCTACTCTGGTAGACTTTGTCTATCATTATTAGGTATTTATCAAGATGTGTTTTATTCCCAAACTACACTGTGACTCTGTCTATCATTATTAGCTGTGCAAGCCTCACTCTAATAGTTCCCCCTATCCCCTATCTCATGTCCTCCCATACCCCCTACCCTCTGACCTGTGCCTCCTATTTCCTGTCTCCCGTCTTCCATCTCCCATCTCCCTACTCTTCTCTGCCTCTATTCCCTGTCCCTGTATCCCCATATTCCTGTGTTCATGTGTCCCTGTGTCACATGCCCCTGTATCTATATGTCCCTGTGTTTCTGTATTCCAATTTTCCATAAGTACTTGTGTATTTGTGTGTTCCCCCATCCTCCCATCTCCCTGTGCCCCATCCTCCCATCTCCCTGTGCCCCATCCTCCATCTCCCTGTTCCCATCCCTCTGTCCCCATATCCTCTGCCATCATTCCACTCACATAATTTAACATTATAGATATGTTTACTTTTACAATCATACATTAAGGTATTGTACTTATTAGATAGAAAATTTGCTCTAATAATTTGAAGATCAGAAGCTGTTGAAGAAGTGTTGTAGCATGCTCAAGAGAACAGTGTGAATGAACAGCCAATGAGATTTAAGAGTTGTGTTGTGTCAGTGTTTACACGGTAAACAGCCAATGGGATTATAGAGTTGTGTTGACCGAGCTGTTTTCTTATGTTAGATAGACATCAGAAGCAGGATTACACATAAGTCTTATCAGTTCTAAGCACTGCAGAGCAACACGGCTAGCTGTACGTGATATCCGAGTAAGCCTATGTTAGCGCTAAAGGAATCAGCAGTTGAGCAATTGCTAAGCCAGTTAAGGGAGGAAGCCAGTAAGCCTTGACAGTCTAGGGAATACCTTTTTCTTGTCAGCTTAGTCATCCAAGTACTATCCCATCAATCACCATTTACTAGACTCAACAATAGAGATAGGCAGAAACCCAAATTCCCCTTGCCACAAACAATATATTACCAGCCTTTCAAAACTGAGGATACTCTCACATATGAAACACTGACTGTGAACTGTGTTTGATTGATTTTCGATGGTTTGCCTCTCCATATTTCTAGGAGCATATTCCATATCTCTACCACAGAAGAAGACACTGACAAGGCAACAGTTTTTTTCTAATCATTCTCATGTTACTTACATGCCAGCATTCCACAGCCATTGAAGGTGGCCGGGTGTCTACATTTACAAGCGAGCCAGTGTTTCAAGTTGAGTTGGCCAACACATGTAAGTACCTATCCCACATAGCTTTTATTATCTTATCACTGATTCTGATGACCAGAGTTCTTCTGGTCATTGGGAGTGTAGCTATCAGTGTGCATAATTCAGTGTTACCCTCCTTATACAAAACAATAATGCCGCTAATTAGCCACCTGTTTAGCTGCTGATATGAGTGGTGTTTGGCAACATGATTTTCAGACCACAAATCATGCTTCTACCTCAACATCCAGACACACAGCCTTAGGTTGCCTGCCAGCTTCTGTCACCCTGGAAACAAACATAAGTAGCATTAGCTTTGAGGTGGCCTCCAAGTCTGTGACAACCTTGTGCATAAGTCTGCAAAGACTTCCATTTTATCTATCATCTGCTCTTTCTATAGGCCTGCAGTGGTGAGTCTATTCCCACTATGCCACAAATTTTCAATATTTTGGCCCTGACTTGGTGATCAATAATTTCAAAAGGTCACGGATCCACAGGTCTCCAAACCCCACTATCTGAAATAAAAACTGGTGTTGGTGCTGGTTCCATGTCCCTCCCCTTTACATGGCATGCATACATATTCAGAAGCAAAGTAAAGCTCGCCCCCAGCTTACCTTAACTCAAAAAGAAGCTCAGTGGTCAAAGTTTGAAGCACTCACCAAGGATGTGAATGACACCCATTCAGATTACTTCAACACAGTGGGGGTGATCACAAAAAAGCACAGATGGTAGTAAACAATCATACCACCCAGAAACATGTGCTCATCATTTTCAGGTCTGAACACCGGACATGGCATCAACTTTACTTGGGGGGTCGCACCACATACCACCATCATTCTCCAAATGCATGGAACACATTTGTTCGACAGCATTTGAATGACATTAATGAGCGTGAGTCATTGATCTATTTTATATTTTTTTGTGTTGATGTGTGTTCCAATAGGCCTCAATAAAGGGAACCACTGGAAACTTACAGAGTTTATTAATGCTCACAAGGAGATTCTTCACCATGATCATTCACACTCACACCTGCACAGAAGAAGAACTACGGAGCGGAACTCATGCAATTGCGTGTGTCAAGGTAGTGTCATGTATGAGACAACCTCAGGGCAATCCAATGCCAGACACAGGCTGCATTTGCAACCATGGATGAGGAGGTAAGTTTTGTCCCTTTTACAATGTCCTAAAATTAATGTCCGCTCAAGTGGGTGTCTCTCTGCTCTTGCCTCAGTGTCGAAGGCTTTTACATTGCAGTCCGAGGCAGTGTTGAGGATCACAGCCCTCCAAAGATGTTTTTCTCTGAGAAGGCTGAAAGATTTGTATGCAGTGTCCTCAACTTAGAACCTCAGTGCCTTGCTTTGAAACTCAAATCCTACATTGTGTCCGGTCTTGGTGAGTCTGTGAGCATTGTTACATTCATGGCTCTTTACCATTCTCTCCTGCAGATGAATGTGTCTCGAGCACACAGAATCAATCACGCTCCCTCAACAAGCTCGTCAGCAATTTCCAGATCCATATTCAAGATGAACTTGGCAAGTCCTGATTTCTACAAGCATGTGTGCTAGCTCATTTTACTGCATAGACTCTATGGAAAGCAAACACAAGATTTATGACCACATCCAAATGAACTATACTAACTACAAATGTGAGATCATTGAACATCACAATATCACCATGGTAGGATGGCCATCAGAGCTCCTCCCTGTCTGCAACCCATCTTGCCTTGGTGGACATGCACAAGTTCAGGCACTGCTGACTGTGTTGGTGAATAAAACCTGTGATTGGACAAGACTCACAGAGGAGGAACTTGCTGAAAGGATCAGAAATAATCAGTCCCGCCAGGCTACTGGTGAAGTGGTTTACAAGCTGCGCAAGAAATGTGCCCCAAGGACTTTAAGGAAGAGTGCACCTACTGTCAATAATAAGGAAGAGCGCAACATGGATGAAAACTCAGAGTAGGACATTATTCTTTTATTGTTCAATCACCACTAGTGGAACATGCATACACTACATACACTTCAATAAGATATTCTCCTGTTCTCAAGAATGACAGTGATATAACAATGGGTTTGGACACTGGCATTACTGTGTTCATTGTCTATATACTCGCAGTCTGGAGGCATAGGGCCACATTCCACAGAGTGGTCAGAAAAATAACAGGTGATGCAAAAAAATGCTTACCTCAATGTTCATCATCTGTGCGCTTATAAGATTGAGGCATAGTGCCACGTTCTACAGAGCAGTCAGAGAAAGAACAGCTAATGTAAAAGCAAACACTCACCTCATACCTGTTGTCCAAACTCACATTCAGCCCAGAGACAAGCTTCTCATATATGGCTGAGTGTTGTGGAGGTTGCCTTGGGTCAGAGAAAGAATGGACAAGTTGGAAAACCACCCACCTTGTGCCTGTTGTGCAAACTCACGCTCAGCTTGGAGATGATCTTCTTATATACAGCTGAGTGTTGCAGAGGTTGTCCTGGGTCCAGAAGAGCAGGCAACAGTCATTTGCATCCAGCTTGATGCAGAACAAAGGGGCCAACATTGCTGCATGATGTGGTGAGAAGAGAGCAAGTATGATTAGTCAGCAGATGGACATGCAACCATACACACACCTCGTGAGAAAGAAACAGGTGGTAATCATGTTATGAGGCTAGTGATAAAAGGAATATAGTAAATAATAAGAAAACTGTGGAAAAAAAAGGAGTCAGAAATGATGGAGTTGAGTGGAAGAAGTGTGCTCGCTGTCTGGAACAATGAGCAGAGGCATGTGGCAGTGTGGGCACAGGTGGCAAGTGGCACTGTTGCTGCTGGCTTGAATCCCATGACTTACAACTGATGTTGTAAGCAATACTATCACACTATCTTATCATGCTGACATAATCTAGTTGTTGGTTTGCATTGTAGTACCTACAAGTCTACTCCTGAGTGGTGTAGTAAGTGCCAAAGTGCTGCAAAAGTGACTATCACCTCTAATTAGTAACATTGACTTGTATATACTCACATTACTAAGTAGTGACATAAAGGGTGTCACACAGGTGGGCTAAGTGCATGAAATATAACACTTTTCCAAAACAAACTCGATCATTAAGCTTAAACTTGGTAGACATCAGTAGAGTACAATAGGCCACATTTAATGACAAGAAATACTACCTTGACCATTCAAGAGACACAATGTTTGTTGGGCTGCATCAAGCTCTCCCTCCATGCAGATCACATG